>OX246746.1:37430472-37525472 GCA_945910005.1 Isoperla grammatica | reverse complement strand
AAAATTACTCGGGCATTTAATCAGTGACTTCATGCGAATGGAGTAGGAGATGGAATCATGTCGTGAAGTTGGTAGGTTGGATTAGTCAACACATTGCGCTAACGAAACTATTTACAAGACTTCTGATAAGTTAGTAGAGCCAAGTAAAATTGGCGTTACGGAATAAAACGAATCTAAGGTCCGAATTCACCAAACTTTTTAATCGGCCGATTTATTAATCTCGGATTGGTGGCCATGGTTTCAACAAACGTTGCATACAAAACGCACGGTGGCTTCTACCGGGCGTCATTTTTGATCTCCGATTAACAGAAAATCACCGGAATAAAGTTTGTTGAAACTGGCCTTAAGAATGATAACTAAGGACGAGACGTCGTGTCACCATGCTAATTATGCAAATTTGAATCGCGAAATAACGTGATTTGGAGCTTTAACCATGAAATCCACAAAATATCTGTGTATTCGCGAAATAAGAACGGAAATGTGTTAAATATTAGCCTAAAATAAGCGTTAGTGCAAGAAAAAACGCGCAGAAGAATTTAAAATGTAATGGAACTAGATACGAAGTACTGTTCATACACACGAATGACTCGTTTTTATTTGAGTGATATTCCAAAATTTATTATATAACGTGTTTTTTCTTTTTTGCACGTTATGAGCCTTATAAAAATAACACCTTCAAAAGCAAAATTTACATTTTGAAAAACGAAATTTGGGAAAAAATAAAACCATTTCGGTTGGGCTCTACTCATAAGACGTTGTTAAATTGGAGGGAAGATATTGACGGTTGAAAGTGGTAGTTTCTGCAGTTAACCCTTAGAACACCAGTAAGCATATCAAAACGTAGTCGTCAAGCGATCAGGTAGGTTCATGCCACCGATATTCATCCAACGACAATGTTATTATGAAAGTAAACTTGATATAACTGGAAATGAGTCAGCTTTGCTGTCTCATCCGTTGAGGTGTTACGCAAATGATGTTAAAAAGAGGGAAAGCTGTGATGTAGAGATTGTGACATTGCCCTTTGTTAGCGATTAGCGACTGACCCTTGTAAGTTGATCTCTGCAACCCAGTAACTCTGCCATTCTCACTTTCTAGTCATTAACTCCGTTAGTTGAGAGTAATAAATGAATAATAATAAGAAACGAACTGCGAGTTCCATTAAAATGATTTAGCTGCACAATGTTTCGTCAGTATCGACGCGATGAGTAGGCTAAAGCCCCAGCCACAATTTGTCGGTATAGGATTGCAATTGCAGTCCGTAAATCGTGAAAAAGTTAACTTACATGGTTCTTATGGCGCTGTTCGCAATAAAATCGCAATTACCTAATGATTTAGCATGAGGAAATGTACGATTGCGATCCCGATCCCGAATACGATCACGAAGTCGAGAATGGTTGGAGCTTTATACGACGATTCATGTAGTGTGCACTGTGCAGTCTTCATGTATTGCGCATGGCGGCCACAATTTTATGTGATTAGTAGTTCAGTTACAATGTTGCAGCTGGCATTTGGTGCACATTCAACGGTGTTCGCTAATTTTGGTTTACTATTATTACCTGAAAGCAACGTAAATAAACTCTTTTGTCTCGATTACTCTTTTAATAGTTTACAATTGCATACAAAAACCATTTTCGTAAACTTTATCGGGGGATATACGTGTTCAAACTCACTCTCATATTTTCCCGTAAACATGTTCGTCTTCTCTTGACAGCTACCATGTCAACACACATTCCCAAAGATGTGGAAACATGAAGTAGTACTAAAGATGGCCTTCAAAAGTACCGTTGTGACGTCACGTGAATACTCTTTGAATGTAGATTGAGTATCCAGCCAGGGAAGTACACATATCACGGTATAGATGAAGTAGCTAGCAAAGGGTTCATTCACCAGATAGTTTCAGACAGATAAATACTAATAGATGGCAGAAGCTGTATCAAACAGGGTAGTGGAACTCATCTTGTAAGACGGCTCGGAAAGAAGTAGTGGATATTCGATGGAGAAGAGATAAACGTTTCAAACTAGTTCACTAATTTTCCAACGATAAGATATAAGCCTACCTTCACAAGTACCATTCATTGTGAATGCGATGCAAGTAAAGGTCTACCTAACGCACCGTATTAACGAGTTGATATGCTATAAGCCTACCATCACAAGTACCATTCATTGTGAATGCGATGCAAGTAAAGGTCTACCTAACGCACCGTATTAACGAGTTGATATGCTATAAGCCTACCTTCACAAGTACCATTCATTGTGAATGCGTTGCAAGTAAATGAGTAGGCCTACCCGCACCGTATTAACGAGTTGATATGCTATAAGCCTACCTTCACAAGTACCATTCATTGTGAATGCGATGCAAGTAAATGAGTAGGCCTACCCGCACCGTATTAACGAGTTGATATGCTATAAGCCTACCTACACAAGTACCATTCATTGTGAATGCGATGCAAGTAAATGAGTAGGCCTACCTGTTAACGCACCGTATTAACGAGTTGATATGCTATAAGCCTACCTACACAAGTACCATTCATTGTGAATGCGATGCAAGTAAAGGAGTAGGCCTACCTGTTAACGCACCGTATTAACGAGTTGATAAGATATAAGCCTACCTTCACAAGTACCATTCATTGTGAATGCGATGCAAGTAAATGAGTAGGCCTACCTGTTAACCCACCGTATTTACGAGTTGATAAGATATAAGCCTACCTTCACAAGTACCATTCATTCTGAATGCGATGCAAGTAAATGAGTAGGCCTACCTGTTAACGCACCGTATTTACGAGTTGATATGCTATAAGCCTACCTTCACAAGTACCATTCATTGTCAATGCGATGCAAGTAAAGGTCTACCTAACCCACCGTATAAACGAGTTGATTGGCCAAGTATATTCATTATATTTCTACCCAGTCTCCTTTCTCCTGCTAACACAACATTTATTATATACTTGCCATTAGAGTTGTAGAGACTAACGTACGAAAGCGGCTGCTAACATATGGGGAATCCTATCTATAGGTTTTACGATTTCTAAATGCAATGTAACATAAATATCATGGACTTAGATTGATTGTTTGGATGATATTTGTGCTTTACGTCTCTGGCTAATCGAGATGATGAGTGGGTGAAATATGAAGTTGACATCGGGGGATATTTGGAGGGAAAAGACAGGGAGTAAAAGGGTAAGGGGATGAACAGGGAGAGGGGAGGATGTGAACTTTTCGTCTGGCCTTTCCCTCGCGACCAGTCCGGCTAGGCCATATCAGAAGCATACGCTTCCGCCGGCATAGCTTTTGCGATCAGCAAAGCACATAAACCTGCCCACCACGATAAGATAACAGTCCCTGGGCAGGATTAACGTCAGTACATAATTATTACTTATTAGTACTAGTGTGTTGAGTGTTCTTGAGGGCTTATTTATTTCGAGCAATTGTAGAAAATCATAATGCGTATAAAGTCTCCCTGTTATGGGGTGAGCACAGGGTGCGAATTAAGGGGGGGGGGGGGGGAGAGAGCGGCAATACCCCACAAAATTGTTTGCCTCTGGGGCTTTGCCTCATACCTCTTACTACTCTTCTATTCACTCCGGGAAGTGAGCGCGAGACGTGGCGTTTTTCGTCAACAGATGGTCCTTTTACAGACCCCTAATTGTTCACAGAAGCTATAACAGACGTAGCGCGACCTTTGTCCAAGTAGCGGAGATAATGAGCTCTAATACGCTACCAATAAATCTCACATGTCAAATGTCACCTATTCCTACGGTGATTGTCTACACTCAACAGTTACATATTAAAAAGTCACAGATTCAATATTTCACTTCTTTTAACAAATTATTTGGATTCGTGCGTAAAAACTAACCCGTTTCTATATGTTTGAATCGTTCTAATAACTTTAATATTAACGATTTTCTGTAAGAAGTGTATAATAAGTTGATAGCTAAGCAATCAATCGATTACAATAATTAATAATAAAATAGAAGTTGACGTATTTTTGCTATTGAAATTGTGCTCTTCACTGCCGCTAAGATTGCGTGTTATGCAAAGTACGTGTCACATAATAATAAGATGATATGTACGGAATTGAAAATTGGGGTAATTCACATTAGCAAATATAATTGATTCACACTAACATTCTAGATACCGTAATACAAATTTACGTAAAGTCTTTTCGTAAAAATTACTAGTTTGTTATCTTTGATACTATGTAATATTCATGAATACAATTATTGCAAACAAACAAGTCTGTTTTGATGAAATTAAAAGAAAATCTTGTTTGTGTAATTGGCAGGGTATTTAACTCGACCAGTAGGTACCTAATTTTTTGATTAAAATTTCAATAAAAAAATGTAATTCGGCTTACTTTTTAATGCCATTTTCATTTTTCTGAGTATCGCAATGATATAAGACATATTTTAAAAAAATAGAATAATTTCTACATTAGTATCACTTATACAATATAAATCTAGTACCCTCGTCATCAGATGACAGGTGGACTGTCTTCGCTGCGTCTTGCAAATAACTTCAGATCTGTTAGTCGATAAACCCTCGGTGACAGGTTGCGGCCGTCAGAACATCGCTATTAGGGATGAACAAAATAGTAACGTTGGAAAAACCGGTTTTTCTACTCACTTCTCGGAGGGAAAAGAAGAATACCCCCGCAGGTACTATATTTGGACCCCCCCCCAACCCCCCCCCCCCCTATGCCAAGCCATCAATTGGCACCCTGGGTTAGCATGCACCAGGCCACCAGCTTTACCCGATGAGCCCCATGTACTTCCGGAGTAAAGATGTAGACTTCAAGTTTGGTATAAGATGTAATCTTCAAAGGATACTAATTTTACCAAAGAGCAGCACTTACACGCGCGTTAACTCCTCAGAAAACTAATCAATCGTAAATTTCAATAGATAACCACAGACCTTTCCTGAGTTGCAAAATCTATACAACGATGACGGGCTATACGCTGGGAGCCGATCGAGAATGGACGAATGACCGCTACTGCATGGAATGTATAGAAACGTGGCAACTCTGTAGCGTGCAGGTGGATAATATGAGGGGTGTCTACCCGCCGGACTCCAGTTGTTCTGCCTCAGTGGAGAGTGGCATATCCCGCCTTGCACCTAAATTGAAGTATCCGTCTTTACATGGGTCTCTGTACATGATGGGTAGTTCGAGGGCTGTCTTCTTAACCCTAATCTCGTCCTATACCTTGTGATCGCTCACTTTCAGTCAGAATTACTGGTGGTCGGAATGGAACCTGTGACATCTCGAGTAACCGTATAGAGCGACCTCTGTCAGGATAGAAAATGATAAAGAAGCTATAAAACTATAATATATACTTGTTTATAGTACAAAACATGTTTGCGATGTCAGGATTAAACTTGGATATTCGTCTTGTTTTTTAGGCTTACACTTATAGGACGAGTTCGTGAAACTCAATTGCGCAACGTTTGATTCGAGTTTCTTTGATCATTAATATTAATACTGCACTTTCATCCTATTATAAACAATGCAGAAAGTGTTCTGCATCTTTTCAAGGACAAGGCATAATGATTTGCGTTTTGATATTTTATATTCATTCAACCACGCACGCTATATTTATTTAATTTTCCAATTTGTATTTTTATTCTAAGAAAAATAATAAAACGGTTTTTAAAATTGTTTTATTTTCTTGTTGATGTGTACTTACACGTTTTTGAATAAACATGTATGAGACTGTACTTGGGATGGATCAAAAAACATGTTCTGGCATTAATTGTGTATCGATTCAAGATAACTGCTCACTGCAAAACGTGCATGTTGCTGACTGTCGAAACATTTCAGAGAGTTTTGGTGAAAACGTTCTAAACACAACATCATTGTACTTTAGAAAATGAAAAGAACCCATAAGCACCCTTGAAAACATTCAGTTTGGGAATTTATTGACAAGAAATGGGGTTTGGAAATTGGAATAAGGATTTTTAAATAACATACATGTAGTCCAGAATAGTTGTTGAAAAAATATTTATATTTTTATTCACAATGAAATTTATCAAAACAACTATAATTTATTATAAAAACCTTTTAAAAATATGGCAGTAATATTAATATTTCAAACTGCTCAAATAGAAAAATGTTCCTCGACCAGCGTTATCTACAATGTCAATAGGTAATATGTTAAATGAGCATAAATTAGTGTAACTGAGCAAAAATAAATACGTTCCTTTAATTCAAGTAAAAAAAACCTTCATTAACATAACGTTGTATCAATGAGTAGACTGAATAATCATATTTAAAAAATTTGTTCATAATATAATATGTTTCTATAGTATTTTCCACCTTAAATGCGGAGCGGCAAATATCCACATCAAGCTACTCAGCACTGCGGGGGTTGACAGTTTATTGTCCTAACTATCGTGTTTAATTTTCCACCTGTCAATCAGCCCTATTCCCCTGATCTTGCCATCCCTTTGTATTTACATTTTTGGAGTAAACATTCGTGTATCGTAAAAGCTCAAACTTGTAAGTTCGGTTAGCCACCCTGCTCGCCTACAATGAGGCAGACAACTGACCAGGGGGTGGTGGCGACAAGCAGTAACTCATCCCTCCCAGTCGTCAACCGCTAGTGACGTTTTGACACCTCTCGTGACAACTCAATGGCTTTGAGAGCGCTGTTTACCGCTCTGCTTTCCGAAGTGGAAAATACTTTAGGTGACAATTTTTGCCTAGTTGCTGAAGAGAATGATGAAATCTTCTGACCATGATAGATAGATACTCTTGAAATGTCGCCAGGATTACCTCAGCCCTTATTAATCACTTGATATTATCAAAGAATGACGAACTTTTGCATTGAGAACTTCCAGAAGATCAGAGATATGCATTTAGAGCTTTTAAAAGCCGAGCCCCGTAGTTTGGAGTTTCTAAGAGGTCTAATCAATGTTAAGAGCTAATAGAAGATCCGTTAAATGTACTCGGAGTTCCTAAAAGTTCTTCTTATGTGCTAAACGTTCCTTATAGGTCTAGTAATGTTGAGAGCTTGTACGAGTAAGACGGGCACCACTTCAGGGCTCCATCACGGTCAGATATCTGTGAGGTTCGTTCTTCCAGGCGTTTAGTTGTGTGTTGATGGTTTTATCTGGTGGCACCACCGCTTCCCAGACGCCCCAGAAGACCTCCCGTTAGCGACGAGAACAGCGACTTGAACACGTTGAATTTTGCCTGAATAACATAAAATTAAGTCAGAACATTGGCAATGTCATATTTTTGCTTTAAAAAATATTTATTCAGCATATTGTTTAAAACCAGCGAACAAAGTAGTATGGCAACACCTTTTATGTCATATTTGGTTGACCATTTAAAAAAAACATTCGATTGAATTCGCTTTTTTAAATTAAATTCTCCGTTTAATATCAGCTGGTTTCGAAAAGAATATACTGATGGGTTGTGGGAGACTCTTATGGTGCTGTAGAAACTCAGTCGTATCGTTCATTCCATGCATACTAAATTCTTACCTCGATGAATGTCTCATGACATTAGTTAGCCTACTCACTTTAAGTACAGATGATACAGTGTTCGTGATAGTTCCAATGAGATCACCTCCTCCGCTCTTGCCGATCAGATCATCGTACTGAAACAAAGATCGATCACTCGCTTAGAACGATGAATCGATATACATATATATCAAGCGTTAATACTGCAGGGATATCCAGTATTAAAAAGATCGATCACTCGCTTAGAACAAAGAATCGATATACATATATATCAAGCGTTAATACTGCAGGGATATCCAGTATTAAAAAGATCGATCACTCGCTTAGAACAAAGAATCGATATACATATATATCAAGCGTTAATACTGCAGGGATATCTAGTATTAAAAAGATCGATCACTCGCTTAGAACAAAGAATCGATATACATTATATATCAAGCGTTAATACTGCAGGGATATCCAGTATTAAAAACATCGATCACTCGCTTAGAACAAAGAATCGATATACATATATTAAGCGTTAATACTGCAGGGATATCCAGTATTAAAAAGATCGGTCACTCGCTTAGAACAAAGAATCGATATCTTTATGACAAGCGTTAATACTGCAGGGATATCTAGTATTAAAAACGTTTTAAAATCAGATCTCACGAATGCTCCACCACATCGAAACATAAAGAACAAAGCACACTTTACGGTGTCGCCTACCTTGCGAGCACCAGATTATGGTCTGTAAAAATTGCTTTAAAATGATTTTAAGTTGTCCCAAAATAAAATCAATATTATGTATCCTAAAGAGAGTTTAATACGCTTTCTTACGAATGTTTTCTTATTCCAATAAGTACTTCCGTTTTGCAGATGTTCTTAATTAGGTGTGAAAGGTGTCCAGAAACGTCACATTACAAAAGGTAATTAAGAACATCTGAGGAACGGAAATATTGATTGGTACAAAGAAGCGAGCACTAAATTCTATGCGGGATGGCATATTTTGAACATACAGCCTTGACACTACATAGTGTAAGCTCAGTATTAATTTTATAATATTGCTATCAGCATGGTTGTTTCTTTGTTTATAAAATTCACAATTAGAAATACAGATAATAGCTTTCATTATTACAATACAACAAATATTTGATATACTGTGTACAGTGCCTGCGAAACCATAGGAGCTCTATTCACTTTTTGATGATTAAAAAACGGTGATTCCTTATGGTTATAATACTGAGATTCTGGTGTATTCAAAATATTTGGATTTCCTCCAAATGCAAGAATGTTGAAATTGCGATTTGGAGATAGCATCGAAAAAGGTTTTCCTTTTTTCGAATTGAGCAGCACCGTTCATTGTCCAACATGTGTTATTTAAGATTATATAATAGAAGATTAGCATGGTTTCGCCATATCTATTAAAGAGCAGCACTCATTAATCCTGTATGTAAAAGTTGTATAGTGTATCATAGTGAATATGATAGACATTTTATAGGTTTAGTTACTTTTTGTGCAGCACAGCTGTTATTTGCGTTATTGCTTGGTATCCAACTATTTAGAAATAGATTATAATAGAATATCTCTATTTTTGAATTTGTAAAATAGGACCTTTGTACACATAAATGAATTTTATGTTATTTACAGTTAAACGACTTTCCGTTGACTCAATCATTCGTGATATTGTAAGTTCTAATCTGTCGGTATTAATATTATACCGACCGCCACATTTAGGGCTCAAACGCACTACGCGGCCAGGCCTCGCGACCATGGCCGCGCGGCCAACGAGAACCATTGCCGTCAATGTGACAACGCGCACTTGGCCGCTGGTCGCAAGCGCGGCCGGCTGGTCGCGCGCGGCCAACGAGATCCTGCGCGATACGCACCGACTACTACCTAACTAACGTAACTACCTAACTGAGATCAAACAAATTTGAACTACATATTTGTGGTCGCGCGACCAAGTCGCGGAGCAAAGTCGCGATGGTTTTTGGTCGCGCGGCCTGGCCGCGTAGTGCGCGGGAGCCCTTAGGCTGCGGCTGGATGGTAGTGGGTAGGTAGGTCCCTCCAAGTAACCCTCGAGGTAAGTATCCGACACTGCATTCTTATGGCGCCGGCCGCACTGCACACTCACCATGCAGTAGGGCTAGTGATTCATTGTAGCAGCTATTATGGGTTTAACTGCGAGCTGCGATCACCTCAGGCTACGAACACTCGTTTTTATCACTAGCCCAGGCTGTACATCCCCTTGAGTCGCTAGCAGTTTTGGATCTGCTGCTGGTATGATAAGAATATGGGGAGGAAATTTACTGTCATGTCCGATGAGTGCGGTTGATTGGAACAGGGACAGTTCAGACGGAACTGTTAGCATTTCGGTTTCCAAGAACTATTTGCATTTTTGTTTTTGAAGTCCGAGTGGATACCAGGAAAACAATTAGCAAACCCCTGCCAGTTACCCCTTTATGTTAGGAAGGTAGTTTTTGCAACCGTTGAGCGGAGAAAGATTGAATGACAGGATAATGACACAAGGACTTGTAAATCTATAAGTGAACATAAGGAACACTTTAGAGTGTACACAAACAGTCGGCAAATTGGAAACCCTGCCATTTTTCGCGCTCGCATCTCGCAGTGAAACCCATAATACTACCCTCCAAGTACCCCTTCGTCAGTGCGGCCGCAGCCTTAGGGCCAGATGCACAGCCAAGTTGATTGATTGTTGGCATTGAAACAAGTGGCAACGAAAATAATAACTATCGTTGAGTTTTGTAATTTGTTCGATAATAAACACATGAAACTTTTGGGAAACTCTTAGTTGAGAAAACTCAGACCATTCACCCGCCAGACGTATGATAACCTTGACTGACCTTGATACTCTCGTCGTTAGTGATAACGTGAGGTTGAACATTGAACACTGAACATGAACATTGAACAGTTCCTCTTTTGAGCACATCCACCCTCCGCCCCCCACACTGAGAAGGTTCAGCTTCTAGTTGAACACTCGTCGCTAGTGATAACGTGAGTTTGAACATTGAACATTGAACATTGAACATACCGTTCCTCCCTTGAGCACATCGTCTCCGCCCCCCACACTGAGCAGGTTCAGCTTCTAGTTGAACACTCTCGTCGCTAGTGATAACGTGAGTTTGAACATTGAGCATTGAACATACCGTTCCTCCCTTGAGCACATCGTCTCCGCCCCCCACACTGAGCAGGTTCAGCTTCTGGTCGAACACGTTTCCTAACGGTCGAAACGCTCCACCCGAACTGGAGCCGCTGGTGGAATCTCCGCTGCTGCCCTGTAGCAAGTAACAAGCCACAATGTTTAGCCCTAATACAATGGAATACTAGTACCTTCCATACAACCCCCAGTTGACAACACAGTGATCTTCGCAGGGGCGTAGGAACTATTTTTGTAATGGGGGGGGTCAGGATATTTCAAAGTGACTTTAGGCAAAAATAGCTGGGGGGTTTGGGGGGCGAGCCCCCCAACTACAGCACCGCAGGCGACTTTTAAAAAAATCAGGGTTTTTTGAGTGATTTCTGAGCGTTTCAGAAAAAAAAAGGACTGAATGCAATACTGAAATGCTGTCGTTTGTGTAGTGAAAAAAACAGAAAACCTAAACAAAAATGGAACACTGAAGCTAATTATTGGGTATTGAGTTTTGGGGTTTGGAAAGTTGGGAGTAAGGTAGCTGTTGATAGGTAGGCTACTTGGCTATTGCAGCATTGGGTATTTTCCGTCATTGGCCGGCCTCGCGAAGACGGCAACGACATCTAGCGGAGGTATCCCGATGGGCGCGCAGGTTCAAACTGCTAGCGGTTGGGACTCTGCCCATATATTAAATACCCAATGCCCCCAGTAATCTGCAGGGGCGCAAGTTAAAACTTGAGTGTTGGCGGCCGGAATGATGATAGCCTAGCCCACTTGTTGGCTTGACCCCCCCACTGGGGGGGTCAAGCCAACAAGTGGGGGGGGGGAGTTTCCCCCCCATCCCCCCCCGTTCCTACGCCCCTGGATCTTCGAGGTCTGAAAGTTGGATCGTTTGGCCAAACCCTGACATTCCTTCCCTCTACTGAAGCATCGACCGTAAATACCTTTGATAGGCGAGCTGTTCATTATCTCACCTGTTAATCGTGATCACCTGTCAAAACCAATTCAATTGTATAAGCGCAACACTTTTTCCGGAATTATATAAATATTTTGGCACTCGGTAAAAGAGCTTGAAATTATACAAATATCGGTTTAAAATTTATCTTTCTACGATGAAAACAACGGGACTTATGAGTCGCTTACTATTAGCGGACACTTTTACTCATACAAAGGAATTATGATGGTCTGGCTGCGTTAAAGGAATAGTCAGATGATAAACTAAAAAATCAACAATGAGTCATAAGTGCATGAAATTCAGTTATGTGTAAAATACAATTGATATAGGTTAGGTTCAATGCAAGAAAAAAAAATGAACATTTAGCTATTCTATAAGATTCACTTCGCAAGCTCTGCTGCATTTTTCTTTTATTAAAGCGTAGTACAGCTGTATCGGTTCTTAGGTTGCTAACGCCTGCCTGATAGACAGAGCACTCATTGTGTAATACGAGTCCAGCCACAACACTCGGCGACTGCGGACAGTACCGCTCAAAACAGATTGCAACTTCTCTTCACATCAAGTCACAAGAAAATTAATTGCAGGGCATTTTGTAGAAGTACACGTTCGTGCTAAGAAGCATGTTATCGGTACGGAAACGATGCACATTAAACCTCCTGATCGATTTTTGATAAGTGCCCTATTTTAGCGGTGGTTTTACTATTTCGAGGCAACATTTTTTGTACATGGGAATTAGCACGAGAAAAGTTGCTCGGTGCTACTTGGTAGCAACAAGCCAAAAAATCGCGTTTTCTTTAATTTTTTAACCGCCTGCTTATAAAGTATGGTATCTCTTAGTCATGTTTTCCATATTTGAGGGTGGACATATACAAATGATAGTGTTTTAGTTTTTCATCTGACTAACCCTTTAATTATCACCCAGACCGAACGGATCAGAGGCGAGAGTGGGGATACTCCTACTTTGGTCAGAGGTTGGTGCAAACGCTAACCGAGCCTATGCCCTCGGGCCTTCCAACAGCGAAATAAACGAGCAAGTATATCTTTTCTCTAAAGCGCTAGTGTCCTGGCTAGAAATTGAACAGCTGCAAGTCCCTCATTGTATTGGCACAGACCTTTTAAACATGAATTATCTGCCACCTATGTATTTGAGTTTGGCTTCCTAGAGTCACTGCAATTTGGTATCAAGTAGCATGTTGTAAAATACGATCAAGAAGTTTGTTAACGTTTAAAAAATGACACCCTTGAAACAAGATTGAATGCTGTCGTAGAGACCGAAGGGGCTGTGTTTTACATGGAGAGTCCAAGAGTGTACAGTGATAACTCCAAAATACTTGACACTTGCTTGGAAGAGTCTAAGGTACAATATCAATAACTATAGGCAACCCAAGACTACCTTACACATGCTTTCGTCACAGGCCAGGCACGCGTAGCCAACCAGCGAACCGCCCGAGACAATCGCATGAAATACCGATCGCTCATTGGCTACACGAATACCTCGCCTGTGACGAAAGCATATGTAAGGTAGTCCCGCGTAGTGGCTGCCCCTAAGACGGCTGTCTTCCCTCAATGCGCGTATACTACCTTGGTGTCTGTATGGCTAAGACGGCTTCTATACGCTTTACTTAAATGACTACTTTAAATGGGTGTCTTATTTAAATGGCTATTTAAATGACACTTATGGACGACTACACAGAACATTTAATTATACACATCACTTAAAGATATATTTAACTATAGCATGTAGGTTGCGTATAATGTTGCACTATTCAGTATATTACTAGGACAACGCTCTGTGTGACGCGTTGAGAAGCGAGAACGTTCAATTTTTAAAGCTACCGCCACTGTCAATAATCAACAAGCGCGTGCACATCCTCGGACAGCACGGCGTCCAGCTACAATATGCTATTTCTTATTTGCAAAGAGCTTATATTTTCGTTGGTACATTTTAAATGCCATATAGTCACTTCATTTATTGACAGCAATAGATAATTATGTAATATCTACCTGCAATACTTATTGGATAGCTTTAAAATTAATGTATTCGTCACTGGAAGGTTCTTTACTATAATAATATGGCTATCTTTGTATTGTCGCCATTTTATTTTCAAACAAATAATTCGAGTTACTAAGTTCCACAAAACTAACCACGTTCAATCCACATAAAAGCTGGTTATGGTCCAAATTTCAACTTGATCAGATTTTAATTTCGACCGATAACGCGAGACAAAAACAAGCAAACAATCAAAGCAAAAAATTGCAATGGGCACCTCTAATTACTTATCAGATCACAATAAAAGTGACATTCGTGACGGGACATTAATTTACTAAAATATGGCTGTTTTATATTTGGCCGGCATTTTGTTTTGGAACAAATATTATGAATGACCATACTTTGAATGATTGAATAATTGATATTTTTTATAACATCAAAAAGGGGAGGTAAACGAAAAGTAAACATGAGAAACTGGAAAGACAATGATAGAAAGCATCTTTGTCAGTCAGGCAAGCCGTCCATATATGAACCGTAAAAATATGACTTAAAAATAGTAATATTTTATTATTTCTTTTGCATTTTAATAAATTGTAATGCTATACCAACAAAATATTCAAATAAAAATTGCATAAACTTGTTGATATTGTTATGAAACCTATTTATAACTTCCTATCGTGGAAAACCAAAACAATTATATCCAACGTTCTTCCGCGGCCTAGTCTTCAATTGAAGGTCAGTATATTAGAGGTAGTTAGTAAGTTGTGACCTACCCCTGAACCGCGGCCTAGTCTTCAATTGAAGGTCAGTATATTAGAGGTATAGTTAGTAAGTTGTGACCTACCCCTGAACCGCGGCCTAGTCTTCAATTGAAGATCAGTATATTAGAGGTATAGTTAGTAAGTTGTGACCTACCCCTGAACCGCGGCCTAGTCTTCAATTGAAGGTCAGTATATTAGAGGTATAGTTAGTAAGTTGTGACCTACCCCTGAACCGCGGCCTAGTCTTCAATTGAAGATCAGTATATTAGAGGTATAGTTAGTAAGTTGTGACCTACCCCTGAACCGCGGCCTAGTCTTCAATTGAAGGTCAGTATATTAGAGGTATAGTTAGTAAGTTGTGACCTACCCCTGAACCGCGGCCTAGTCTTCAATTGAAGGTCAGTATATTAGAGGTATAGTTAGTAAGTTGTGACCTACCCCTGAACCGCGGCCTAGTCTTCAATTGAAGGTCAGTATATTAGAGGTATAGTTAGTAAGTTGTGACCTACCCCTGAACCGCGGCCTAGTCTTCAATTGAAGGTCAGTATATTAGAGGTATAGTTAGTAAGTTGTGACCTACCCCTGAACCGCGGCCTAGTCTTCAATTGAAGGTCAGTATATTAGAGGTGTAGTTAGTAAGTTGTGACCTACCCCTGAACCGCGGCCTAGTCTTCAATTGAAGGTCAGTATATTAGAGGTATAGTTAGTAAGTTGTGACCTACCCCTGAACTGCTTCCAAGGACTCCGGTAAGAAGACTGAGGACGTTAGATCCACCGCCTCCATCGCTATCTCCGTCACCGCCACCCTGCGCAGAACATGTTTGTGTCACTGCGCATAACAATAGTCCATACAAGAATTAGCACTTATTTGATTATGTTTACGTATTCTCATTTATACATAATATTTTTAATATTTGCCAAAGTTATTGAATACAAACCATAGCAAATAAGTTGATGGTCGCCGTTGTTTTGTTTGTAATCAATATTGTGTATTTGAACTATGATAGATTTTACTATCCATGTAACTATGTAAGGTAGTGATTCCGAAGATAGAGGGTTCAGTGGGAATATTGAAATACAAAGAGGATTTGCTATGGATACCAATTTGTGCTGACATAAATTTAAAAAAAATATAACATTCAGATAATCTAAAAATAAAATAAAGATACAACTGACAAAATACTATTATTATAAAATAAGTCTGTACTTTGAAATTCCTTTAAAAATAAACTCCAAACAAATAACAGTATGTTTTAATAATGTGATCTAAACTAATATAATCTAATAACTACGAATAACAAACTAATACAAACACTTTTATAATTTTCAAAAGTTTCATTCAATTCATCTGGACGTATTCAATTCAAGCAGACTAATGCTGAGGATGCTGAGAACATTCTATCTGTATTCTGTATACATATGTATGTATATGGTACACAAGACAGAGTGTAAAAAACAATTCGTAGACGTCACTTATTTACGGTAACTTGTTTGAAACCACTAGTCTTAGATAATCGGTCCATGAATGTTGTGGACACACCGCAAGGTGTTAGCAGGTGCGTGGACACACCGCAAGATGTTAGCAGGTGCGTGGACACACCGCAAGATGTTAGCAGGTGCGTGGACACACCGCAAGATGTTAGCAGGTGCGTGGACACACCGCAAGATGTTAGCAGGTGCGTGGACACACCGCAATATGTTAGCAGGTGCGTGGACACACCGCAAGATGTTAGCAGGTGCGTGGACACACCGCAAGATGTTAGCAGGGGCGTGGACACATCGCAAGATGTTAGCAGGTGCGTGGACACACCGCAAGATGTTAGCAGGTGTGTGGACACACCGCAAGATGTTAGCAGGTGCGTGGACACACCGCAAGATGTTAGCAGGTGCGTGGACACACCGCAAGATGTTAGCAAGTGCGTGGACACACCGCAAGATGTTAGCAGGTGCGTGGACACACCGGAAGATGTTAGCAGGTGCGTGAACACACTGCAAGATGTTAGCAGGTGCGTGGACACACCGCAAGATGTTAGCAGGTGCGTGGACACACCGCAAGATGTTAGGAGGTGCGTGGACACACCGCAAGATGTTAGCAGGTGCGTGGACACACTGCAAGATGTTAGCAGGTGCGTGGACACACCGCAAGATGTTAGCAGGTGCGTGGACACACCGCAAGATGTTAGCAGGTGCGTGGACACACCGCAAGATGTTAGCAGGTGCGTGGACACACCGCAAGATGTTAGCAGGTGCGTGGACACACCGCAAGATGTTAGCAGGTGCGTGGACACACCGCAAGATGTTAGCAGGTGCGTGGACACACCGCAAGATGTTAGCAGGTGCGTGGACACACTGCAAGATGTTAGCAGGTGCGTGGACACACCGCAAGATGTTAGCAGGTGCGTGGACACACCGCAAGGTGACATTGCTGGACCGGCACCCCCACCAAATAAAAAAGTTAACATCACAGGATTATTAAAGATGGAGTAAAACTAGATAATCTGATAGTGATCATTAAACACATCACATGGAGGTAATTTAAATTCACAATACACGGTTTTATTTGGTGACATTTATTTTGTTTGATGATTTTGAAACAAATTTTCGCTGTGGTGGAAGTGAAAACTTTTGCAAGTGTTTATTCAATAATGAGCAATGCATGAATTAAGGTACCATTAAAGACTTTTATCCATTATATTTTTCCGTTAACTTAAACCATGGTTTGGAATTTGGATAATGTGTTAGCTATTTCAGAAATTTGATGTGTTAGTCTGCTTTTGTAATCTTTTTGTTAATTTTTTTTTTCATTTTCATTTTAAAACTTAATGTTTGACAATTGACAAATGGTAGGCCCTTATCCCTCTTGAATGTAGTTCAAGAATATCCTGTCTATATAGATACTTGAACGTTATAAACTGTAAGACATAGTTCAATACGTACCTCAGTTTATTGTCCCCGCAACATGTTAGCATCCGTTGAGGTTCGGCCACGAGTCAGAGTAAATTATATCGGGCATGATGATTAGTTCTGCCACCAAGATTACTTCATTAACCTGTTAGGGCACAGCACATGTAAAATACCCACCACTCCCACCACCAACTCAACACTCAATGCATTCATTCATCCAAACATCAACTAAGAATCTCCCGACAGTGCTATTTTCTAGGATTCGAATGTATTCGATTTTATGCTTCTATGATTTAGTAAGATAGAGACTATTTTTGTTTTCGTTTACGTAATTGTACTAACTTATAGTGACATATAGTTTATATGCTCATATTTTGTGTGCAATATGAGAGTTCTTACCGTCAATCCCCCTCCTATTCCTCCTGGGCCTCCCGGGCCCCCATGACCTCCAGGGCCTCCAACCCCACCCCCTCCCCCTCCCCCACTGCTGCCTGCTGAAAGTCCAGGCAAGGCCCCCAGCAGTGACGGTATCAACCCTCCTGTCCCTGTCAACCCGTCAGGACCCCCTCCCTGCGAAACAACTCATTAAGATACTCCTCTGTGAACGATGCTCGCTAACCCATGCCTGTATCCTGTATGTATTCACTTACCCCGGACAAAGCTGATATTATAGCAGGAGTCTGTTGGAACACCGCTGCTATCGCCGCTCCTATGTCGGATCCTCCCCCGGCCCCGCCCCCGCCCTGAACATCCCCGATATTAGCTTGGGTAACTCTCAAGGCTAACTCTTAGTGGTTATCTGTGCGTGTGACTCACCCCTGATAGGCCAGCTGATAGAGCAGGTAACGTTCCTAGTAATGTTGGAATCAGCGAAAACAGGCTTCCTATATCAGAGCCACTTCCCCCTCCACCCCCTCCTCCTCCTGCTGCTCCTTCCATTCCCATTCCCATTCCACCCTGAGCATTAAAAATGTGTTTAGAATTGATCCAGGAAACATGGCAGGTATATTTTTCTTTGCTAGTCAGCCAACACTGGTCGACTATCTAGATAAGCTTAGTAAATCAATGAACCTATCTAATCCTAGTAGTCTGCCCGAAGTGACTCACCCCAGATAGAGCCCCTGCGAGGCCAGTCACCGCCATCAGTAGACTGGGCAGCGCAGGAAGTAGCGCGGGCAACAACGGCAGCAGCGAGGGAAGCAGAGGGAGGAAGGTGGGTATCAACATGAGGAGTGTGGGGATCAGGCTGATAATGATGGGCAGCAAGCTCACACCGGCGGGCAGCACAGCCCCTAAGACGGCTCCAATGTCAGGACCCCCTCCCCCTCCTGCCCCTGTTAATGCCTGTATTCACAATACACCAATGTAATCGATGTTCGCACTTTACTAGTCACTAGTTTTGTTATGGAAACATGCTTACCCCCACAACCAACCCCAATATAGCCGGCACCTGGGCTAATATGGCGCCTATATCTGAACCCCCGGTCGCACCATCGCCGGCCTATATCGTCGTGGAAGAGTTAATAAGTATCCAAACATACCGATATGGCTTCTTGACACAATCAAAGATAAATGTCTACAGATCTATGATCAATATTCAATGATTTGTAATTTCTTATGAGGGTGACATAAAACCGTCTTGTTATGCAAACAAGACTTGTGCATGAATCAAGAATTACCGTATGTTATTTACTTATTAATTATTATGATCAACAATGTTGTATATGTAAAGAGTAAACTCACCACAGTTGAGTCAGACAGCCTTCCAAACAATCTGGGCAAGCCCATTAATAATGCCCCCACATCGGACCCGCCTTCCGTACCCCCTTCTCCCTAAATGCGGCATGTAAGATATTAGTAGACATAACTTTTATCTCAAGATGATCCATCGTAATCTTGAATGAACGACTTACCCCTCCTGACAATCCCTCTAAGAAGGAAGGAAGTTGTTGAATGACCATTGGTATAAGCATAAGAACCGCCTCGACGTCTGAGCCTATCCCCTCCGGCCCCATTCCCTGCGCAATACAACAGCCCGCTATTACACGGGGGGCTCAGACCACTTCAAGTAACAGCTGAACTAGCCAGGTAGCTACTCACCCCGCTTATACCCCCTAGCAGACCTGACACTTGCTCAAGTATCCCCTGGAAGCTCCCCCCTTCGTCATCGTCCCCACTCCCCTCCGGCCCCTACAGCATCGTCCACACGCGTTAGACCTTCTCCCCGCCCAACCCGAGCTCTCTGATGTTTACTTCGAAATGTGCAAACATGGTAGAGCCTTTGATTTGAATACTGTATAATATTAATGCTCCCACGTTAAATTGGTAGGAACAACTTCGTTTGGTGAGTTTTCTCGATTTTTAATTTGAAACCTTGAATTGGCGATTAAGATACTAACAATGTCCTAAAGGGTGAATTAAGTCTCGTAACTAACAGGACGTGACACGCAAGAAAACACTTTTATTATCAAATTAGCCACCAAAATTCTCAGCAGCATGTTTATTTTGCGTAGCTATCCCCAAAGACGTATTGCTGAAGTTACAATAAATATACACACGTAATTTGAAGAAAATCTCCTCCCATAATTAGCTCCCACCATGTTTACACACCTCTAGATTGCCGTTAGAACTTACATTTGAAAGTCCTGCTAAGATGTCCGGTAACATCTGGAGTATTGTGGGTATGAAACTGATCAACCCAGCTACATCAAATGCGTTTCCATCGGTTGCATCCTAAACCATAAACCATATCAAGCTGGGTTATTATTTACATTCAATTAGTTTTAACATAAGTTATTATCAATCAATCTCTGAGAAACTCACCCTGAACAGACCTGTTAAGATTGGGGTTAAAGAGTCAAATAGTTCGCCAATACTTCCACCCCCTTCGTCCCCTTCCCCACTCCCCTCTGCAACCTGGTAATGCCACAATGTTAAGCATCGCTCACAAACAATGTGATTAAGTTTTATGAAGGATTATTGTGATAGAAGGCCAAGAGAGATTAAGCAGGGGCTGATTCACTGGGGTAGTATAGATTGTATCGTATCAAAAACACGTGCATTGAAGTGCAGTAGACTAAATTTCCTTCGCAATCCAATATAGTAACTCTACTATTAGATTTTAACTTGGATGTTGGCTGGAACTAAATGAAGGTTGTTAATTAATGTGGTTCAAGAAAAATCAATAGCAAGTTGATGAAACTGAAAACGAAACTAAATAAATCGATAACGATGTAGTTTCCTAAAATTTCTAAAATGTGACTCGAGAATTTGTTATTCGTTAAACATTGGTTAATTTAAATGAAAAATTTCTTAATGCGCTATAATTTCATAATATGTGTGTTGTAATTATCCTCGAATTCTTAGGTTATTACTTTGCTGAATGTAAAGCCTTTGATGAGCAGTGATTGTAAAAGCACACTTTCGTGACGCGATACATAATTGTTTGTAGAACACTTTGTTAGGTGCAAAATAGAAGAACGTTAAGAATGAAACTCGAAACTCACCCCCGACGAACCCCTCAACAAGCCCGGCAACATTTGCAATACGGTTGGCAATAGACCTAAGAGCTCTCCAATGTCAGATCCTCCAGCCCCCTAGATTCAGCAAACATTGCATTAGTGACCAGTCAGTTATTGAACGCTACTGTACTCCCTGTTTATGTGCTTGACCTTGACCCAACTCACCCCCTCCATCGCCTGACGTCGTCGCCGCCTAACCTCGTTCCCCTCAACGACCTGCACAACACCCATTGGTTAAACGTGTTTCAATGACGACAAGACATATTCATTTTGATACTAATTGTTTGACTCACCCCTGTGGCCCATTCTGAGAGAACATTCAGGATGGTTTCTATATCTGATGCCCCCCATTCGTCTTGCCCAATCTACGCACACAACAGGCATAAGTTTTCCCCTCAACAGTTACAAGTTGAACAATTGTATTACTATAGGTGGTTCCTACCTAAGAAACACCCTGCCAGTTACTAACCTCAAAGGATTCGATGTTCTTGTGTAGATAATCGGTGTCAATCAATCATGCCCATTATTCAAGAGAGCACTCACTTTCTCGGCCGGTACCGACAGCTACAAACCCACGGACAAATCTTGACCATTACGGATACAGCTAACCCTGTATAAGGGTAGGTCCCGGCTTTTTGTAACTGTGTGTCACCGAATCGACTGTCGCTGGAGATTTTAGACATGCACAACTTTCAACAAAGAAGCCGACGGCTAAGTAGCAATATCAGGGTAGCGATTGTCAGGGTGTTAGTTAGGTTGGAACCAAGTATAGTTTGTCACTCACCAGGTTATAAAGTGTCTCAAATAAGTCAGAAGGCAGCAAGTCTAGTAATCTAGAAACACCTTTCATTAGGATATCTACATCGGAGTTCGTTAGACAATTATCTCCATCCTAAACGCATCACACAAGAGAACATGTTAGTGAGAAGCCCATCACCCAGTACCAATACATACAGTTTTGTTAGTACTTAGTAGGACTCACCCCCATAATACCAGATAGAATGTCTGAAAGCTCAGCCATGAACGCTTCTTTGAAAGAGTCCCCAACACCCTGTATGCACATCACGACACATTATATTTCACTCGACTAATAAAACTCCTAGAAATGGAGCACTCAACACTGTTACTACACTAATTGATTTCTTCTACTGAACCAAGTGGTATTCATTCAATTAAAAATGCTGATAATATTACTATATTTATCAGACTTATTCAAACAATCAGCAGTGATAATTATTTTATTCTTCCACGCAGAAAATTGTATCTGTACTGTAATGAATCTGTCTCCAGTAGGCTGCATATTAGTACGTTTTATTAAGACATTCAAAAGAATAAGAAACGCTTATCCTTAGAGATTAGTTCTCTCAACAAGAAGAGCTTTTTTAGATAATAATATTTATTACTACAAAGAACAAGCAGTGCGTATGAATTAATTGCCTCACATAACTAAATATAAGTATACTAACGTCAAAAATAAGAGTTGAGAAAAATTATGAACGTTTTAGTTAGTAAGGCTTGAAACTTACCCCTGATTTGTTTCCTTCTAACACAGGCAAATTGTCTACTACAACATTTAGAAGACGCATGTAGCCCCCAATGTCCAATCCCAATTCGTCACCCCCCTTGCTGAAACCCTGTTTACACCACACACATTATATTCATATTAGTAAATAAATTAAAGTGTTTTATAAACATAAGTCGCATCTACCCTAACATACAGTTCATAGCATTACACATCAGCATCATTACCTTTTACATTGGGTTTGAATTTGTATTAAAATAATCAATCAGATAATATATAATAACTAATAAATAATACAATAAAATATAACATATAATATATGCAACGACAGTAAAAAAACACGGAAAAACGCTCATTTATAATTTAACTTACCATATTTTAGTTCGTGCGTTTAATCTAAATCAAATTGTATTTGAATGAAACTACACACAATCTCCTGAGTTGATGCTAAACGTTCACTCGAACTCTTTCTGTCTGTAATATTCTATAAATATTCATTCATGGTCTTTAGTCGCATTGCACTGTACAAAGCATTAGATGTACCTATGATTAACTGAGTAAATAATATAATATACAATCAATTTAACAGGTTAGTTCATGTAAGTGCCCATATCAAATGCCATGGTGTTAATATGTTATGCAGCGTTAAGTAGATTGAGCAAAGAAATGGATGATGTTATACTTACCTGCCTGGTATGTGTCTAATGCCACGTTACTAGCTTTTAAGTTGCTTTACACACACGCAAAACTTACCCCGCTGGAACCTCCAAGCAAGCTGGGAATCAGACTCAACAGGTTTGAGCCACCCCCTCCATCTTCGGAGTCACCTCCACCCTACGAAGCGAAGCACATCAAGTCTTCAAGTTAACTGCTACTAGGATGTTAGTTAGCAAACTGTGATGTACAGTCTAACTGTGCACCACGAGTTAACTGCTGCTACTGGGTTGTTACTTAGCAAACTGTGACGTACAGGCTAACTGTGCACCACGAGTTAACTGCTGCTACTGGGTTGTTACTTAGCAAACTGTGACGTACAGGCTAACTGTGCACCACGAGTTAACTGCTGCTACTGGGTTGTTACTTAGCAAACTGTGATGTACAGGCTAACTGTGCACCACGAGTTAACTGCTGCTACTGGGTTGTTACTTAGCAAACTGTGATGTACAGGCTAACTGTGCACCACGAGTTGACTGCTGCTACTGGGTTGTTACTTAGCAAACTGTGACGTACAGGCTAACTGTGCACCACGAGTTAACTGCTGCTACTGGGTTGTTACTTAGCAAACTGTGACGTACAGGCTAACTGTGCACCATGAGTTAACTGCTGCTACTGGGTTGTTACTTAGCAAACTGTGACGTACAGTCTAACTGTGCACCACGAGTTAACTGCTGCTACTGGGTTGTTACTTAGCAAACTGTGATGTACAGGCTAACTGTGCACCACGAGTTGACTGCTGCTACTGGGTTGTTACTTAGCAAACTGTGATGTACAGTCTAACTGTGCACCACGAGTTAACTGCTGCTACTGGGTTGTTACTTAGCAAACTGTGATGTACAGTCTAACTGTGCACCACGAGTTGACTGCTGCTACTGGGTTGTTACTTAGCAAACTGTGATGTACAGTCTAACTGTGCACCACGAGTTAACTGCTGCTACTGGCTTGTTACTTAGCAAGCTGTGATATACAATATGTGATCTAACTTGCACTACGAGTTACCAGTGTTCATTACAGGCAGCTTGAAACTTATCAGGATTTCACGTTTTTTGTTCGTATCGATCTTCAAATGTAGTTTAGTTTAAACATTAATATTTAAAATTATAAAGAGTATCATTTCATAAAGGTCTGCTGATAATCTTCGAATAAGGATGCGCTATTATCACGATTGGATTAAATATGACATAATTTCAATAATATAAAACAGATCCGATGTTATCCGATCTAAATACAAAACTTTATTGTTCTGCTTCCACAGCACTGCTTAACTTGTGCCTACATATATTGATATTACCATTTCCAACGACATTTTTAAGATACGAGCAAAAAACCAGAATCTTCGCTCTATTCAACTCCATGCAACGAACACTCAAGCTGCAAAGCATCTATACTACGGATACAACATAGATACATCCACACTCTCATCCCCACTACAAGATCTTGTTACGTCACTGAATGTTAGCTCACTAGCAGTACCCGTGTCAACTGTAAGATAGCGTACACGTTTTCTCTTTGTGCTGCACTAGCAACAGCGGATTCGGCAGGTTGTGGATTTGATTGTCTTCACCGAAAACCATAACAAAGTGTTTTTTAAGGCCTTCCACAGTCGCTGAGAGAATACTGAAATTGAGCATCTCTTAAAAACCAATTAATTAAATCATGAGCACCACTTAGAGTAAGGTATAGATCTACAGTAATGTTCCCCATAACATCTTTGATATGTAGGCCTCCTTCTCCATCGGTTTATTTAGCGTTCATAAATAAAACAAACAGGATTTGTTCAATGATTTTATTTGATCGCAAATATCGTATAATAATAACTGAGCTAAATCTTATCAAGAACATGAATGAGAATTGTAGCTGGTAATATCCATCGTTATCGTTTAATTACATCGTGGGCCAGGAACATTATTTTAAATTATCTCGCCATTTTCATAATCGCACGGATACTTTTAGTAGGTTGTTAGTACGATATTGGTTGTGGGTGAGAGTTATAATGTATGAATGTATGATGTGTTACCTCAGGCTCGACCAATGATATTCAACAGCTATAGTTGGCTAGATGCGCAGCCTAGAGCCACAAGCGTGTCAATTTGATGCCATCTTGAAATGGGCAAATAACACAGGCGGGAATAGGAGTTTCTAATGCGACTTTCTGCCATTGGCAGCGCTAGCAGTACTAAAAGGTCCAAATTAGCATGTAAATTGCCCATTTCAGAATGGCTTCAAATCGCTACGCTTGCTACTCAGTGGAAGGTTGGGGGACTAGTGATCTAGCCTACTATAGCTGTTGAATATCATTGGGCTCGACTGACAGTAGGCCTACTCACCCCGCTCGAGCTTCCCAACAAGCTTGGGATCAGACTGAGAAGGTTTGACCCACCACCTCCATCGTCTGAGTCGCCCCCACCCTAACAAACAAAGCAAATACTGCACGTTACTGCACCATTGCAGCACTCATTACTGATGGAGTGTTTTTTGGAGAAGATGTTGAATTGTTACTATGCATACTTAGTACTTTCATTAATTTAGTGTTTTGTAAAATAAATTTGCATTTTTGTTTGAATTCTAACATACTCCGAATCACGATTTTAATAAAATCTAATACATCATGGTGAAAACTTGAAATACAACATGGAGATTATGAATTTATTTTGACTGTTTCAAAACACTTATGGACATGAACCCGGGCGTTATTATTGCAATAATTTACAATGTGCCTAAATACTATTTCTATACTTACTTCACAAAACAATCCCTTATTACTACTGTGCCTTGGAAGATACTCAAAACCAACCATTATGTTAAAAAGCAGTCTCAATTAAGGTGAGTTTACGGCGGAGAACGAAAATTTAGACCAATCAATTGGCAATGGAATGGAATTCAATATGTAAATACTATTATGTTCTCTCAGAAAAGAATTACTACTACAAATCAAGTTGGCGTAAATTGCTTTAGCACCCTGTCTATAAATAAGTCGACATTTTATGCATGTTACACAAAGCTGCAATGAATAGAGTCAATATACAAAGCAAAACAATACCGAAATAGCAATAATAATAAATTAATATTTAGCTGCTCTCACCAATATTTTACAATATACAATGATTTTTTCTTGAATCACGTTGATTTACTGTTCATGTTCCTACTTTGAATGCAACCGGTTACGAAATCAAAATTCAGTTCGGGCTGGGCTTAACTTTTCAGGAGTTGACTTGAATCCATCAATAATATACGCAAGACATGTAAACTGTAACTTTGAAGCCGTCGCCAAATTAAGATTCTTAAGTATATAATTCATATGCTGACGGATTAGGTTGCAAAATACAATCATAAACACATTTGATTTTATTGTGCACCAACTCAATTACAAGAACTGATTTTCAGTGAGCGACATTATAACATTTGTTATGTCTTTCGTTGCTGTCACTGCTCCAAAGTCACCGTTTACATATACTTGTACCATACAGGTAGATATAAGTTAGTTTCCAAAGTAACAAACCCTTAGCCCAAACCGGCAATCGAACCCTAGACTTTGTGCATGTTAGCCGATCCAGCTAGTCTTACCCCACTGCTGCTGCCAAGGACACCGGTCAGGAGACTCAGAATGTTCGATCCTCCGCCGCCGTCACCGCTCGCGCTGTCACCAGTCGACTGTCAACAACAAAGTCAGTTGAAATTCACTCGTATTCGTATAGACAAATAATTGGAACAATTACTTTTAAATCCTCAGACAACCGTACATCCTTTATCAAGCTCTTGTCTCTCCTGCTAGCCTGCTACCCAGCTCTTGTCTCTCCTGCTGGCCTGATACTCAGCTCTTGTCCCTCCTGCTAGCCTGCTACCCAGCTCTTGTCCCTCCTGCTAGCCTGCTACCCAGCTCTTGTCTCTCCTGCTGGCCTGATACTCAGCTCTTGTATCTCCTGCTAGCCTGCTACCCAGCTTTTGTCTCTCCTGCTAGCCTGGTCTTTTCTCTCCTGCTATCCTGCTAAAGGTCTCTCACACCAAGAAGTAAGATAGTGTCAGGGGAGTCAGGACCGCCCACAATTGGTTTCCAACTTTACAAGAGCGAATAACTAACGTCTTTCCCGATTATCTAGTACAATTTCGTTGCGTTAAGTTTTTTGACGGAAACGTGCTTGCACGTTTTCTTGTACGTTACCGTCAAAAAACGTACCGAAACCAAATTGTACTAGATAATCAGGAAACACGTTGGTAATTCGTGCATGTTTTGGAAACTAAATGTGGGCAGTTCTGATACTATCTTAATTCTTGCTCTGAGACCTATACCCAGCTCTTGTAGCTCTATGTCTCTCCTGCTAGCCTGCTACCCAGCTCTTGTCCCTCCTGCTAGCCTGTTACCCAGCTCTTGTCTCTCCTGCTAGCCTGCTACCCAGCTCTTGTCTCTTCTGCTAGTCTGCTACCCAGATCTTCTGTAGCTCTGTCTCTCCTGCTAGCCTGTTACCCAGCTCTTGTCTCTCCTGCTAGCTTGCTACCCAGCTCTTGTCTCTTCTGCTAGTCTGCTACCCTGATCTTCTGTAGCTCTGTCTCTCCTGCTAGCCTGCTACCGAGCTCTTGTCTCTCCTGCTAGCAAGCTACCCAGATCTTGTCCCTCCTGCTAGCCTGTTACTTACACCACCACCGCTGCTGCTGCCGAGCACCCCGGTCAACAGCTCTACGGCTCTCTTGTCTCGCCTGACCAGCTCGTTCAAGGCCATCATGTCTCGGGCTTGCTTCTGGGGATTCCCGCGATCTCGCATCAGAGTCTTCACGGCCACCTGAAGGATTTGCTCTTCAAACTTCTGCTCCATGCGAACAGCCTCGGCCACTCCTCCTAGCGCAGCCGCTTCTACCAGGTCTGTCTCCAGCTTCTAGAGGGAGACACAATAACACACATTAGCACAACTCACAGGGCAATATATCTTGACTTAGGGAGTAGGGACGCACACAATAACACACATTGCCACTTTGGCCTAGCAATAGGTCATGTCTTACCAATCGGAATACGCTTTCATAATTATCAATTAAAAACTGATGCATCGGACTAGATATTTAGTCCATCACCAAAGTATGTAGACTCCTCACAGAACTGAGAGAACCTACTCGATCCACTTCATCCCAATTACTAGAATGAGCTGGATCGATTGTTCTGTCAATGACCACATATATAAATACTTTGAAGATGGACTGTACATCTACTCCTAGCTGGGACTGAGTTATACTCCCAACTATCCAAACACTCTAATAACCTAGTTAGTCACCTGGAGAGAGGCACATCAGGTAAAACTGGCGGGCACCCTATAACGAGTATTCCTACGAAAAACCCCTCGCTTATTGAACATGCGCGTACACCGTACAGGCGACTAATGCTGCAGGTTCAAACAACCAGTTTACTGCCCGGTTAGGCAACAGTCTCTCGACATTCCCGTGTTTGTTTTCTGTAGTCATTCAGTTCACAAAAGTGACTTTCATTTTCAACAAGGGTTTTTTTTTATTTAAACCTTGGCATAATTAATATTCATCGTAAATTCCATGCAAGGTGTTTGCGTTCCTTATATAGAATACCAAGTTTAGTTTTTAAAAAAATAACTAATTGTTGATTGACAGGCACATTACCGGAGTGACCGCTACTTTTTTTGAAGTTCATGAAAATAAACAGTCGTAACGTTACAGAACATGTAAGGACAAATAAAAGTGCAAGTATAGGGCGTAAAACAAGGGGGGTGGGGGGGGGTATCTGTTAAACATATCTGTTAGAGGTACATCTACAAATATTAACTTATGTATCTAGAAGTTATTTGAAAGGACAGAAAGCTGATGAGTGTTTTCTGGGCAATAAATCTACAAGAGAGATTATTTTGTGGTAAGAACAAATATCAATTGCTGATTAAAATTGTAATTAGTGTGATATGTAACTTCATGAAATACTACTTAAATTTCAGAAAAATATCCTTTCCAAGTAGATTATTTGTTATGTTTATGGAAGTCTCGAACATAGAATGGCAAGTGTTACATAACACATAACTGCCTGCGTGCGCAATGGACTATATAACAATTACACTACTGAAACTACTTTCGCTGGCATTTCATTAGACATTTTTCTATCGCCTGAGGCTGCTTAGGTTATTTAAAAATGTATAACACACACACACCATAGAAAGGTAATCTGATAGCGGTCAACAATGTAGGCGATCTCCCACTAACTCAATGTTAAGCGATGTGCAAATGTGTTGCTCATACAGTCTCTGTAAAAAACCTGTTACTCATAGCAAGACGTGCTCCATTTGTTAGGGGGCTAAAGCCTCTATATATGGATGACTTCAATCATTTGTATGGCACTCTATAGTCAAAGGTTATCTATAGACTGAATTATGTCTTAGTTTATAGACTGTCATAAACTATTATCAAAGTGTATGATCTTTGGTATTACACAATCTTGTTTAACTCATGTACTAATAAGTAATAATGAGAAATGCTCTTGATGGATGACATAATATACGTGGGTTGCTATTGCTTAAATATCATCAGGACCAAGGACGGGCTGTTTCGAATAAGGTGGTAAAATACATTTATAGTCGCAAGATCAATTACAATCTTAATAATTTGGATGTAAAGTAAATATATTTCACTTTGCAAAATCGGTAAAAAGTAAAAACTATTTTTCTTTTCGGGTCGTTTGAGACACATTACCCCACGTACATTTATTATATCCACTTTTAATTTTTCGAACTGGTATTTTTGGAAAAATACGAGCTGGCTTACAGGAAAAGATTATTTGAACTTAGCAAACATGGGGGGGATCTTCCCAGTAACAACTTTCAAAATGTTGTTAAACCACTCAGCCTCTTGACACGCTCAGCGACACTTGAAACATGTTACGACGCATTTAAACGTTTCAAATGTTTCTTACAAATATATATATTGTATCACCGTTCTCGGTTTTATAAAATATGCGTAACACACAAAGGTTTAACTTTTAAATTTAAACGTTGACCAGTGAATGTTCCAAACTTATTTTTTTCTTCATTTTTAAGTCACCGGTACCGGCAATATTGCTACTTTAATCCACTTCACGTCGCTCTAAGTTTTGTAAAAAATACGTAATTGGGATCAACAATGTGTATTGGGGTTCAAGAACCTCCTTTGGTCTGCAACCTAAACTATATCCAGTCGCATTACCTTTATTGGTTTTTTGTTTATCATGTTTTTAATCGACCGGTACGAATACACTTGCCGTATCAGTACATTAAAAAAACGTTAGACAAAAAGCCAACAAAGATAATGCAACTAAACATAACTTAGAATGTAGAACAAAGTACGTTCTTGAACCCTAATAAACATTGTGGATCACAATTACGTATTTTTGACAAAACTTAGAGCGACGTGAAGTTGATTGAAGTAGCAATATTACCGGTATCTGTGGCTAAAAAATTCAGGAAAATTACTACCAATTTGTAGTATCATGACAGTATAATTAATTGGAATGACAATTCTCTTTTTTCATCAGAGACGTTTACGGTGTAGCGTTGGTGTACATTCATATTTATTAATAATAATTAATAAAAAAAGGTAATCAATTAAATAATGTTGTTACTCTCAGAGGTCAATGATTTAATTTCAAAGTTAAACTTGTATATGCTATGCATATTTTAGAAAACTGAAAACGGCATCAAACCTCAATGCAGACATTGTTATTAACGGTTACTACCAACTGACTCGGGATCGATTCTTGTCACTAATAATTCAGAGTGGCATTGAACATACAAACAGATTGAAAAGCGTGACAATTTATAAGTTTTTGTTTGTATCGTTTAAAGTTTAAACCACATTCAATTTTGGATTGATGCGGGGCTAGATATTATTAAGTTCTTAACAATCTAAACAAAATCATGCAAAGTTAGTTGTAGGCCTATGAGGATAAAATTAGACAGTTTCAATGATGTTTCAAGCAGTTTAATTTGATCCAAGTGTAATAAATTTAGAATTCCTTTTTTGAGAAGATCCATAGATCTATAGCCCTACATCATTCCAACATTTTGATATTCAATTTCCTTTTAAAGACACCACCCAAACCGATACATTCAAATACTTTTCGAGTAATTTGCGGTGAACACTTTTAAGGATCCCTTAATCATAACTCATAAGGTGTGTGGTAAAATAGGATACTTTCTAAATTGGACTCAAGTCGAATATCGAGCTAAGAGCTCATAATGTGTGTATTCTGTAAGTTCTTTGCAAAGAGGTCGTGGGGAAGTCTAGTCGAATGTCGAGCTCAAAGAGCTCGAAATGTGTGTATTCTGTAAGCTCTTGGCACGAGAGGTTGTGAGGGATCTAAGAGCTAAGAGCTCATAGTGTGTGTATTCTGTAAGCTCTTTGCACGAGAGGTCGTGAGGGATCTAAGAGCTAAGAGCTCATAGTGTGTGTGTATTCCGTAACCTCTTTGCACGAGAGGTCGTGAGGGATCTAAGAGTTAAGAGCTCATAGTGTGTGTATTCCGTAACCTCTTTGCACGAGAGGTCGTGAGGGATCTAAGAGCTAAGAGCTCATAGTGTGTGTATTCCGTAACCTCTTTGCACGAGAGGTCGTGAGGGATCTAAGAGCTAAGAGCTCATAGTGTGTGTATTCCGTAACCTCTTTGCACGAGAGGTCGTGAGGGATCTAAGAGCTAAGAGCTCATAGTGTGTGTATTCCGTAACCTCTTTGCACGAGAGGTCATGAGGGATCTAAGAGCTAAGAGCTCATAATGTGTGTATTCTGTAAGCTCTTTGCACGAGAGGTTGTGAGGGAGCTAAGAGCTCATAGTGTGTGTATTCTGTAAACTCTTTGCACGAGAGGTCGTGAGGGATCTAAGAGCTAAGAGCTCATAATGTGTGTAATCTGTAAGCTTTTTGCACGAGAGGTCGTGAGGGATCTAAGAGCTAAGAGCTCATGATGTGTGTATTCTGTAAGCTCTTTGCACGAGAGGTCGTGCGGGATCTAAGAGCTAAGAGCTCATGATGTGTGTATTATGTAAGCTCTTTACACGAGAGGTCGTGCGGGATCTAAGAGCTAAGAGCTCATGATGTGTGTATTCTGTAAGTTCTTTGCACGAGAGGTCGTGAGGGATCTAAGAGCTAAGAGCTCATGGTCATAATGTGTATAATTGCCTCATATTATTTGCCTTGCATAAGTTTGTCAACATGCCATTACATAACACTCTTGAACAATAAAACCGCGTGTATATACCTTAATATAAAAGTAATTGCATGTTTGGTTTTTCCCCTTCCGCTGAAATAACCGCCCAGAACGACTATCTCTGTTATTATTCTAGTTGGGCGCGTCACACCATTTCGCTTCTACGTAATCGAGTGCACCGCCTGCTTGCAGGCTTGCACTAACAGAATTACGCAGAGTTTTATTTTCTTGTTTATGCTGTTGTACCATTTTTACGCCTAGAGATGCTTTATTCAGTTTTTTTATGTATAGACATACATATATTATATAAAAATAACTTTTTGAAGGAAAAAAACAGATATTATAAAAAGTGTATTCGTAAAAAAAGAAATGGTTTCATTATTATTATTATTATTATTATTATTATTATTATTATTATTATTATTATTATTATTATTATTTTTATTATTATTATTATTATTATTATTATTATTATTATTATTATTATTATTATTTTATTATTATTATTATTATTATTTTATTATTATTATTATTATTATTATTATTATTATTATTATTATTATTATTATTATTATTATTATTATATTTATTATTATTTTATTATTATTATAATTATTATTTTATTATTATAACTATTATTATTATTATTATTATTATTATTATTATTATTATTATTATTATTATTATTATTATTATTATTATTATTATTATTATTATTATTATTATTACTATTATTATTATTATTATTATTATTATTATTATTTTTATTATTATTATTATTATTGTTTTTATCAAATCTAAGGCATAATACAGCTTTGCAACATCAAATGGTCACGTTCTTTACCAAATCTCATAGAAATATTGACTGCGTTGAGTCCAGCGTTTATAAAAAAGGTGACGTTTTGCCTATCCACATGCTATATAAGTATAGACTTGCTTTTCAGTTTTATTTTAAAAATGATTTTAAAATGATTCTTCAACATCCAATCACCACGCGTTCTCAAATATCACATTTATATAGGGTCCCTTAATATTTCAACAAACACGGCGCGAGAACGCATAAAGTAATTATTCCACGTACTTTTAACGAGTTGCCACTTAGCCTAAAAGTATTAAATTCAATTAGCAAAATTAAAAGAGGGCTAAAGGATTTTTATTTAAATTGTATTTAATCTCATATCAATTCTTTGTTTGTACGTTAGTTGTTGGGTTTTCATCGTTGTATTCATAAATTTAATTTTTGTCTTTATTAAAATCATGTGATTTCAAAGTAGTTGTCAAACATGCATATGTTTTACTGTCTTCTATCTTGATATTTTGTATATTTTGTATCGTAATCGTTCTCATTATTAGTTCCATGTTGTATTATATTCTACTGTCCTTTTCATTTTGTTTCCATCTTACTGTGCACTGAGTTGTTATTTATTTTGTGTAATCCACAGTTAAGCCTCATGGCTTTGTGGAACAAGTTGTTCTGTACTTTTCATTTTGTATTCTAATAATAATAAAATTAAAAAAAAAATAATAAAAAAAATTTTTATTGTTATTATTTTTATTATTATTATTAGTATTATTATTTTTATTATTATTATTATTTTATTGTTGCAATACATACAAACTCGGTCAAAACCGGCATAAACATGTTGTACGGACACAAATGTCAAGTATTTCCATGTGTTTACCTTATTAAAATCTACTTAGAACTACTTAATATATCTTCTTCTTCTTCTTCTTCTTCTTCTGCTTCTCAAATGCCCACATTGGCTATACTACTTAATATATCATTGTCCACATTATTTTTTCAAAACCGAACTGTGGATGCTATGTACGGTCGTGGCCGATTTGTACTCATCCCAGCATTCGCTCTTTGTACGGTGGAAACCACGAAAACCACCATCGGGATGGAGAACTTCTTGAAGTCTTCATTCTTCTTAGTTCAAAAATTTTCGCACTATCCTACACGTGTTCAAAATAATTGCTTTTTGCATCTCGATGTATATGTTCGGTTGGAGACCAATTAGTTTAATACTGTCATGGAGTTTACGTGGAACAATGCCATTTGCTGATATAATTAACGGTATAACAGTTACATTATTCTGCTTCCACAACCTTTTTATTTCAATTGATAATTCCTTATATCTGTTTATCTTTTCCCGCCAAGTTGTCTCTACATTGTGGCATAAAGGGACGGCCACATCAATTAAAATCGTTTCTTGTTTCTTCTTGTCAATAAATATAATATCCGGTCTATTGTGATGTATGGTTTGGTCTGTAATAACTGCCCGGTCGTAATATAATTTGTAGTCTTTACTATCTAATACCTTTTCAGGCTTGTATTTGTAATACGCAGTGGTTGTGTTTATAAGTTTATACTTCATGGCTAATTTTTGATGTACAATGTTTGCAACTTGGTTATGCCTATGAAGATAATCTGTTTGACAAAGCATTTTGCACCCAGATACGATATGTTCAATTGTTTCGCCCTTCAAGTTACATTATTATTATTATTATTATTATTATTATTATTATTATTATTTTTTTATTTTTATTATTATTATTATTATTATTATTATTATTATTATTATTATTATTATTATTATTATTATTATTATTATTATTATTATTATTATTATTATTATTATTATTATTATTATTATTATTATTATTATTATTATTATTATTATTATTATTATTAAGCTAATTTAAAGTTCATACAATACAGTCACCAGGATTTTTAATTCTTTATTAAACTGATTTTTCTGATTTTCCCATTACTTGATTTGAAGCTCAGAATCATTAAAAGTGAACGAATTAATGGTTACATAATTAAAATACAATTGTGTAAGATGTGCACATTATTTCACATTTGCATGAAAGAGATAGAAATTGTTATTCAGAGGACGAACTGGAAAATTATTATTACCGTCGCTAAAAGTTAATTAAAAAGTAATTAAAATCATGTGCCCAAGGTCTTCATTAGTTTATATTAGTTGCAGTTGAAGCGGTTTCCTTAGAAACGAGTTATGATCCGTTCTTATCTTCCAACGGCTGTGGTATGTGCTCAGCTGTTGTAACTTACACACCAAACCATTGTGTTGCTTCAACATCTTAAACTCTACGAAACTTTAATTTCATTCAAACATATATTTAACACTGATTTAACCTTTGAATACTTGGTTTGCATTTTAATACTAAATGTGTGACATTTTAAAATTATACATATCACGAGTAGTAACAGCAGTAGTGATAATTTTCGACCGTGTATTGGCATTCTGAAAATCCCAATGCCATTGGGGGTGACTATATTAAGGCTAGACATTTCTTCCGAACTATCCAACCACCTTGATATACATACCTACCTAGTCACCTGAAGATTGGCACATCAGGTAAAGCTGGTGTACACCCCATATCAGGTATTTCTAAGAAAAGTTATTATTTACTAATGTATGAGGGAACGCCAGGAATATCTTTATTTTCGTTGAAGCAATGCGCAGTAGTAGAGGTAGTAGATATGTTGAGTGTCAGTATGATATGTGTTAGTGTGTGAAGTATAGTATTGCATGGCGTGTAAACATACAGCTACCCTATTAGATTGTCAGCCGGTGTGTATCGCATTCAGCGGCAACCTTATCTCAGCGATTGACGAGAAACTGGGCGATTTTACTGGTGACGCATATTTGATGGCGATCCTGCCAGTATGGCTCTCACTTATCTGAGTCGATAAAGAAGTTCTCAAAGAAGAAACTCCTTTATCGACTCCGACTTTAACTAGAGCCGCTCCGCGTGGCAGCTCTGTTGTCACAGTTCCCTGTCTTCGTCATGCACTACTAGCACACTATACTAATCCTTACAGTTGCGAAACTGCCATAGCAGCTTCATTGAACAACTTGCGCACGGCGACTCTAGCGAGGCGTAGCGGTGACTTTGCTGACATACGTTCGTTATCATTACAAAAAATAACTCAAGTTGCAGTAGTACTACTTGATCGGCGCTTCTACTACACCCACTACACCCATAGGTATAGGACCTGCACGCGCATGTGTTTTCAGAAAGAAAATTGCTCGGGTTTCGCTACTGTAAGGGTTAGTATACTGTGTTACTAGGGCCTAGGGCCTAGGCTGTGGTGGTACTTACCTCTACAAAGGCCGCCTTGGCCTTCTGCACAGCCGCTGCGTCCGCTTGACTGGCCTCGGGAACTGGAAGACTCATCGCTACTGCCAACAGGCTGACCAGTATGGCCGCCAATGTGTTACTTTTCCTCCCCATCTTGAGCAGTATCTACAACAAGTCGAATTAGTTCATCATACATCTGGCTGGCATTACTGTGATAGCTGAGAAGAGGTGGCTCAGCGGTACCACCCGAGAGACTAATTCGGGAGTTCGTTAGTATGCACCGATAATCCTGACTGAATGTTCGTGTTTTCCTCAGTCAAAAGCAGTGGCGTAGCCAGGATTAGCTGACTGTTACTATACACATGTTTATAAAATCATTCATTTAGAAAGTTACACTGAGGTTGCAGGTTGCCGATTTTAAATCCATCTCAATGTTGAGGGGCTGACATATTTAACTGACCATTGCGCCAGGGTAAGGGCAGGTAAAACTAGTAACAAGTAACAAGTAGCACGTTATAACTATGATAATAATATGACTCGATCATTTGGTTTTTGATGTAAATTATAATATTTACTTGTTTGATGGCGTCTATGGGACGGTGGAGGATTTGTGGCTAAGGGGGCGCCATACGCATGGGAAGGAGGGGGCATTCGCCTCCCCCCACCCCCTCTGCCCTCTGTTGGCTGTGTTAGTAGTCAGAAGTCGAAAATGCTAGGATTGAGTCCTACTAAATAGCCAATTGGATATTCTCTCCAACTTTCCTTACACCACAGATAACTAACACTGACAATCCGTTATCTATATCATTTGTACCCACACATTTTAGTTGGAAGACGAAGTACTGTAGAAAAACTACCGCGTTTAGTTCGAATAAATTATAGAAATTTAAATCATAAGCAATAATTCATTCAAGTCCTCAAAATAGGTCTGTAAAAAAATCGTTGTTACAGACCTCTAGAGGCGAATTGTCTAGAGTTTTGTCTGTGAAACACTGACTATTCACATTCTATAGGAACACGAGTACGGAGAGACAAGTGAGGTCGTAGAAAAGTTTAGGTTTTTGTTTGGTTAACCACAACCCTATTTACAGTCTATGTCACTTCTTGTCGCACGTAACTGTGTGCGCTCTTGTGAAAGTAATTTGTTTGAAGGTGATGTGTGCTATGACGTTGCACTGTTTGCATGGCATGCAAGAAAACTAAATGGAATTAGGCTGAGATGCAGAAAAATACATTTTCAGCATCCTTGACATTATTCTGATATAAATGGCCGTCAAAGTCTAATTTCTCCACAAAGCATTCTAACAACAGCGAAAACACACATGATGTTTACTTCAATGATCTCTGTTGGTATAAACATCATCCGTTAAGTGATAGGGCTCAGTGGCAGCACACGGGTCTCTCATTCGGAGGCCGCCAGTTCGATCCCTGCTCCGGCAATCCTGACTGAAGGTTATTTACTAGGTTTTCCTTGGTAACAAAGGTTTAAACAGAAAACAGGAACATCACCCTCGCTTGTGCTATTGAATTAAACAAAACCTTTTAGAGCAACAGTTTTGTTCTTCAAGGTATTGTCTTACGAATGAATGCCCGTACGAAGGGGGTCCGTCCACGTAGTGACCGATGCCCATAAAGAGGGCTCTCATGCATACTTGCTCTCTTATCATATATTCTATCATTCTTTTCTATTATCATGTTATTCTTCGCCATAAATGCTGGCCCCCTTTGTGATCCAAACGCCCTTCATCCTGTCCCTTTCTCTCCACTGTCCTATATTTGAGATTCTCCTCCCACTTGGCCCTGCCATCCCTTGCTGGACTCCCATTATGACAACCTCCACTATGTGTAATAGATCTGATTCGGACATGGTGGCTTTGTTCTTCTTCATATTATAGAGTGAAGATATTTTTAATTTGACACGGTTTAAAAGCTTCATCCGTTAGTTATGTGACCACCGCCCAGCATAACAAATATATGACTGATTATAAATAATATAAATTGAAATTATAAATATGATATGATTGTCGGGTTATCACTTGGGTAAGGGATGGTCACATAGCGATGGAGGGGAGAGTCAAATTAAGAAAATCTCAAGTATATCACCCACTCATCGTCTTGATTAGCCAAGTTGCAAAACTATGGGACGTACAATCCCAAATAGCATCATAATCACGAATTAATGCATGTACGCTCGGCCATTTTGTTACCCGCTCGCTCAAAGGTTTGAAAATGAAAGTGTGTTTTGAAAGGTCAGGAGAAAGAAGACACGAAGACACGGAAATACGCACTATGACGCCTACTACCAACAACCGTGGTGTGTATACGTAATGCCTGAGCAGATTTAACTGGTTTGGACAAACTATTTCTGTTTTTAATTTTGAATTCCATTTTTCATGTTCTTGTGAAAGTGATGTGCTATATCAATTACACCCAAATGTTAAGTAACTGTCTATTTGAACGTATACTGTACTCCAAGTATTGGCAAAGAACATGGTACCGTTAACCGTACCTTATACACCACATATACAGTCACGCTGATGGATGTTGAATATTTGTGCTTATTTAGCTGTGGGAATGTTGAGAGTCGTAAATTGTTATTGAACATTATTTACTAGAGTTTGAAATAAAGCTTTCAGTTTTCGTAACAGATTATCAGTTTATCTTAAGGAATTATTATAATAGATAAATAAATTAAATATAATAATAAATATAATAAATTAATAAATGAAAATAAAACAAAAATATATAATAAATACAATCGTAATAAACGGGTAATAAATGTTATTGCTTGAACCCAAAAATACTCTTTACACCATCAATCTATTGGAGTACAAAAATAAAAATGTATATTGTTTTATATTGTTTTCAGTGTTTTCGTTGTAATATCACGTTTTTTCTATTTGTTAATACTTACGACACATTTACGTGATTTTCAGCAGTTGTTTGAAAATTTAAAAGCACACATTTATAAACCGAGCCATCGCCATATTTACAACTTCTGTCTATGTTTCTTATATTAGTCTATCAATAACCTCTTGGAAGACCCGAGGCGAATTAATCCGTGGGTAACATGGTATAACTTACACAGAAGAAATAGGAAAACCTAATCAACAGATACAATGAACCTCGCCCACAGTTCAAGATCCCGGAGGACGGAAAGTTGTGTTGCCAACGATGCTTCTATTGTCCACCAAACTCGATGCCGGTTCAATTCGCAGGAGAAAGTGTGCATAACAAGGACAAGGTCAAATGTCGCGGGTGAAGCGGACAATGGTTGGTTGCAATCACGTGTGCAAGGTCAAATCCCACGGGTGAAGCGGACAAAGGTTGGTTGCAACCACGTGTGCAAAGTCAAATGCCACGGGTGAAGCGGACAAAGGTTGGTTGCAACCACGTGTGCAAGGTCAAATGCCAAAGGTGAGCAACTACGTGTGCAACATAACCACGTGAACAATAGAAACACAAAACCAGGCGTACAATAGAATCACGTGCAATGTCGCCAACATTTTTACAAGAAAAATATACCCGAATCCATGTATACAAGAATGTTGTGTAATTCATTTAACACTATATGCCCTTTAGGAACCACTTTTACAGGGTAGTAATTGTCGGTATCGGGGTTGCAATCGCAATTCGGAAATCGTAACAAAAGTTAACTTACGTGGTTCTTATGGTGCTGTTCGCAAAAAAATCGTAATGTCGTAATGATTTAGCTTGAGAAAATGTACGATTGCGATGTCGATCCCGATTACGATCACGATGCCGATAACTGTGGTTGAGGTTTAATGGGTAACAATCGAGGGCACAATCAAAGACACCTACAGAACCAGGTGTACAGTATAAAGCCAAGTGAGAGCTATCTCCTAATAAGTAACAATACTCAAGAAGAAATAAGTGGTAGGAAGACATCCTCTGGCTCTAATTCGCTTTGGGTATATTTATATTGACAAGACAACGTTCCTTGCTTTTATACAACTAAGGCCATCTTACAAAGGACAGCGTGTGTAGACACATTGTATTCTGGTTTGTAATGCAGGATCAGTGATGCACAATAATATTTATATATTTCTAAGAGGAGGACCCCCCACACCCCAAACCCCCCCCCCACCACACTACGACCACGCAATGTTGAGTTTTGAGTGATCTTAAGAACGTGACAAAATACTGGAATTCCGGAAAACTATTTGATAGTGTTTCCATAAGATCAGATTCTTGTTTTAAAAGTTTAAATGTAAAGTCGCTCCACAGCAACTTTGGGGCTGGGACGTCACAGATGAGTGAGTTTTACAATGTATTAGATTCTAGTTCTTGGATTGACTTTAATATACGAAACACATTACAAAATCGCATCACAAAACACATGGTTTTTCGTTTTATTACCATTTTTTCCAGTTTAGATCTTCAGTATGTCATTATTGTCATTGTGTCATTATGTGAATGTGACACTGTATTTTATGTTTTAATCTAATGTTAACTGAATTTATTATGCTTACGGTCTATTTTATGTTATTTCAAGGATGATGTTACTATAACGTTTACGACTTTGAGTCAGTGCAGCATAAGTTTTCAGCTACAAATATATATAATTTCAATGTAAAGTATCGTACTAGATAATAGATATACAGCACAAACACATTAATTTCGCTGTGTTTTGATGTTGGCTCTATCGGTATAGTCGGGTCGAGTATCAACAGTTTGGTCATCATATTGAGGACATAGTTACACAAACCGGATAGCTTGACCAGAGCATGGTTAAGACATCCACTGAACCAAGCCTTCCAGTCAGTTCATTCGTTGCGTTGCGTCAAGCGATCCATGCTTCAAGGTGATATTCAGAAATATTTCGGACATACCACAGCACGGCTGACATACGTCCGTTAAATTGCGTCATTTATTTATGGCCTTTAATTGATGATTTTCGATACTCTGCTCTAATAGTAAACAAATAAACATTTTTTTTTTATTTTAGTTAATTTTATTTCTTCGGAAACATTAATCGTGTTTAGCGAAATTTCGTTTTCAAAATGACATAACAAATAATTCTTGCTCTCATAAATATCATTATTTTTTCTAATTTGTGGATGTAAAGCGAATTTGTACCATTTGGTATCTTATTTGAAGTGGTAATTGTCTATAAGCTGGGTTAGCTTATAAGTACTATACTATTCTTCGTATGCAATACAGTCATTTGTTTGTCTACAACAATGACTTCGTGTACGGGATGGTGGCCGCTATGTGTAGGGACTGCAATACCTCATGTACGGGAATATGCCCGCCAACAATGTCAGTGACGTCACGTGAATATAAAGAATACGTGTCGGTGTGTACAGCAAATGTCATATTGTCATATAGTGAGTAATGTGGTAGAGAATGGGTTCCTCAGTCACATGGACATCTGAGAGGTAGACAGTGAGAAGCTAAAAGGCAGACTGAGAAATGCTTAGACTTAGATAGTAAAGATTGCAGGTGGCCTGAATCGAACCAGACTAAAGAAGCGTTGAGCCATTCTCTATCATTAGTTAACAACCATCAAGCTCAATGAGTCAATATGCATTTCCAACAATTACTCTGTCTCATAATCGTAAGCACTGGCATCTTGCAGCTTTCTAAGCAAGCGTTATGGTATAACAAACTACGGTAGCCATTGAGTTGACAATTATTAATCTCTTTATTTGATGTTCTATGTCCCTGTTTATATTGAAGATTATGTTAGTATAGTGCGAGGGATAGTTAGAAAATATTTATACTTGATTCGAAACCCCAACGTCGTTTTTTCGTATGAGTCACCGTGCGTGTGGTAATCGTCTAGTAGTTCCTGAGTATATTATGATTATGTGTACACACTATTGTACCATGATGAAGGTGACTACTAGTTGTGGTTGGGAGTGTCTAGTAGTTCCTGAGTATATTATGATTATGTGTACACACTATTGTACCATGATGAAGGTGACTTCTAGTCTAGTTGTGGTTGGGAGTGTCTAGTAGTTCCTGAGTATATGATGATTATGTGTACACACTATTGTACCATGATGGTGACTACTAGTTGTGGTTGGGAGTGTCTAGTAGTTCCTGAGTATATTATGATTATGTGTACACACTATTGTACCATGATGAAGGTGACTTCTAGTCTAGTTGTGGTTGGGAGTGTCTAGTAGTTCCTGAGTATATGATGATTATGTGTACACACTATTGTACCATGATGGTGACTACTAGTTGTGGTTGGGAGTGTCTAGTAGTTCCTGAGTATATTATGATTATGTGTACACACTATTGTACCATGATGAAGGTGACTTCTGGTCTAGTTGTGGTTGGGAGTGTCTAGTAGTTCCTGAGTATATGATGATTATGTGTACACACTATTGTACCATGATGAAGGTGACTACTAGTTGTGGTTGGGAGTGTCTAGTAGTTCCTGAGTATATTATGATTATGTGTACACACTATTGTACCATGATGAAGGTGACTACTAGTTGCGGTTGGGAGTGTCTAGTAGTTCCTGAGTATATTATGATTATGTGTACACACTATTGTATCATGATGAGGTTGACTTCTAGTCTAGTTGTGGTTGGGAGTGTCTAGTAGTTCCTGAGTATATGATGATTATGTGTACACACTATTGTACCATGATGAAGGTGACTACTAGTTGTGGTTGGGAGTGTCTAGTAGTTCCTGAGTATATGATGATTATGTGTACACACTATTGTATCATGATGAGGTTGACTTCTAGTCTAGTTGTGGTTGGGAGTGTCTAGTAGTTCCTGAGTATATTATGATTATGTGTACACACTATTGTATCATGATGAGGTTGACTTCTAGTCTAGTTGTGGTTGGGAGTGTCTAGTAGTTCCTGAGTATATTATGATTATGTGTACACACTATTGTATCATGATGAGGTTGACTTCTAGTCTAGTGGCGGTTGGGAGTGGGTGAGGTGGGGATCAAAAACCAATAATTCATTCTTAGAAAAGAAACTAAGGTGATATTTTTGAAAAGCGTATTGTATTTATTGAAATTTACCCGCCCGAGAGCGGGAAGGCCAATGTAGGGCATAAATTGCCCTCTGTAGCCTTATACACTATACAGGATAACGAGAGTAAGGACTAAGTACTAACTATAATAATAGAAAGTGGCAAACAGGGTTTAAAATTGGTAGAGCACACTAAAAGGTTAAACAGACAAACAGTACAAATTGTAAGAACACACCAAAAAGGTAATCGTAAAAGCACACGCAAATGACACGCAGAAATAATTAAATGAACGATATAAAATGAAATAAAAATAAAATGAATGAAATAAATTGAAATAGAATAAAATAATAAACAATAAAATAATATAGCTCAGAAAGGAAAAGCGTAATCACCTAAGTACCAATAACTGACTTTTTATTAGCAACGAACAAAGTGTGTCCGTGAATTACAGAATTGATGAGCTAAGGTAGGGTTGGTGATTGTTTTAATACTTATTTCACTTTTATCAAGACAATCTCAATATTTAACATATTTTGAGGAAAAAGTCGAGGTAGTCAATTAGAATACATTTAACGGTTCAAGGTTTGCTCATGATGGTTGGAAGATCAAGAGAAAGTTAAAATAGCCCTGAGGTGGTCTAGACGAAGGAAATGTTGGATGAAGATCGCAGAATGAAGATAGAGCAGAAATTTAAGCGATTTTGAGTTGGGGTTTAGGTTTGATTTTCGATTTGGTAGTTTTGACTATATACAAAGCTCTGAGGTGGTCTAGACTCTAGGCTAAAAGAAGCAAGAAGGAATTTTAAGCATAGAAGAAGTCGAATTACAAAGAAGAAGAATAAGGGAAACGTTACATTTTTATTTAATTTTGGATTTAAATTTCTGTCTCGCAGATATTAGAAGAAGAGAAAGGATGAGCGAGTTGTTACTTATAGAGCTGGTCAGGATTCACTTCTCAGAATTAAAATGGAGCAGAAAGTGATTTTGGTTTTGACGATTATGAGAATAGAAAGGACACGGCGAACTGAAGCTCGAGCTTCAAGATTGATTGGTTCGATGGTCTTGCAGCTCTTGCACTGATTCGAGTCAACCTTGAGACGGCTTCCGGTGTCGGTGGCCGTTGCAACACAGAACAACATATATGCACTTTCACGTCTGCCGTTCATCGTGACTACTGACTACTGAGTTGTACATCTGACAGAGACATGTTGAAAGCCCGACTTGCGCTTTGCCTCAACGCAACATCATGTGTTGAAGATGTGGTTGTAAGAAGAAAGGGGGATATTTCATATTACCAGTACTAAAACAGCGCGAAAGTAAAGTTTTTATAGTTAAGTTACACCACAACCACATCAACAAAAAGTAATAATACAAATTATTATGTGGTTTCGTAAGGCTTCAGATGGTGTATGATCAATATTTCTAATATTACAAAAAACAAGTGAGATGTTATTCTATTGATAATTTTGATCAATACGTGGATTTAATAAACAAAAGGCCATCACTAGACTGACTATAATATTAGAAATTATGATCACACAATTTATAGTCTCATGAAACACGCATGTCGAATTATATTTGCACTTTTTCGATGTTTCTAGTATTCTTGATAAACGACTAAAAACGGTAACTTTACGTACCGTAGGCCTACACTCCATTTAAGACATTTCTAATTTAACTGTGATTTTATCCATTTGAATTTGAATATAAATATTATATTTGAGATCGATTTCAAACAAGATACTTTTGCAACACGAGCAGTCATGAAAATATATATTTATTTCACAGCATTGTTGGTGTTTCCCCCCTCTCCCCCCTCCCCCTTCCCCCCCACTTAATTTACTAACGTTCTATAACATTACTTGTCTGAATCTCAATAAATGTATTTTGTTAAAAGAGAAGAGAGAATACATTTACTTATTTATTTCCTATCCTTTTCAGTTATAAAATTAATTTACGAATGATGAGAACAATATTATAAATCTATTGGCCCACTACATCTTCAAATGGTACCTCTATCCTTACCCTCCATCGTCTCACCCATCACATTTACAGACCAACAGGTTTAGTTCAACAAGAAAACCATTATCACACGATTATGTTAACTTTCACGTCTCATCAACGAATCGTCAACTAAAATCACTTGGATTTAAAACTCGTTAGCGACATAAGGTTGGAAATTATCAAATGTAGGTAATTTCACCAATTTTTGGTCATTTGCCGGTTGAGTCAAATAAATGGAAAAAACGAACATGCCATGCCCCGTTTCAACTGAAAGCAATTCTACAACTTTCTTTATAAGTATGAACCTAGTTTGAGATGCAACATCATTGAATCAAGTCAAAAATAAGTAGAACTACTCTCGATGGTTTAACCCTTAGGAGGGAGGGCAAGACAAAATTAACATTGGCCAAGGTTGGTATCATATAGCGTGTTGTTTTTAAGGAATGTGTGTCAAGTACTGTGCAAAGAACTGTGTAAATAGCGTACAGTGTGAGACGGTTACCGAGACAGACCAGGCAGTGGAGGGCGACATAGACAATCTTGGTCTCGTGTTAGAAAGTTATTTCAACTTTAACCTTAATCGTGAATTGTTGATTCTGAGACCACGTGCTATGCTGTAGAGCGCAAATACGACCTGCCTCGCTGCGCATCACACACCGAGACGAGTGGAAATACTAATTATTTTGTTTCAACTAATTACCAATTCAAATCAACAAAAGTTGCAAATTATGTTAGAATTCGCTATTTCCTTGAATACCATTTTATAAACAACCTCCAAATTCAGTATAGATCGGTCGATCATACACATTGCTAATTATAAAACACCTTCGTCGGACAGAAGTACAATTATTGTTTATTATAATTACAATAATTAAGGTTTTCAAACATTTGTGGAATATTTTAAATCCGATAAAATGTTCGATTGCGTAATTCCAAGTTACACCAATCTGTCTTTCCGAGCTCAGATAAGTGAAACGTTCAACCATCTCGAACAACACATTTAGAATGCCAATGGTCTATTATGTTCTGGAAAGTCAACCATTATTTTAATGAGGCGCTTTTCGAGGTTCGATATTATACGATACCTACGACTACTTTATGCAGTACGCACTGTGTTAATAGCGAGGCTGTATAGACCAGTATATCACGCATACGCAATACGCATTGTCAATACTCTAGAACTTTCTCATTCCATTCAGAATGAATAGATTAATACTGAAACAGGTTTAAAGAGAATCAATCAGCCTTATAGTTTCTTCCGAAAAATTTACGATTGTGACACTTGGGCGTGAATCTTGCCCACGATAACTAAGCAATAATGATCTAGTCTTAGCTTCGTATAGATACTAGAGAGTCAGCTAGGTCAGAAGGTGCATAACCTGACAGCCTAGGTTGCTGCAGGCTGTATTAGTTACCAGTAGGAGGTGGAGGTACGTGGGCCGGAAGTCTAGGTTGGTGGAGGTACCCCTTGAAGATTGTAAAGTACGTCGGTATGGAGTCTGGGTTGGTGGGGGTACCACGTGAAGGTTGTAAAATACGTCGGTATGGAGTCTAGATTGATAGATGTACCCCATGAAGGTTGTAAAGTACGTCGGTATGGAGTCTGGGTTGGTGGGGGTACCACGTGAAGGTTGTAAAGTACGTCGGTATGGAGTCTGGGTTGGTGGAGGTACCCCCTGAAGGTTTTTAAAGTACGTCAGTATGGCAGTCTGAATTTCTGCAGAAACCACCCTGTAACTGTTTGTAAGCGTCAGTAGTAACACAATCAGATCTCAGATCCTCTATAAGAGTGTCACAGTTACATCATCAGAGTCTTTTGTCTCGATAACAAAGATTCTGTGCTACTCACTGACACAGTGAAGGCCAAACAACCAACTTACCTGAGTCACTTCCAAGATCGCCGTGGTCAATGTGAAGGTAATGAGATGGATGTACAGTGATTCCAGTAACGGTTTATATTGTTAGACATTAGAGATTCAAGGTGTACAGTCGACAGCAGTTGTACGTTCAATTACATCTACATTTAGGGATCATAGTCGATGTATTGGTGTGTTGTTCGACAGGCAGTTGTAGCGGATAGAGGTGGCTCAGCAGTAAGACGCGAAACTAATTCGGGAGGTAGCCGGTTCGATTCCGGCCACCGTCAATCTGACTGAAGGGTTTATCCGAGGTTCTTCACAGCCGTAGAGGCTGGAGTCATACTAACATACCTTGAACATTCCTTCCCTACTATCCACCCCCTAACATATCTTATAGTTAGTCACCTGAAGAGGAGCAGTTGTGCACCCTATAACGAGTTTTCCTAAAACAAAAATTATTATTATTATTATTATTATTATTATTATATTATTATTATTATTATTATTATTTTTATTATTATTTCTATTATCATTATTATTATTATTATTATTATTATTATTATTTTTATTATTATTATTATTATTATTATTATTATTATTATTATTATTATTATTATTAATATTATTATTATTACTATTATTATTATTATTATTTATCAGTTAAAACTAAAATAGTACATATTTCGTCCCCTCATAATATAAATCACAATGAAAGTATAAATATTTTTACCCATTCCTTTGATTGTTTACATAGCAACGTTTGTCAAAATGTTAGCAGCATGCAATGCAAGTGTTAAAGTAAAATTAAAATTGATTCAGTTTACAGCCATCCGTATTTAGGAGTGGACATCGATCAAAACTTTTGCTGGGATGTGCATATATCACGAGTATGTAGTAGGCCTAGGTCGTGTTTGAATCAACTGTACAAATTAAAGTTTATACTGCCTTTTACTCTTTTAAGAACGGTTTATATTGCGCTTGCTGAGTCTGTCATTTCATACGCCTTGACAGCATGGGGTAATGCTTCGTTTTCAAATATAAAACATATTATTTTACTGCAGAACAGAATGCTTAGGTTAATATCGTCTAATAAACCAAATGATTTATGTTTTACAATAAGTGGGCTATATATAATGTGTGACGTCCTTCCTGTTAATACATTATTTATATATAAATTGGTGTTGAAGTTTTACTACCAGGATATGTTTAAAAACGTAATAGACCATAGTTTGTATACTCGTGCCAAAGAAGCCGAGTTTTTTAAAATACCTAAGTTTGACAATAAGTACGGCAAGCGTGTTTAATTTTAATAGGCTTTATGATTATATAATAGGCTTTAGGTTTTATGATACCAAAGACCTGAGGAACTTGGATAGTATAAGTACTGTGAAAAGGGAATTAAAAGTGTTTTTGTTACGTGACTATCGCACCATGTTAATAAGATTCGAAGAATGCTCAATGTTTTTGTATTTTGTATAATATTATATCATTATATAATTATTTTGTATTAAGATATTAATTAATGTTGTAATAATTGTTGGAGTCTAGATTACTTTCATTTAGTTTTGATTGTTATCCCCACAGACAAGCTCGAATGCAAATTAACTGGGTACTTATAATAAAGAAAAAAAAATTATTATTATTATTATTATTATTATTATTATTATTATTATTATTAATAATAATATAACTATTATTATTATAAGTATTATTATAATTATAATTATTATTATTAATACTATTATTATTATTATTATTTTTATTATTATTATTATTATTATTATTATTATTATTATTATTATTATTAGTATTATTATTACTATTAGTAGTATTATTACTACTGTCATTATTTTTTCACTATTCACTATTATTCTTTTTTCTAATGTGAACGTTATAAATATTATAGAAATATAGAATATAATTCTTTAATACGATAATATAATACTAGAATTTTTTACTAATACTAGAATATTTTTCTTTGTTGGGTTTATTTTACAACGCTTATATTAACTTGCCTTGTTTGTCTGGACGGAATCTTTGAATCGATATTCCACCTACTTCTAGATGTCCGATCAATCTGAAATGTTTTACACAGACGTATTCCTGATGACAATACATGAATCAACTGTCATATTTACTAAATTGACAATTAATTCATCATAATTAATTAATTAATGTTTTATATGGAAATCGATGTTTAACCCACTTTTCAACGTCAAATCGAGTTGAAAGTTTTCACACAGACGTATTCTTAATGACAATACACGAATCAATTGTCATATTTACTAAATTGTCAATTAATTTATCATAATTAATTAAATGTTTGATATGGAAATCGATGTTTAATCCACTTCCCAACGTCAAATCGAGTTGAAAGTTTTTACACAGACGTATTCTTAATAACAATACACGAATCAATTGTTATAATAACTAAATAATCAATTAATTCATCATAATTAATTAATTGATGTTTTATATGGAAATCGATATTTCACCCACTTTCCAACGTTGAATTGAGCTGAAAGTTTCACACAGACGTATTTTAATGACAATACACGAATCAATTGTCATATTTACTAAATATTCAATTAATTCATCATAATTAATTAATGTTTTATATGGGAATCGATGTTGAACCCACTTCCGAACGTCGAATTGAGCTGAAAGTTTTCACACAGACGTATTTTTAATGACAATACACGTATCAATTGTCATATTTACTAAAAATAGTCAATTAATTCATCATAATTAATTAATGTTTTATATGGGAATCGATGTTTCACCCACTTCCCAACGTCGAATCGAGTTGAAAGTGTTCACACAGACGTATTCTTAATGACAATACATGAATTAATTGTCTTATTTACTAAAAAATCAATTAAGCCATCATAATTAATTAATTGATGTTTTATATGGGGATCGATAAAACACTCACTTTCGAACGTCGAATTGAGCTGAAAGTTAAAACACAGACGTATTCTTAATGACAAGATATGAATCAATAGTCATATTTACTAAGTAATCAATTTAACCATCATAATTAATTAATCGATATTCGATATATATTCGATTGCAAGATTCTTTAAGACTAAAAAGTATAAAATAATATTACATGAAAAAAATATATTCTTTTAAAACCAACGCTTATATTTAAATGCACTAAAAAGTAGAAAATAAATTTTCGCCCAACAAATTTTGGCCTCACTCGGAATATAAAAGCGTTGGGCGCTTTCGGTATTGACATAGATTGCAGTATTCTGCTGTTTATGCAGGGAAAGCGCCCAACGCTTTTATTTTCCGAGTGAGGCAAAAATTTGTTGGGCGAAAATTTATTTTTTACTTTTTAGTGCATTTAAATATAAGCGTTGTTTTAAAAAATATATATTTTTTTCATGTAATATTTTGTTTGTACAGTAGCTACCAGTGTTTCAAACTTTAGATATGTCTATCCGATCCATAACTTTCTTTTTGTGTACTATCCACAGACAAGCCACTTGTATGGCTTTGTGGTCAACGAATTTATTTTGTTTCTTGTAAAAATGTAAACCTGTAATTATGCAATAAAAAAAATTATTATTATTATTATTACTATTTTTATTATTATTATTATTAATATTATTATTATTATTATTATTATTATTTTTATTACTATTATTATTATTATTATTATTATTATTATTATTATTATTATTATTATTATCATTATTATTATTATTATTATTTCGATTATTATTATTTTAATCATCATTATTACTATTAGGCAGGTGTAAACATAAGTGCTATGTTCATTTCGCTAGGAGCCTGGTGCTGAGTAATTCTCAGACATGGTGTAAACAGTAGTGCTATATTCATGTAGCTATGCATATGGGGAATGTGCCATATTTACTGTGCATTGTTAGGCTGGCAGATAAAAACAGAAATGCTATAGTCGTTAGCTCTGGCTAATTTATTGTGTGTTAGATATGGCAAGAAGCTAATACTAACTAAGATAACAAAGATTATTTTTGTACACGTGCTCACTAGATTGAAGCACCTTGCCAATATGTCTGGATCTTGTTAAGCTGTTAGACATAACAGATGTACCCAGATGAGTCTCTGTTGATGTAACACGTTACTCTTATGTAATACTTGTCTAGCAGGTTAATCGAATCGGCAAGAAAGTTATCAATTATGGTTGACTTAAGTAAACTCATCTCATCTTCGTCAACCATTAGAAACCGTGACTTAGACGTTTCAATGTAGTAATGTTTGTATTATGTTAGAGTTATACTTAGAATAAACTATCCGATTTACCTGTTGAAAGCAATATGTCAGTAAGCAATTAAATACAGGTGTACGATTACAGAAATGTATTGTGACACTTTTAAGTATATTCAATAATTATAAATGTGTAAATAATTGTAATCCGCAATCAGTCACTTATGACAATGTAAGTAGTAGGTACTTCAGTGCGCAGATAAAGTAATAGGTAAATCACCGAACACAAACCGGTCTAGTCAGAAATCATTGAAGTCAACAGTCGTTGCGATAAGTGAATTATGATTATTTATTGACCTTCATGAAAATAAGGTAATTGATTTACGCATAACATTGGCGGGCAGAGCATCGTCTCGGTTAGCCTCGTTGCACAAATATGGGTGGTGAAACTCCAAATATCATCATCGTTGGCGGGCAGAGGCTGCAAAACATTGCATTGCGCATCAACTGACATGTATAATAACTAATACCTGTTATAGGGTGCACACCAGCCTTACCTGATGTGCCCCTCTTCAGGTTACTAACTAGGTATGTTAGTGTGGTTAAATGGTTGGGGAAAAAAGTCCTAGGGCTATTAGTAGAACTCAGTCGCAGCATTCGCATTTATGACTGAGGAAACCCTAGGAAAAAACCTTCAGTTAGAATTTTCGGTAGCCGGAATCGAACCGGCGACATCCCGAATTAGAATCTCGCGTTTTACCGCTGAGCCACCTCTATCCGTCTTGCATGTATATGAGTAGAGTGAGCTCAACGCACGAACAAACAAATCATCCAATAATATCTGTGTTTGTTTCTAAAATAATGGCTATACAATATTGCATAATATACAGCCACAACAACATTTAATCTTCACTACTCATGATCGGAATACAACAGCAACAGTACAGTGCTTTAGTGGGAAGCAACGAAAGTTCACTGCTGGCGCCAACGTGCATTGTTCATCAATTAACGGGCAGCTCGCCAAAAGAAATTTGATATTACTTATTACTTCCTATCACTTTTGTCAGCCTTATGATGTAGGATGTAGGATCCTCAGAGGCAGCACACAAGACTCGTACCAGAGGTAACGGGTTCGATACTAGCCAGACGCAATCATGACCGAACAAGTTTGGAACTTCATATTTATGTCTATTTTCTAGTTCTATTCAAACGACAATATGAGATTGCTGACGATGAAGGCAACTGATTTATCCCTTTAAACCGTTAGAGGTGGATCACGGGTAATATGCGATACTCTTATTTAGAACATCCCCGGTTCAATACCGGCCACCAGCAATTCTGACTAAGTGTTTCCTCGCAAAGTTGTTCTTAGTCACGAGGCGAATCCTGGAATTTACCTCGGTAATTCCTTCTAATCTATAAAACAAAACTTCTTTACCTAGTTAGTTCCTCAAGGCGTTTACCCTATAGCAGGAATTCCTATCTAATCATTATTCATTTTATTCCAACGTAATATGTAAAGCTAAGCAGCATTGAGTTTGTTAGTCAATGGTCTCAGGAAGGTAATCTAGCTGTATTTACTGTGCTATAGCTATATAACATAATGTTAGCACACCCTATTATTGCAATTATGCCACCGACCAGGTACGGGAATAGGTTGACAACTAATTTAGATCAACGCAACCGACAAACAACCAGTGTGCTGCCTATTATAATTTATACTGCAGTGTGAAAACTAAGTAAATGCAAACGAATGTCCTAAGGTTGTAGCCTTAGGATTTGGCTAACGACTGAAGAAAACTTCGAGAATACTCAGTCAAGTTTGTCACTGACGGGATTCAAACACAGGTTATAGACCTACACATCTGGACTGAATGTGCCACCCAAATTCTTCTTTAAACTTAACCTAGAACGTGAACCGCCGCCACAAATCTTGTTTATTGGTTCAGGTATTTTCCACTGTACACAAAAGTGTATTTCGGCCATCTCACATTTAAAAATAAAAATAAATCAAATCAATACGCCTAGGTTTAGCTTGTTTACTAGGGAGCTATGTTCTTACCTTGGAATGAAGCGCGGTGCGTCTGTTCTGAATGGAAGCACATGCACCAATACTCCAAGTACCGTTAGTTACGTCGAACCAGTGGCGTACTTGTTCTGACTACCTCGCTAGGTTGCCGACTAAAGTGAGAGTATAAGAGTGGACGGCTGATATGTGGCCGGAGGAGTGGGGATTCATAATGCTGTAACAATTGCATGTTTTATAATACGCAACTGCAAAACATCGATTGATGACCTACAAACAGTTTTCCATTGTATTGACAAATTAATAATTTGTCAAATAGATATAAAATTAATTAATGCCGCCTTTCTAGACGGGTAATTATTGTTGATGATAGTATTTTGAAATTTGCCGTTTACAAATTCTATTCACATGAAAATAGACAAGTCGTAAATTTCGACACAACGCAATCACGCAAACACGTGACATGCCCTATGTTCCTGTTACTGCAATCGCAGTTATTATATCTGTAGATGCATGGCTAATGCAAATATAATAATAGATTTAAAGTATGAAGTTTGGGTTTGCTATCCGACACAACACAAAAAGAGGTTCCACAAAGTATGAATTGGCATTTGCAGGTTAAGTTCAGTGATGAAATTTGCAAACTCATAGTTAACATAAGAATACCATAACATATTATGTATCTAACGTTATTACAACGGTGATAATAATACAAAACTTGACAAAATACAATAAAGACAATGCTCAAAAAAATATATTCTTTTAATGATCTAACGATTTTGATATCGGTCTAATGATAACGATTTTTAGAAATCAATTATACGGCCAAAGCAAGAAGTACCACATGAATCAAATTTTATTTTTCAGAAGTTATAATTTTTATTTCATACTCAATATACCTTATTATTTAATTTTTGAGAACTTGTTGTTTTGTGTCATTTAAGGCAACCTTAATGTAAAGACAGAACTTTGGTTTATAAAAAAAGTTTGTATCATAATATATTCAGTCGTTCTAACGATGGGACTTAGAGCTGTCCTGAAACGCATCAATATATTTTTATTTTCATGCATGCAGTGATGATATTCAAGTGAAACAACCAACATAAAACAAAAATAGCTTACATATGCCCCACTAAGCCAAACAAGGCTTATCAGTGGGTCTATATTACACAAGAAGAATGTTTTAGCGGAAGGCACAATATAAATTAAAATTATTATTATTATTAATAAAAATAAATTGTATGTTGGTTCACTTGAAATTATTATTATTACTATTATTATTATTATTATTATTATTATTATTATTATTATTATTATTATTATTAATATTATTATTATTATTATTATTATTATTATTATTATTATTATTATTATTATTATTATTATTATTATTATTATTATTATTATTATTATTATTATTATTATTATTATTTTTATTTTTATTTTTATTATTATTATCAATATTATTATTATAATTATTACTATTATTATTATTTTATTGAATGTATCACAATCGTACAATCTCGGTCAAAACCGGCGTTAACATGTTATACGGACGTAATGTCAAGTATTTCCATGTGTCTACCTTATTTAACTTCACTAATCACATGTTACTAGTTTAAACATTCATCAATCTCGGTCAAAGCCGGTGTTAACATGTTATGTGGACAATACAGCTGTCATGCCAAGTATTTCCATGAGGTACCTTGTTCAATTTCAGTCGTTACTGTCTTATTAGTACTTGTTCCTAGTATACACTGCATAATGCTATGATCTTATTTGCGTTGTCTTCGTGTGTGTCTTCTTTGCGTCGTGTTACTGTGTGTACGGTCGTAGCCGATTTCTCGTAGCCATCCTAGTAATTCTAATCTATGGACAATGGAAAACCACGAAAACCATGTCAGGATGGATGTTGTCTCGAAGGATTCACTCTCATAAGTTTAAACTAGTTCTAAATGTTCTTCGGTATGTTAATGTTCACGTCATGTTCTGTCAAAATTATTTTCTAAAACAGCTGTCAAAGTTCGTTTTGTTGTTTCGAAAAGTCAATGCACTCAGTCGATACACTTCCCAATTTGATCGAAAGCCCACTAGTATTTCCTTTCAACGTCCTTGATACGAGTCCTCTCGCGATTCCCCTGGTGAGGTCTCGTCGAACTCCAGAACCGCGCGCGCTGTTATAGCGGCAATTTTGTGGACTGCCTCTCGTACTTCTCAGATTTCAAAGACGAAAAGTCCTCTCAATTCTGAAAAGATTAAAAAGTGCTTACGTACAACTGCTAATACATCTAACTTTATTCATTATAATCTTGGTAAATTATGAGTAATGAATAACATGAGCTAAATCTACGCCTATATTCACCTAATTTGTCTGCCAAAATTATCTACCTTCATTTGTTCCTATGTTAAACTAAACGGAGTCCCGACTATCTCGGAACAAAAACTTAAAACTAAATTAAACTATTATTTATGTGAATATAAATGTAACTAGTACTTCCCTTCAATTTCCCTCGTAGTAGACATCTTATGTCTACTATGTTTGACTGCATATTATTATTATTATTATTATTATTATTATTATTATTATTATTATCATTGTTATTATGACTACTCTAAATAATAATGTTTGACTGTAGTGAAACACTTGTTTCTCTTACTAAAAACAAATGGCTGCTTAATGGGCTTAGTTGGAATAACGTTAGAAGTGTAACACGATGTTTCGCTTGTAATATTCGTTTTTTCTTTAGTCTATCATTTAAATGAACTATATCGTGCACGCGACTTATAAAAGTTTAAGGTCTAAAGATTTAGAAACAAGTTATAAAAAAAATTGTGGGAAAATTTTACAGTGATCCATTTTTATACTCATTTATATACAATTAATATAATACCCACTTTGCATTTGCAGTAATTGCCTTAGTTTTGCTCCAAGTTCTCTAGAGAGGCAAATATTATATATGTAATAGTAAACTGAACTAATTATACAAGCCATCTAAAGCTAAACCAGATAATCAAGTAAAACATAAGTGAAATAAAAATAGCATCAACTGGAACTACCGCATTGGGTCGCATTTCATAAACGCAATTCAGTTGTGTAACGACCAACTAACTGGCTGCTATGCAATACTTGTTAATGAGTGTTTCCCCGCCCTGGGAAACACACACCTCTTCAGTATACTGTCTAGGTATGGTATATGAGTCTGATACCAGCGCAATGCTATCACACGCCCCTTCAGTATATACTGTCTAGGTATGGCATATGAGTCTGATACCAGCGCAATGCTATCACACGCCCCTTCAGTATATACTGTCTAGGTATGGTATATGAAACTGATACCAGCGCAATGCTATCACACGCCCGTTTCAGTATATACTGTCTAGGTATGGCATATGAGTCTGATACCAGCGCAATGCTATCACACGCCCCTTCAGTATATACTGTCTAGGTATGGTATATGAGTCTGATACCAGCACAATGCTATCACACGCCCCTTCAGTATATACTGTCTAGGTATGGTATATGAGTCTGATACCAGCGCAATGCTATCACACACCTCTTCAGTATACTGTCTAGGTATGGTATATGAGTCTGATACCAGCGCAATGCTATCACACGCCCCTTCAGTATATACTGTCTAGGTATGGTATATGAGTCTGATACCAGCGCAATGCTATCACACACCTCTTCAGTATATACTGTCTAGGTATGGTATATGAGTCTGATACCAGCGCAATGCTATCACACACCTCTTCAGTATATACTGTCTAGGTATGGTATATGAAACTGATACCAGCGCAATGCTATCACACGCCCCTTCAGTATATACTGTCTAGGTATGGTATATGAGTCTGATACCAGCGCAATGCTATCACACGCCTCTTCAGTATATACTGTCTAGGTATGGTATATGAAACTGATACCAGCGCAATGCTATCACACGCCCCTTCAGTATATACTGTCTAGGTATGGTATATGAAACTGATACCAGCGCAATGCTATCACACGCCCCTTCAGTATATACTGTCTAGGTATGGTATATGAAACTGATACCAGCGCAATGCTATCACACGCCCCTTCAGTATATACTGTCTAGGTATGGCATATGAAACTGATACCAGCGCAATGCTATCACACGCCCCTTCAGTATATACTGTCTAGGTATGGTATATGAGTCTGATACCAGCGCAATGCTATCACACACCTCTTCAGTATATACTGTCTAGGTATGGTCTATGAAACTGATACCAGCGCAATGCTATCACACGCCCCTTCAGTATATACTGTCTAGGTATGGTATATGAGTCTGATACCAGCGCAATGCTATCACACGCCCCTTCAGTATATACTGTCTAGGTATGGTATATGAGTCTGATACCAGCACAATGCTATCACACGCCCCTTCAGTATATACTGTCTAGGTATGGTATATGAGTCTGATACCAGCGCAATGCTATCACACACCTTTTCAGTATATACTGTCTAGGTATGGTATATGAAACTGATACCAGCGCAATGCTATCACACGCCCCTTCAGTATATACTGTCTAGGTATGGTATATGAAACTGATACCAGCGCAATGCTATCACACGCCCGTTTCAGTATATACTGTCTAGGTATGGCATATGAGTCTGATACCAGCGCAATGCTATCAAACACCTCTTCAGTATATACTGTCTAGGTATGGTATATGAGTCTGATACCAGCGCAATGCTATCACACGCCCCTTCAGTATATACTGTCTAGGTATGGCATATGAGTCTGATACCAGCGCAATGCTATCACACACCTCTTCAGTATATACTGTCTAGGTATGGCATATGAGTCTGATACCAGCGCAATGCTATCACACGCCCCTTCAGTATATACTGTCTAGGTAAAGTATATGAGTCTGATACCAGCGCAATGCTATCACACGCCCCTTCAGTATATACTGTCTAGGTATAGTATATGAGTCTGATACCAGCGCAATGCTATCACACGCCCCTTCAGTATATACTGTCTAGGTATGGTATATGAGTCTGATACCAGCGCAATGCTAACACACGCCCCTTCAGTATATACTGTCTAGGTATGGTATATGAGTCTGATACCAGCGCAATGCTATCACACGCCCCTTCAGTATATACTGTCTAGGTATGGTATATGAGTCTGATACCAGCGCAATGCTAACACACGCCCCTTCAGTATATACTGTCTAGGTATGGTATATGGGTCTGATACCAGCTCAATGCTCATAGGGTGCTCACAAGGTTTACCCGATGTGCCCTCTTCAGGTGACAAACTATGTTATTATAAAGTGTTTGGACAGTTGGGAAGGAATGTCCGAGGGCTATTAGTAGGACTCAAGCCCAGCATTCCCGTTTACGACTGAGGAAAACCTCGGAAAAAAACTTCAGTCAGGATTGCGGTGGCAGGAATCGAACCGGCGACCTCCCGAATTAGAGTCTCAAGTCTTACCGTTTGTTTCATTACCGTTTTCCAAACTGAAACATTTAGATACTTATTTCTATTTATGTAGCTAAAGAGGATCTTAATTAATAGGCTGTGCATACATTGTTGTTTTCGCAAAACGTTCTCTAAGGTAGCTCTTATCTCAAATCATCTTACAATGCGAGTGTTCTTTATAGCTTTTAATACACAATGCCTGGGGCATAGGCAACCCGCTTTCCTTGGTAGGGTCCATGGGTTATAGGTATATCGTGATGTGATATCGGTAAGGAAGATATCTTTACTCGCCTGATGTATATATAAGTTACTGGAGAGTAGTATGAAGGGTATAAAGCACCCAATTTCATGACAATCCTTGTCGCATGTGTAAGAAGCAACAGTTTCAACACCAGTCAAACTCAGGTTATGATATTTAACGTGGGAAAGTTCACGTTTAGATTTTAGTGTTAGCGACTAATAACATAAATTTTTGTTTAATCGCTGATGAGCGGATAAAAAGCACGTTAGCTATTGTCTATGGCAATGGATTAGTCTCGCCATTGTTATTTGTATCTAGGTTAAGCAAAGTCCAGTAAATGCTGTGAGGACACAATCCACTCTCTTTGGTGCCTGGGGGTGGGGGGGAGGGGGGAAGGGGGAATCCCTACCTATGGTGAAGCGCTCACATAACCGTGACTTTCGGGGGACGGGTGACGGTGACGGAGCGCGCTTCGTAATTGACGGCATCGTAATTGTTATCGGGATCGCAATTGTAGAAATATGATTTACCAGCCAATGGGATTAATTTTCTCTGTGTATGATGTTTTGTTCATGTTCAATGTTCAACTCGTGATATTGTGATCATATAGTGTTATCTTCGTTCAAATCCAGTTGTTGCTGTTATTCGTATCTAGTATTTGATGCCAACTATAGAGGAAAGAGGTGCGTAGACACTTCGTCTAATGACATTTCGTCTACTTGACTGTTTGGTCTACACAGACATTTTGTCTACTGCATAACTTCGTCTACTGTCAAACCTTGTCTACCGACCGTTCGTCTACTACCATTAAGTCTACAAATGAATTTGGTCTAACATAATTTTCCGTCTAATTGTCTAATTAATAGATGATAACGAAGCTATTTTCTAATAAATTTTATTCATCATCACTGTCTTCGTCTGTTTACAAATAAATTTGGTCTAACATAATTTTCGATTTTCTAACATAATTTTCATAAAAATAAAATCATTTACACACACCTCTAGTTATTCATCATCACTGTCTTCGTCTGTTTCTGCGTGTGGAACACTTTCGTTGCCTAAAGATTTGAAGCTCACTGTATTTGAATTTGTTATGTATTTGTATGTTTTGAATTTGTTTGTATACATTGTATGTATTTGTAGTGCAGCGAGCGTTGCATGCGTCACGTTTACTATACAGCGCCAGAATTTTCTTGTATTTTTTGTATCGGCGCGGTTGAATTGTAGGTATAGCCATTGTGTTCTAAATTCTCCCCACCTCGTGATGTTTCCACTAATTTTGTATTCATCAAAAGCAGTCAACACTAACACACTTACACTGTACGGAACTCCTGCGGATCCGATGCACACACAGTTAAGTCCACTGTACTACTGTAGTGTACGGAACGAAATGTTATTGTTTCACCCGCGGACCACGTCAGACCGATGCACACAGACAACAACAGACACACAGAGTATAACAGTAGGTAGGATAAATGTCTGCGTAGACGAAAAGACGGTAGACAACGTATCACAGTAGACGAAAGGAATTAGTAGACGAAAAGTTTTTAGACAAAATAATTGTCGACGTTATGTCCGTAGACGTAGAAGTAGTAGACGAAATGTCTGTAGACCAATAAAAGTAGACAAACTGTCCTGGCACGAGGAGAGAATAAACTTGTGTTGTTACTTGACTAAGTTGCATTTTAATAATTAAAAAAATTAAAAATACAATCCATTACGACGTTACGATTTTGTTGTGAACAGCGCCATAAGAACCAAGTAAGTTAACTGTTTCACGATTTCTGGATTACAATTACAATCAAGATGCCGTCAGTTGTGGTTGAGCCTTTACACTCGTTCAAAATGATGATAATGATATTTGAGCTTTACGTCCCATATTTTTCCAACTTTGGCTAATCGAGATGATGAGTTAGTGGATTATAAAGATGCACATGTTTGGAGGAAAGGGGCAAGTAGGAGGGTGGGAAGGAAAAGGGAAAGGGGAGGAAAAGGGGAGGATGTGGACTACATTTTGCCTAACTACTCCTCGACCTGTCCGGCTAAGGTGGCTCTACCAGAAGCATACGCTTCCGCCGGCATAGCTATCGCTATTCAAAAGAGCAAACAAACGTGCCCACCACGATAAGGTAGCAGTCCCTGGCCAGGTACACTCATTCTAAACCAGAACTCGAAGATTATCTTTCGAAACGGTTATTTATAGCTAATACTTATTTGTTCAATGTTTAATCTGCCTTCTTTTGTATGTACCCCTTTCTTGAACACTAAAAAAGTTGAAAAATCGACATTTAACCACAAGAACATCAAATGATTTGTGAAAACGATGCAAGTCCCGAAATGAAGATACGTGTGGCAATAGAACGAAATGTTTCGTAATGGAACAAGTGTTGCCAGAATCATATCTGATGGGTGGAAGAAGCCATCAAGGTCGTCCTTGAACATTTAAAATATGGACTATAAAATATTTACATCAGATAACAATCTAGACCCTGAGATGTATGTAATTCCGATAAAAAGTAATTAAATTGAAAGCATAAAATGTTGGGTTATTCCGTTCTTGCCAAATGATAAGGATCTTATAAAAAGATTTGAAGGCTATTTTTCTCTAAATCCACCAGTAATTTTTTATACGACAAGCATCTTTATTGATGCTATGACTCAAATAATTGGCCTGATAGGACTTGGTACGGTAAAGCACGAGTTCGATTCCTGCCACGTACGCCAACCTTCACGATGTTTTCGACAAATTAGTGGTGAATTTTGGGATTTAAATTTATTTCACTAAACTAGTAATAAAATAATGCCCTTATTCAGGTAACTAACTAATGTAAAGGAATTTAAATAGTTGCAACGAAATATCCGAGGGCTCTTAAAAGGACTCAATTCCAGCATTCGCTATATGACGATAATAGAATCAGTGACATTCTAGTCAGTCAGAACAGCCAACAGCAGTGGCGTATCCAAGGGGGGGGGACAACCCCCCCCCCCCAATTTCGCAAAGGAAAAATGAAAATAGGATTGGATTGAAAAAAAATGGAATTAAATACAGTATTTCTGTATTACTACCAAATACATTTTTTTTATTTTTTTGGTTTTGAGAACGATATTACGCAATATTATGCACTATCAATGTTATTGTGTACACACTACACTTTATGATCATTGTGTATAAGTATTATTTAAACTAAAACCATGAAAGTATTAATTTGAATAAGTGAAATTTGCAATTGTAGCTATATTGTTTAAAAATATGAAAAAAAAAAAAAAAAAATATGAACAATTTTTAGGTCCCTTTTTACGCTTTTTTTTCCTTTCTTCAGGAGAAAATTGTTCCCAGGAATTTAGTAATTTTAGATAAGTTGGCCGCTGTTAAACGCACAGATTTGCACCAAAATGACCTTGACGAGAAACTTTTTCTGGGGGGCAAGTCCCCCGGATACCCCGTTTATTTTGTGTTCCAATCTCTATAATATGAGTTAAACCCCCCCCCCCCTTTCAAAAATCCTGGATACGCCTCTCGCCAACAGTAATGGGCCGTTTACATAAATGACTAGTGATTATTGACTAACACCCGTGTCTAAGCCACAGACTTGTTTCATTGGCTGGGAGGGAGAATACTGCGCTCTAATTGGCTGTGACTAAGATTTGTCTTGACTTGACTAAGGAATTGAAATATGTTCAGTTCGTTAGTCAAGTCAAGGTAAACCTTAGTCACAGCCAATCAGAGCGCAGTATTCTAACTCATAGCCAATGAAAAAGCCTGTGGCTTAGACACGGGGGTTAGTCAATAATCACTAGTCATTTATGTAAACGGCCCATAACAGTGGGTGTCGTACTGACGACTTCTCGTATGCTACCACTGAGCGTGAGACTTCTTCTTGGACGTTCTATTCCAACTGGACAAACACCATGATAAATGTACGAACATGAAAAGAGCCACATACCACCCTTGAACGGTATCCTACGATTAAAAGTAGTTACAACGTCATATATTTACCGGGATATTTCGCGATTCAGGAAGAATGTTTGCGCTTTCAATTTGAATGCATAACACATTTTAGAGTGCTGTGATAATAACAATAACGGTATCGTTCTCTAGGAAGACATCTTGCCATGAAGTCAGTGTCGCCTCTAAAGCCCCAACCACAATTGTCGGTATCGGGATTGCAATCACAATACGGAAATCGTGAAAAAGTTAACTTACATGGTTCTTATGACGCTGCTCACAATTAAACCGTGAGGTTTAAGCATGAGTAAATGTACGTTTGTGATCCCGATCCCGATAACGATCACGATACCAACATTGTGGTTAAGGCTTTACACAATCGAACAGAAGAAGATCCAGCATCATTAGTGCACTATGCTTATCATGCCTATATGACTCGCTAAAAGCAGAGCGCCGCACTCCAACATGATATTGTTGCGTGACGAGTCATGTTATGCAACCTGTTGGAACCTTATTTTCTCTAATCATTATTTTATTTCTATAAAAACAATTCCCATTATTTAAATTACATAAATTGATCCCTTCATGAAATGCAAATGCAACTGTTATGTTAGAACATAAACACGCGCACATCTCTGCAATAGGCGATTGTTCTCCCAGTAATTGCACGGTGTAGTAACCGGTAAGTAGCAAGTATGCAGCACACCTATCTTTCACTGCAATAACCTTGATTGCGAAAATTGCTGACATAATCCTTTTTATTGAATTAAATTTATCCGCGTGCTGATGATGACATTGAGTGGTCCTCATTGTGGGCCCCACCCATTGGCCTCACCCTACTGACTCGGTACACGAAGGACCTTGGGTCGTGGGACCATTCAGTGGCCCGCGTTGTGCGGCCTCACCCCTACTGAGTCGGTACACGAAGGACCTTGGGTCGTGGGACCATTCAGTGGCCCGCGTTGTGCGGCCTCACCCCTACTGAGTCGGTACACGAAGGACCTTGGGTCGTGGGACCATTCAGTGGCCTGCGTTGTGCGGCCTCACCCCTACTGAGTCGGTACACGAAGGACCTTGGGTCGTGGGACCATTCAGTGGCCTGCGTTGTGCGGCCTCACCCCTACTGGGTCGGTAAACGAAGGACCTTGGGTCGTGGGACCATTCAGTGGCCTGCGTTGTGCGGCCTCACCCCTACTGAGTCGGTACACGAAGGACCTTGGGTCGTGGGACCATTCAGTGGCCTGCGTTGTGCAGCCTCACCCCTACTGAGTCGGTACACGAAGGACCTTGGGTCGTGGGACCATTCAGTGGCCCGCGTTGTGCAGCCTCACCCCTACTGGGTCGGTACACGAAGGACCTTGGGTCGTGGGACCATTCAGTGGCCCGCGTTGTGCGGCCTCACCCCTACTGAGTCGGTACACGAAGGACCTTGGGTCGTGGGACCATTCAGTGGCCCGCGTTGTGCGGCCTCACCCCTACTGAGTCGGTACACGAAGGACCTTGGGTCGTGGGACCATTCAGTGGCCTGCGTTGTGCGGCCTCACCCCTACTGAGTCGGTACACGAAGGACCTTCCCCTTGGGTCGTGGGACCATTCAGTGGCCCGCGTTGTGCGGCCTCACCCCTACTGAGTCGGTACACGAAGGACCTTGGGTCGTGGGACCATTCAGTGGCCCGCGTTGTGCGGCCTCACCCCTACTGAGTCGGTACACGAAGGACCTTGGGTCGTGGGACCATTCAGTGGCCCGCGTTGTGCGGCCTCACCCCTACTGAGTCGGTACACGAAGGACCTTGGGTCGTGGGACCATTCAGTGGCCCGCGTTGTGCGGCCTCACCCCTACTGAGTCGGTACACGAAGGACCTTGGATCGTGGGACCATTCAGTGGCCCGCGTTGTGCGGCCTCACCCCTACTGAGTCGGTACACGAAGGACCTTGGGTCGTGGGACCATTCAGTGGCCCGCGTTGTGCGGCCTCACCCCTACTGAGTCGGTACACGAAGGACCTTGGGTCGTGGGACCATTCAGTTGCCCGCGTTGTGCGGCCTCACCCCTACTGAGTCGGTACACGAAGGACCTTGGGTCGTGGGATCAACTTAAACGATAGATAACACATCATTAACGCACTCATGAACGAAACACAGACCAATGATATCAAAATTTAAAAAAGAAAAAAGAACCCTTTTTACAACTTGGTGGATTTTTGGCAGCAGCTACTGTCGTAACTGGAAGTTTGTTTGTTGCAAAGCTAGCATGAGGTGTGATGGAAGAGTAATAAACACGAAACTGTTACTTCTTGCGTCCCAACAAAAGTGTAACGGAACAAAGAGAGTCAAGGCTCTTCCGCTGTTTGTTGAAGTGCAGGAGCCATCATAAACAAAACTGCAAGTAACCCGTTTTACTAACCCATTACTATTTACTGGAGTTGTGCTGATGTTGCGTGTTGCATAAAAGATGTTTAGTGCATAAAATCAGAAAATGCTAAGTAATTTAGTGCTGGATCCGCTGAATGTATTAGCAATCTCAACCAGTCGCGACCAAAGCATTCCGTTATAGTGTCTGGACGCCATCGGTCGCATTCCGCAATGCGACCGGTCTCTGATCGGTCGAATGATACACAACCGAAGATTTTGGCCAAGGTCGCTGGTCGGGGGTGCCGAAGTGCGCGCAATTCGAAAAACATGTTCCTTTTTTTGAAAAGTACATTTTTATCCACAAAAATAAAAAAGATGCAGATAGGTCTATGTGTTAATCCTTATTTTATAGGCAGTCAATGTAGGTCAAGCCTCTAGGTCTATGAGTTGAGGTAATGTGAAGTTACGTATTTGTTATTGATAATCTTTCGACGGGACAATGGCTAGAACTACGTCTGTCGAAAAGAACATTCTACGAAATCACTGATGAATTGATTACTTTATGAAGCACAAATATAAATTAAATATCGTTCCTCTCCATATTTCAACGACCGGTGGCTGTTTTAAATCGTCCCTTTATATTCAATCAAAGATGGCTTGAAACAGAATCGACCAACTCAGACCGGTAATTTGAGAACACGCCCATTCACTATTTTATCTATTTCATCAAAATACTGTTAGTGAATTGAACACAGGCTTCGTGGATATCGATGAAAACGTTATATCCGAACGTTTATCGGCTCCAAAGCTCTAGTTGATACAGAGCCGCCATGAAAATAAGTCTATTGTTCGTAATGAATATCAAGAAAACCCGTATTTTAGGGGAAGATCTTCTAAGTTGGGGATATGTTATTTTAAAATTGATATGCTGATTATTCATCTTGCAAAATGCAAACCCTGCATACTTACACAACTATACAAATTACCAATTAGTAGTGACAAACAAACTTGGAGCTCTCCCACCCCGCAGACACTTCAACCTCAGGGTCACAGCAAAGTATTTTCTACTGAATCGTGTAAACAATATCTTAATTTTAACCTTAACCTCTCGGAAATAATTACATTATGAAATTTCTCACTCGCAATCAAACTTAATCAATAAGTTACACTATGGTGGTGAAAGTCTAATTGAGCATTGTAATTATTATTAATGCAATTAAATAAGCAATGAGTAATATTTCACTGGTGTTGACTAATTCATTTTTGAGACTTGACTAGAAGCATGGTATCATGTCTGCAGTTGCAACAGTGTTTGAAACGTGAGAAGTAAACGTGTTTTTATTCGTAAATCTTTACAATTACGTGCAATATCATCATTTTTTAATGATACAGAACTAAGTATTATCAAGATCTAGTGATATTCTCCAAAAAAGATCCCCCAGTTTTCTGTTGGGATAAATTTTGACAAATTTAATAATATCTCAAATTATGTAATTTGATCCAAACGTAAGCAACATTTGTTATTTTAAAGATACGAACATAACCGGGCATTGCCTCGCGTTTTGAGCTATTCATGTCCAACACTAAATTTGTTTGTAAGAAAGATTGAATCACATGCACGAAATAACGCAATAATAATAATAATAATAATAATAATAATAATAATAATAATAATAATTATAATAATAATAATAATAATAATAATAATAATAATAATAATAATAATAATAATAATAATAATAATCATCATAATAATAATAATTTTTCGTAGGAATGCCTGTTAAAGGGTGCACACCAGCTTTACCCGATGTGCCCCTCTTCAGGTGTAACTAGGTATAGTAGGGTGTTTGGATAGCTGGGAAGGAATGTCCGAGGGCTGTTAGTAGGACTTTGTCCCAGCATTCGCCTTGACGACTGAGGAAAACCTCGGAAAAAACCTTCAGTCAGGACTGCCGGTGGCAGGAATCGAACCTGCGACATTCGGAATAAAGTTTCGCGTCTTACCGCTGAGCCACCTCTATCGGTACAGAATGCAACGCATTAACATATTTGGCAACAATGCTAATCGAGCCAATGATTAGGTGAGAAGATGCGAATATGAAAAGGCGAAAGCCTACATCACATTCCATCCATACCCAAGCCAGGATTCGATAACTACCTATTTTATATTTTGGTTTTCCATATCACATTTTGACAACGTTGATATTCCAGACGGTGATTTTGTACGATAACAGTGATGAAGAAACCATTATTGGCTCCTCATTGGAATATTCAAGCGAAATTAATACTCGTTTCAAGCTGAAAGTTGTCACAAGGCGATTCACTACGTGGTTATTACTTGCTATTGGCTGATTGCTGTGGCGGACCATCTGGAATACACTCAAAGTTAGTAGTGGCACCGTAACAAGTTTTAGAAATAGCCCCCCTGAACTCAAAATAATGGAAAAGTGGTAGAAAATAAATCCCCATTAAATTGCATAAATTTTGTTGTTTGTAAATCTATCATTAAATTTAACTATCTTTTCCTAAACTTTTCTTGAATAAATATGTACGCACCCGATCGTATTCTAATTTTGAGTTTAAAATAAATGTAATGCTCTGGAAATCAACCTTTACATTTTACCATGGTTTGTTGCATTGGGGACCTACCGGGGGCCTACCGGGGGCCTACCGGGGAACTACGGGAGCCTACCGGGAGCCTACCGGGAGCCTACCGGGAGCCTAACGGGGGCCTACCGGGGGCCTACGGGGGCCTACCGGGAGCCTACCGGGGGCCTACCGGGGGCCTACCGGGGGCCTACCGGGAGCCTACCAGGAGCCTAACGGGGGCCTACCGGGGGCCTACCGGGGGCCTACCGGGGGCCTACCGGGAGCCTACCAGGAGCCTAACGGGGGCCTACCGGGGGCCTACCGGGGGCCTACCGGGAGCCTACCGGGGGCCTACCGGGGGCCTATCGGGGGCCTACCGGGGGCCTATCGGGAGCCTACCGGACACGGCTTCCCGGCTGGCCAGCTCGACCTTGATAGTTTCGATTAGCCTCGTCGCATAAGTAGGCCGTACTTGCAGTTATACGGAGACGTATTTACATTGTCTGGATGAGCGGGTCCGGGGTTGTCATTCAGGGTTTCAGCGCCAGCGCTTTTAGCGCTATCGTTGCTCAGCGCTCTCAGCGTTATCAGTTCCTCAGCGCTCTCAGCGTTATCAGTTTCTCAGCGTTATCAGTTCCTCAGCGTTATCAGTTCCTAAGCGTTATCTGTTCCTCAGCGTTATCTGTTCCTCAGCGTTATTAGTTCCTCAGCGTTATCAGTTCCTCAGCGTTATCAGTTCCTCAGCGTTATCAGTTCCTCAGCGCTATCAGTTCCTCAGCGCTATCAGTGCGCGGATGATATTTGCTCTCTCGTGTAATAGTTACGCTATACTCCTCGGAAAGAGAGAGTTCCTGATATCTGTGAGTGTATCTGTGAGTGTGAACGATGCGAGCGATGTGAGCAATGAGCAGAAACCCAGCATCAGCTCTTCATGGACTCTGGTAATAAGAAAGTTTCGGTGAAAGTAATCATTCATAATGTTCAATGGTCTACGTCCATCCTGTACTTCTAAATAAACACATTCATTACTTAATCAAGATGTTTTGTTCTGGATGTCTCGAATGTCTCTGTAGCGACTGGGCTCGATATCCGGACCTGTCTCTGACATGACAGCCTATCTTTGAAATGACAGCTTGTCTCTGACATGACAGCCTATCTCTGACATGACAGTCCTACCTTTGACATGTCAGCCTGTCTCTGACATGACAGCCTGTCTCTGACATGACGGTCTTATCTTTGGCATGGCAGCTTGTCTCTGACATGACCGCCTGTCTCTGACATGACAGTCTTATCTTTGGCATGACAGCTTGTCCCTGACATGACAGCCTTTCTCTGACATGACAGCCTGTACCTGACATGACAGTCTGTCCCTGACATGACAGCCTGTCTCTGACATAACACCTTGTCTCTGACATAACAGCTTGTCTCTGACAGTACAGCCTGTCCGTGACATGACAGCCTGTCTGTCTCTGACATGACAGTCTGTCACTAACATGACAGCCTGTCTCTGACATGACAGCTTGTCTCTGACAGGACAGCCTATCTCTGACATCACAGCTTGTCCCTGAGATGACAGTCTGTCACTAACATGACAGCCTGTCTCTGACATGACAGCTTGTCTCTGACAGGACAGCCTATCTCTGACATCACAGCTTGTCCCTGATATGACAGTCTGTCTCAGACAGGACAGCCTATCTCTGACATCACAGCCTATCTCTGGCATGACAGCCTGTCCCTGAGATGACAGCCTATCTCTGACATGACAGCCTGTCCCTGAAATGACAGCCTGTCTCTGACATGACACCTTGTCTCGGACATGACAGCCTGTCTCTGACATAACAGCCTATCTCTGACATGACAGCCTATCTCTGACATGACAGCCTTTCTCTGACATGACAGCCTATCTCTGACATGACAGCCTGTCTCTTCAACTTATATGACTTATGTGTTTTTAATGACTCTATACGTACTTTTAAAAAGGCCATTTTAATTCAGTGACATATGGGGCATGTATATGCGACCATCATTGTTTGTTTGTACTACATGATATGATATTTGTTGGATGTTTTGTTGTTTTCGTTTTTGTTTGTTTTATCAAAACACACTTTGTGGAATTGTGCAATTCTGTTGTGTTTATAAAATAAATAAAAAAATAATAAAATAATAATGTGACGTCAAAATCGCTCATTACGTCACCATCGCTTCAACTATCCTTACATCACAATCTGTTTTTCTTGCCTCGTCGTTAAATCAATCATATCTATAGAAGCGAACAGTAGAGCAAGATCGTATTAAATCTGCCCAATAGGAAACCCGCAACTGACGTCACATCCTGATTACAATTAAGAATGAAGCAAATGAATTGAACTGATGGACAAAAAACCAGCTGTCAAAATAATAAAATTGCAACGTTTTGAAGAAAAACAAGTGTAGCGATAGTAATGGACTCAACAACATTCTGAAAGATTTGTATGCTTTTTGTTTGTATTGAAAGTTTATTTTCCAACATCAGAACATTTTATTTTTTGACAGCTTGTCTGTCCAACGATTGAATTCGTTTGTTACATTATTGCATTTTGGTGTCGATTATAATTAAATTGAAATGTAACTTGCACCCACACACAAGCACCCTGCTCATGTGGGTACTCGCTTGCTCATTCACAGTTGATTCACAATGTTATGATATGACTGTATCTAGTATTATGCTATTGTTTATGATATGAACAGAGAAACGAATAAAAGCTTTATTAATTGAAATGATTGATTGATTGCTTGCTTGCTTGATTGATTGATTGATTGTTTGATTGATTGCTAGCATAGCCTATACTAATGACTGACTTTATAGACGGTCTGCGATCTTTACTTGTAAATCACTCGGGTGAATATTCGCATTTTATTCATAGTTTGTAACAACACAATTACAATTTTGGCAGCAAACACAATGTTGCAATAACTTCAGTTAGCTGTAACTCGATTGCTAGTTTTTTCTGGTTATATTACGGTACGTTCTTTCTCAATCATGGATACTTTCGTGCGTGATAACCTACTCTCGTCATAAAGCTACATGCAAGGATGTTTTTAGACGCGGCATTCAAAGCACGGGCCCATCGTATACAACGCTCGATCGCAACAGAAACTGAAGACGATTAGTGGTGATAGGAGGTGGAGAACATTTCTTGTCAAAGTAAAGTCTTGAGAAAAAACAAGCGACGATGATCACTAGTAATGTTACTCCAACGTGTTTTAGTGAACCAAACAGCGATTAATGAGAACAAAGGTCCCGTTTGACTGTAACAAAATTTAAAAATTTGTGTCCTCAATATAGCATTAATTTAATGTTGGTTAATGCTGAAGCGCTAGCTTAAACAGATAAGACGTTGATAACTGCCATAGAAATTTGATTCTGTTTTCTGAACTGTTATTCGGGGTTGAGCGAATTAACACTTACGGTGAAAGTGAAAGTGTGCAGTGCAAAATGTTGCATCCTCGATGTAATACGTTTCAATGAAATTTCAATCGTGGTGGACTATTTAGATATGTTTTCGTTGTACTGTTAAAATATTACTAATTATGACTGTTTACAAATATTAAATTTGTTTTTATTATTATAATATTTAAATATTCAAATATTCAGAAATAAGATTTTTTCAGTTCTAAAGAAAATTTCGCGGCACCCCTAGCAGAGGTTCACGGCACTCCTAGCAGAGGTTCACGGCACCCCTAGCAGAGGTTCGCGGCACCCCTAGCAGAGGTTCACGGCACCCCGGTTGGGAACCACTGCACCATCTAAGTAACCCTCCGTCAGTGCGGCCGCAGCCTAATAGCGATCTCGATACCCGTAAAGATTCCCCTTTGCTCATCATCATGGTCTTACTCAGGCTTTTCACTTTTCCATTTTTTTCTTCTGTCTCTCTTCTCATTATTTTCATTCATTCCGTGCCAGCGCAGTTGGCCGCGGTCGATTAGACGTTGGTCTAGTAAACCGCGGTCTCTGCGTTCCAGGTTCGAATCCTGACTTGGACATGGATGTCATGTGGCGTTTTTTCATCTTCATGATCACCCACCCATCGTCTCGATTAGCGTCGTTGCAAAAATATGATACGTTACACCCCAAATATAATCTTATCATCATCATTCATACCGTATTTGCAATCTAAATGTCTCCCCCCCCCCCCCCCACGCCATATTTGTTTAGTTTTCCTTATGACGACCACGACGAGTGTACGATGTATCTTGTTCGGCCAACGTCATATGACCAGTGGTGTATCCAAGCCCGCAATCCTGGTTCCAACTGATATGTTATTAAAAAATGTAGGTTAACGCAAAAATTAATGACAACATTAATTGTGTTGCATCGAATTTGTCAATGTAACTTATAGAAGGAAATAATAATACTATAATGCCAACTTACCTCTAATAAAGTTAAATTTATACCAACAGTGTAATAAATTGATTGATTTTCTTAAAAATTTGATTCAATTATCCCTTTCAGCAAACTACCTAAGCTCCTTCTAAAACACTTAAAAACCATGCGAAAAATATGTATTTACAAAAAAATCACTTGCGGCGCAGTAGTGGGGGGCATCCCCCCACACCCACTTCGTTTGTGGATGTAACTTCCTATCCAGCAGCCTCCCCCCCGAAATTATTCCTGCGTACGCCACTGCATATAACCTACATAGTAAAACAAAAAATAACAATAAATATACCAATGAAAATGCACTTATATAATCTTAACTGACTGTTAAATTTACTTGAGAATTAAATTGTGAGTCACATGTCACTGTCAGGTATGACTCGTGACAGTAAGTGAATTATACTCGGTTTTTCACACACCCTGTGCTAGTGTTATGCCAACACAATGACGAAGAAAGTAGCAGTTTTTCAGAACCCTCTTCACCCGCATAATGAAAAAAAATATTTAAACACTTAATGTTAACTGCGTAAAAAGTATTGGATTCACATATAGCCTGTGGGATAACACATTTCATAATACATACATAGTGTTTATGTTAGAACCATATTTATTAAACATTTTTAGTACCGGAAGTTGCTTCCTTATTTGCTGTTAAGTGCTTAACATTACCTTTGGTTAAGATAATAATATTTTGTACTCACCTCACCGTTAGAAGTATTGTGTTTTATGTGCCATGTCATTTCTCCGCTATAGTGTAATGCGTAAACACAGTAAATATTATCAACACATCCCTACATTTGTCTATAAGGGCCGTATTAGATTTATAGACATCACTTCCGTTCAGTAAAATATCAGTTACTTCAAAGTGCTCGATAAAGGTTCCAAATAATTGAAAATAATAAATCCGACACAACTTAATATGCTCGAATATTACTTATCAAACGGTTGAAGTCGTTTTGTACTACGAAAGTTCAGACAGTTTGGCTGGTTCTGCTACTAACAAGTAATTCGTACTTTTACACGTGCATCTTTACACAAGTTAATTAAAAATACTAGCCAAATAGAAACGATTTATTTTCAAATATATCAAATATGTAATAAACAATGCTGTAATGGTGCGTGGTGACTATGGGAGTGTTACATAGCACGTGGTGACAATGCAGGAGGCTTTGACAACGCGTGGTGACAATCTAGGAGGCTGTGCCAGTGCATGGTGACCATCTAGGAGGCTGTGACAACGCGTGGTGACAATCTAGAAGGCTGTGACATAGCGCGTAGTGGCAATCTAGGAGGCTGTGACAACGTGTAGTGGCAATCTAGGAGGCTGTTATTAAGGCACAGTGGTATGTGTTGAATATGCTTTAATTAGGTTAAACATAGAGAAATAAAGGTTACATTATACGCACACAAAACGTCAACCAAGAGCCTCCGCCATTTGTGAACAAGGCTAACTTTGGCTTGCAGTACCGCCAACAACTGGGTATCATGCAGAGGCGGGTAATTTAAATGTTTTACTTCAACACTTCCTCTAGAACTTAAAATTACTCAACACAATTACTGAAAACAATTAACTTGTACTGACCACAGTAATTGCAACAAGTTACTTCTGATGAATGATGATCTAACACAATATGTACTTAACAAACAAACAACATTCAAATCATGCCCAACATACAGCGCAAAGGTTTAAACTGTACACGCGAAATAGGTTTTGTCAGGATGTCCGTGGTTTGATTTTTACTTGACACATGTTGAATCATTAACTGTCCTTCTTGGACTCGCTCACGCACAAAGTGAAAACGCACATCGATGTGCTTTGATCGTTTATGAAATTCTGGGTTCTTAGCTAGTTTGATAGCACTCGCGTTATCTACTGAAAGCACAGGCTTAGAGTTTAATGGTGCAATCTCGCTAAATAGTCGACCCTGCCACACAGCGTCCTTCGCAGCCTCGCTAGCAGCCACGTACTCAGCCTCGGTGGTTGATAACGACACGCTTTGCTGTCGCCTACTTGCCCAGGTGATCGCCCCTCCACACAGCGTCCTTTGCAGCCTCGCTAGCAGCCACGTACTCAGCCTCGGTGGTTGATAACGACACGCTTTGCTGTCGCCTACTTGCCCAGGTGATCGCCCCTCCACACAGCGTCCTTTGCAGCCTCGCTAGCAGCCACGTACTCAGCCTCGGTGGTTGATAACGACACGCTTTGCTGTCGCCTACTTGCCCAGGTGATCGCCCCTCCACTGAACTTGAAGACGATTCCGCTCACTGAACGTCGCGTAGTCGAATCACTGGCAAAGTCGGCATCGCTGAAGCCTTCCAGTTCGCCCATCTTCTCAGCAACCTTGTACTTGATGCCCATCATGGTGGTTCCCTGGATGTACTTGAAGATGCGTTTGACCAATATCCAGTGTTTTTCTTGAGGGTTCTCAAGAAACTGTGACACATAACTCACAGCAAAAGCGATGTCCGGTCGCGTGGCGACAGCCAGGTACATCAAACAACCCACCGCCTCTCTATACGGAGCTCTTGTCAGTTTAGTATCAGTCGCTTCCTCTGTCGGTAAACACTTCTCCATTGGTGTTGAAACGGGGTTTGCATCTTGCATGTTGAACTTTCGAAGTACAGCCATAGCATATGGCTTCTGGTTGATGAAAATCGAGTCATCATCGTTTCGTTCAATCAGTACGTTTAGGAAACATCCGACCGGCCCAGTAGTTATAGTTAATTCTGCCTTTAACTCGCACATAAACTTGTCGATGTCAGACTTCAAAGTTGCAGCAACCAGACCGCCATCAACATAAAGTACAACGATCAATTTTCTACCATCTTCAGTGTTTTTATAGAATGAACACGGCTCTGCTGTACTTTCATTCAATCCCAATTTGAACATTATGTCTTTGAATCGGTCGTTCCAGCATCTTAGGGATTGTTTTAGCCCATACAGGCTTTTCTGAAGTTTACAGACACGGTTTGTTCCATCATTAAAACCCTCGGGCTGTTCCATGTATAACTCTTCCTCAATTACACCGTTTAGAAAAGCTGTCTTAACGTCAAACTGCTGCATATCAAGACGTTCATTTGCTACAATGCTCAACACTGCACGGATCGTATCAAATCTGGCAACAGGACTAAACGTTTCATTGTAGTCAATAATAATAATAATAATAATAATAATAATGTTAATAATAATAATAATTATAATAATAATAATAATAATAATCATCATTTATTGGTCGAGATTGACTCTACATGAGCATTGGATAAGTCGGTAATGTACAATGGGCGTCTCAGGCGCGACTTTCTGCCGCTCGTAGCGCTAGCAGTACTTAAGGGTCCAACTCGATCTTTGCACCTCGTTTTCTCAATTCAAACATTTAAGCCGTTTATATTTAATACTTTTAAATATAAATCATTCATTGTAGTAATGTTTTACAAGGTTTTTGACAGAGAATACCTTTGTTATAGATACAAAACAAACATATTGTCGTTTGACAGTTAGACAGTTGACTAACGACAATATTTAACATGGGATGAATTACAAAGTTGGACCCCTCAGGACAGGTGCTGCAACCTACTTCAGCTTAAACCTGAGACGCCCATTGCATCAGCATAAACAAAATACATCTACAACACAACACATATACAAGTTTATCATCTATATAGTTAATACATAGTACAGCTCTAGTTAAACATATCGTTTAATTAAAATTTAATAGTAGTTTAATAAAACAAAACAAAATCACCAGACATTATCATATTGTACCTTAAAATCCATGAATTCTTGAACTGAATAAAATGCCCTGCTCAAGAAAAATTGTTTTACTTCAAATTTAAATTTGCCCCCTTTCAGACTTTTCAGGTAGCTGGATAGATTGTTATAAAACTTTGACCCAACATACCCTGGGCTTTTGGTTGTCATGTTTAGCTTATATGCCGGGAGTCTAAAATCAAGCTTATTTGTAGTGTTATAAGTATGAAATTTGTTATTTGTTACAATGTCAAACTTATTTAAGTTTTCAATAAAAAAAATGATTGAGTAAAAAATATACATACAGGGTAATGTTAAAATATTCAGATTAATAAATAACTCTCAGCAAGGAGTTAACGGTGCTACCATAGCCATATATCTTACGGCTCTTTTCTGTAGCCGAAACAATCTGATAGCGCTGGGGGATTGTACCCAAAATACAACACCATATTGTAGCCTGGAGTATACAAATGCATAGTAACCCATTTTTGCGGCCTCTATGGATGATATCTCCATGAGGCGTTTAACAAGAAAACATCCTGAGGCTATCTTTGGACCAATCTCATTTATGTGGTCGGCCCAGTTGAGCTTACTGTCGATAGTTAATCATACAAATTTAATTTTTGTACACTCAATTAAAGTTTTCTTCTCAACTTTTATCAGTGGACTAGCATCTATTTCTTTTTGATATGCGTGGAATTGCATCAAATAAGACTTGTCAATGTTTAAAAACCCTTCCCGCTGACTGAATCCTCGAACAACCAACCGTGCCTTGTACCGATCTATTGTACCATCGGCCTTCCTGTTGATACGGTACACCCAGCGATTTGAAATTGTCTTGAAACCTGCTGGCAGCTCGACCAAGGTTCACGTACAATTTTCCTTCACTGATTCCAATTGTTCGTCCATTGCCGCTTGCCAGTGCCGATGTTCCATCGACTTGGTTGCCTCACCGTAGTTTTTCGGCTCGTCAACTTCAGCTAGCATCATTTCAATAAGACGATTGGGTAATTTAATCGCTGCCCGGTCTCGCAAGTGTCTCTAGGGCGATTCAGTGATTGTGTCAGTCGACGAGCTAGCAGCAGGTTCATCCTCTTCGGCTTCCGACTCATCGTTCATTTCAGCTGGAAATAGCGCCAATGTCTTTCCAGCAGTTTCTGGCTCAAACACAACATTCCTGCTTCGAATCACACGATTTCCAGACTTCATCCAGATGCGATAGCCATCTACATCTTCTGAATAGCCGACAAACACACCATGCTGCCCCTTTGCGTCCCACTTCTTACACCAATCATTTGGCACATGCACATACAGACAGTGCCAAATACATGAAGTTTATTCAAGTGTGTAGTTTTTCCCGTAAATAATTCGTATGGTGTCTTCTCATCAACACCACTCAGTCCCATTCGGTTAAGAACGTAGACCGCAGTGTTCACCGCTCCAGCCCACAGTGTCTTCGCTAACAGCATTGTTCTAGCTAGCTCGACCACCGTTCTGTTTGTACGTTCAGCGCAACCATTCTGTTCCGGCGTGTACGGGTTTGTAACGATAAGCTTCACACCGTTTGATTTAAGAAGATTGCGTACCTCATTGTTATCAAACTCCCGGCCACCGTCACACTGGAACGCTTTAATCGCACGTCCACACTGGTACTTAACCATTTCCAGCATCTCTGCGATTTTCCCTGCGGTTTCTGATTTTTCCTTGAGGAAATAAACTATGTGTAGTCGCGAATAGTCGCACGTGAAGCACACAAAGTACTTAGATCCACCAAGCGACACACATTCCATTGGACCGCATAAATCGGCATGAATGACCTCGCCAGGTTCAGTCGCACGCTGATGACGCGACTTGAAGGAGTTCCGATGCTGCTTGCCTTCAACACACGCTCCACAGAAGTCATCGTTAACAGTAACGTCGATTCCATGTTTTTTTAGAGTTTTCTGCACATGACGTTTATTCTGATGACCAGATCTGCAGCGTATCCTTTGATGTAAGATTCGCTTCGTTGACACACGTTGTTTCTGAAGGTATTACACGGATCTCCATATTGAACATTTTCCCAATGCGCACGCCTTGTGCTTTGACGATACCATTCTTTACGAATTCACAACCGGTACTGGACGAATTGCAAGTCAACCCCTTGTCAAGCGCAGATATTACGGAAAACAAATTTCTACGTACATTCGGCACGTACAGAACATCTTCCATGTGGCACGGTAGCCACTTCCCATCGACAGCGGCCTCAAACCTGATTGTCCCTTTGCCAAGAGCATCAATTGTACTTTTGTCACCGATTTTGACTTTAACAGGCACTGCGAAGCGTTCAAATGATGAGAACCATTCTCGTCGAGATGTCATGTGATCAGTCGCACCAGAGTCAACAACCCACATGTCACTGTCAAGCTCAGCATTCACAGTTTTCGTTACAAACGCTTGATCACAACCACTTGAAACATTATCTGTGTTCTTACTTTGCTTTTGTTTTGGATTTGGGCAGTTTCGTCGAATGTGGCCTAATGCGCCGCAACCATAGCATTTGAAGTTAGACTTCTTTTCCTTGCCTTTTCCGGTTGTAGATCCGACAGATTTCTTCGGTTGCTGGTTTTTACCGACGCCTTTGTCTTGAGTCTTGCTTTTGGCCGCGATTAGAGCCACCAGCTCTCCCTGCTGTTCAGCTCGCTGTTGCCGCCGCTTCTCGTCCGATGTCAGCACTTGCACCAAGTCAGTGAATGTTTGCTGGTTCTCCGACCTCGCCCACCAAGCCTGTCGAAGACTTTCATATTCATGCGGCAGTGTCTAGCAAATTTGCCATCAAGGATGACTCATCCGGTTTTACATTTAGCTGTTGCATTCGCAGAACTAAACCCTCGAAATTGGCAATGTGAGTTACCATGTCCTCGGTTTGCTTCATGCTAAAACCAAAGAATTCAGCTTGGACTGTATGTGCAGCTTGTTTAGTTTATTGCTCAAAAACAGCGTGCAACTTGATCCACATATCTCTTGCCGACTCGCAAGTTACTAGTAACGCAATCACTTTAGCTTCCAAAGTTTTGACAATAACTTGACTAGCTGCGCGATCTGCCTTATCCCAGATCTTAAGGCTGGCTTCATACGTAGTTTTTTGAACAGCAGTAGCGTCATCCACCAAAATACTAGGTTTTGATATTGTACCAATGCATACCTCATATGCGCCTTCAATTCCACGTAGTAGATTTCTCAAGGCGAATTTCCAAATGCTCCAATTTTCGGCACCACGAAGTTTTTCGATACCGTGATATTCCATTTTCTCTTTGCAATCCGTTGCGTTTCCAAATGAATGAGCGAGATCACTAGGCCTAGGCCCTAGCTTCCGACCCATGCTACCGGTACTCACGTGGTGCAACACAAAAACAAAAAAAACGACCGAAAACGAGAGATTCACGTATTCACACTTTGTTCTACACATAAACCATGCTCTGCTACCATATTAAGACACAGTGGTATGTGTTGAATGTGCTTTAATTACGTTAAACATAGAGAAATAAATGTTACATTATACGCACGCAAAACGTCAACCAAGAGCGTCCGCCATTTGTGAACAAGGCTAACTGTGGCGTGCAGTACCGCCAACAACTGGGTATCATGCAGAGACGGGTAATTTAAATGTTTTACTTCAACTGCTGTGACATAGCGCGTAGTGGCAATCTAGGAGGCTGTGACAGTGCATGTTGACATTCTAGGAGGCTCAGGGTTTGTGTTACGTTTACAAGGTGTCTTCACAAAATCATTATTCCCTTTGGAGTAAATCCCTTCAGGTGCACTTCTCTTACTAAGTGCTTCAGGTGCACTTCTCTTACTAAGTGCTTCAGGTGCACTTCTCTTACTAAGTGCTTCAGGTGCACTTCTCTTACTAAGTGCTTCAGGTGCACTTCTCTTACTAAGTGCTTCAGGTGCACTTCTCTTACTAAGTGCTTCAGGTGCACTTCTCTTACTAAGTGCTTCAGGTGCACTTCTCTTACTAAGTGCTTCAGGTGCACTTCTCTTACTAAGAGCTTTGAGCGTTATAGTGGATTTACAGCTAAGCGTTGCGAGCGAAGCAAAGGCGCGAGCTCCAATCAGTGGCCGAGTTTGCGTGAAACTATTAAATTCTTTGCGTGAAACTCGGCCGCTGATTGGAGCTCGCGCCCTCGCTTCGCTTGCAACGCGTAGCTGTAAACGTACCATTACAACACTGCACCAGCCAGACCGGTCCAAGCCTGGCGAGAGCTGTGTGCTAATCATGCGCTCTCAGCTATTCCTACAACTAGTTGGGAGGAAAAATTAACCCCTGCCTGTAAAGTTGGCTGCAATATCACAATTCTGTACAGATATTTGTTGTCGCTTTCACTGAACAGCATTGTAAATTATGCCTCATTTTATAGCTCCCTTTTCACACTGTCAGAGGTCACGTGAATATAATTAACGTAAAACGTTGGTTGTAACGTAATAAGTGGGAAGATGCGCAATTAAATCTTACGGATCGCAACGGATGATACGTTAAGTATTTCCGTATTAGTCACCATTGCGGTTGAATCGTGCACTGCCTGGACCGTACTATATATATATATATATGTTGATAGCTAAACCTCTAGAACCATAAAAACCCGTATGCACATGTACCTCTTCGTCAAAAACCGCAGACAATTTTCATTTTTTAATAATATCTCGAGATTGCAACACAAAATTGACAATCTGAGTCAACAGCGCACTGTGTTTTGTTAAGCCCTACAGAATGAATGAAATATTATAATCATAAGCGTAGTTATTTTGATTATTAAATCAATAATTAGTAATTAAATTAATTATCAATAAAAACTTTTAAAAACACAATTTAGAACATTTAGTATGTAGGACTTACGAAACTACAGTGCGCTGTTGATTCAGATTTTCGATTTCGAAGTCCATTCTTGAGATATAATTTAAAAATGAAAATTGTGTGCGGTTTTTGCCGTAGAGGCGTCCCTCCCTTACGAACATGACACTCTTTAACAAATAGCGCTGTAAATGGGGTGATAAATGTATGTATTGTGTTCAGTGTGGATAAAATTACACACATGCTTTCAATGTTCTCATTCAATTGAAATAAGTATATAAGTGTACAGTAATAATAAGTATAACTGCGGATGTATGTTTTAATGATTTCATTATTTATTATTTCACGACCTATAAAAGTGTGAGGTGATATGATCTTGAGCCACTAGTCGTCCTTTACGATGAGCAGAGCTACCTTGAACATATATTCATTCCAGCGGACAAACGGGGATAAGTTTGTATTAAAGTTTGTTAATCATATCTCAGCAATTTGCTACTTAAAAAAGTGAAAATGGGTTCAATTTAGCATCAAAAGAACTAAATACTATTACGATGGTGATCTTTACGATGGTTTAACGTCTCATATTTTTGTAACGACGCTAATCGAGACGATGGGTGAGTGATTATGAAGATGAAAAAACGCCACATGACATCCATGACCAAGCCAGGATTTGAACCTGGAACGCAGAGACTGCGGTTTACTAGATCTATATTCGCCTAATCGACAACGGCCAACTGCGCTGGCTAAAGCTAAATACCAATGTATATAATTGTCCAAAGACCCTCCCTTGATTTCGCTCAATTATTTGTGTTGGTTATTTGAGGCTAAATGAAGTTTAGATCTATTTGGGTACGTACAACAGAGGGTACAACTCATGTAAACGGTGGCATGTATGACAGTTTTTAGTCTGGTTCTAAGTTTGGTCCTGCAAGTGAACATATAGAATGCAGCTCGATGCAACACTAATGTGTACTGGGACACTAAACAGCCTAGGGGATTCAAGGGCGCTAACATATTACAGTAACACTGAACATGCCGCAACTAGACTACTTTTTGTTTGGGATAGAAGCGGTTTCAACGAAGTTAAAGAGGGTCTTAGAATAAGTACAATGATTACCTACTAGTTAAAGTGAGTGACGTATCTAGGTTTTTATCATTTACTAAAACAAACAAAAAACCACTCGGTTTACTTATGGGCACTTGCACTTAAAATGATATTAGGAAGGACATGTTACGCCCATGGCAATAACTGGTCTTAATAGGAATAACAACTATTCTATACTAGTCCATGGAGACGTTGTTTTTTGGAAAGGGCGTGTCGAAGAAAACTGCATCTATTTATTATTTGTTTGAAATTATGGACACATAATAACATTATGACATGGGATATCCTTGCAAACATACTGTCAAAAAGCGATAACTTTCTGTAGAAAGTTAATTGCTTGATGATGATTTTTGTTGCTTTACTTCTATATAATTGAAATTTGTAATCATGCTATTCGAGACGATGAGGATCAATAGATGAAGATGGTCAGTCACAAAGAAGTGTATTTTTCTTGATTCAAACCCACATCCCTAAGGGCCAGTTTCACCAAACTTCAATCCGGCGATTTTCTGTTAATCGGAGCTCAAAAATGGCGCCCGGTAGAAGCCACCGTGCATTTTGTGTGTAATATTTGTTGAAACCATGGTAACCAATCCGAGACTAGTAAATCGGCCGGTTAAAAAGTTTGGTGAATTCTGACCTGAGTGGTTTAGGATTAGGATCTGCGCCGGAAGCGTCTAAGCCACCATAAAAAGGGTGTTTTGATCATGGTTTTGATAACTTTGAATCAACACTGAGATGTACGTAAGGCGTCTTGGGAAGGGCAAGACCAAGAGAGTCATAGAATAATGAACCGTAATGGCTTATTTGGCCTAGATTTCGAGCGCGTGCCATCCAGCAAGTGGCATTCTATATGTGCACCCACGCTGCCAGCTCGTTTGCATTTATTGAGAGCGCTTGTTTGAATGGGAAGTGATCTTACATTATCACTCCCCATTTCAAACATTCCCTGAAATAAACCTACGATACTGTAGCTATCATTATAGCATTATTTCCTCGGCTGGGCTTCACAACATTCAGAAAGGGATTAATAACCAACATTGAGTTTCGTAGGAACTAATCAAAGGATTAAAAATAATTCAGAAATTTTAATCCGTACGGTTGTTATTTTGGGAGCCAATTAAATAATGAATTATTAATTGGTATCGATAATGACAACCCTATGATCAATGTTTGAAATTTTGTTACTCCAGTTTTAAGTTATTATCAAACTTAATATTATTCACTTTTTTTATTGTGTATAGTGTTCCAACAAATCGTTTATTTTGCGCGGTTTTAAAGTTCAAATTCATCTTTCGCCCAGCCCAGCTCTTTTCAGTTTTATATCAACTCGTTCTCAAATGTAATAATTCTAGATTGTAGTATTGTTCTAAGTTCAATTCAGTACTCCAACGAATACATGGGTCATGGTAAAATTAAATCATCACTAAACATATAATCTGCATGTCAATAATAATACATCGCATCGTTGCCAAATCATCATCACCGACTGTAATCGTACACAGGTTATGGAATAGTGGATCACGACCCGAGTGGGGTAGTGGGTCCAAGTCCAATCTAATCAGTGGTGTATTCGAGCCTAGGCGGGCTTAGGCGCCGCCTAGGCACTTTTATTTGGAGGCTAGGCTAGCCTAGGCGCTTTTTCACAGTACTGTTGTTTAAATTTCAAGAACCCATGTAGTATTTATTCACAATATCTATAATTGATAAAAATATGTCACCTCAACGTCTTCATGTATTCAGGTTTAATTTCTGTAAAATCTTTTTCTGGCCACATAAAACAGTCGCCATCGCCCCCCCCCCCCCCCAAACCCCTCACCCCGTGCACACGTAAATTCGACCGGCTAGGCACTTTATATTTTAAGAATACACCACTGAATCTAATCTCTGTTGATGATTTTAGGGTTTTACCTCACATATATTTTGGCAACAACGCTATAATCAAGACGATAAGTGGGTGATTGTGAAGATCAATGAACAAACGCCACAAGACATCCATAACCTAAGCCAGGTTTCGAACCTGGAACGCAGCGACCGCGGTTTACTAGACCAACGCCTAATCGACCTCGGCCATCTGCGCCGGCTTTAATTACTCTGCTTGGTTTTATTTGGAAACGCGGGGCCACGAATTGTGCTTCAGCTGTCATTATTGATCTGACTATTTGGTAAAAACTGGTTTCGGCGGGTGATGGTTTTACGTTACAAAGCAATTAATTATTACCTCAAGACAGCTCACTTACTAACTAATCGAAATATGGTAAAACTATTTTCTTCGTTGTAAAAAAAAAATACGTTGATTCATCATCATCATCATCATCATCATAATGTATACATACTATTGCGAGTAGTATTGAGAGAGAGTATTGGTAGTCTGTAGACAACACGAGTTTTTGTGGCGCAAGACTCGTGGAAACAAGGGTATACTAGAGTATGAAAAATTGCGTGACTTACAAGTTACCACTTTTTTGTTATCGTGTAATTAACAAAAGCAGATAATTACTTTTTTAATCCATCCACGCCATCATCTGAGAATATGCTTGCTCTACCTTGATCTGCGTACTTGAATACGCGACGCTACGTGGCCATGTTGACGTGATAGTACGTCTCATATGCTATCACACTGATAAGATAAGGTGATAATATCATATCTTGCAGTACGTGAGTGCACGTGACGGTACATGACACCAGTACACGTATCACGTGACGGTACGCGACGGTACATTACACCAGTACACGTATCACGTGACGGTACGCGTCGGTACATGACACCAGTACACGTATCACGTGACGGTACGCGACGGTACATTACATCAGTAACGTATCACGTGACGGTACGCGACGGTACATGACACCAGTACACGTATCACGTGACGGTACGCGACGGTACATTACATCAGTACACGTATCACGTGACGGTACGCGACGTTACATGACACCAGTACACATATCACGTGACGGTACGCGACGTTACATGACACCAGTACACGTATCACGTGACGGTACATGACACCAGTACACATATCACGTGACGGTACGCAACTGTACATTACACCAGTACACGTATTATGTGACGGTACTCGACGTTACATTACACCAGTACACGTATCACGTGACGGTACTCGACGGTACATTACACCAGTACACGTATCACGTGACGGTACGCGTCGGTACATGACACCAGTACACGTATCACGTGATGGTACGCGACGGTACATGACACCAGTACACGTATCACGTGACGGTACGCGTCGGTACATGACACCAGTACACGTATCACGTGATGGTACGCGACGTTACATGACACCAGGACACATATCACGTGACGGTACGCGACGTTACATGACACCAGTACACGTATCACGTGACGGTACGCGTCGGTACATGACACCAGTACACATATCACGTGACGGTACGCGACGTTACATGACACCAGTACACGTATCACGTGACGGTACGCGACGTTACATGACACCAGTACACGTATCACGTGACGGTACGCGACGTTACATGACACCAGTACACATATCACGTGACGGTACGCGACGTTACATGACACCAGTACACATATCACGTGACGGTACGCGACGTTACATGACACCAGTACACATATCACGTGACGGTACGCGACGTTACATGACACCAGTACACATATCACGTGACGGTACGCGACGTTACATGACACCAGTACACGTATCACGTGACGGTACGCGACGGTACATGACACCAGTACACATATCACGTGACGGTACGCGACGTTACATGACACCAGTACACATATCACGTGACGGTACGCGACGTTACATGACACCAGTACACGTATCACGTGACGGTACGCGACGTTACATGACACCAGTACACGTATCACGTGACGGTACGCGACGTTACATGACACCAGTACACGTATCACGTGACGGTACGCGACGTTACATGACACCAGTACACATTTCACGTGACGGTACGCGACGTTACATGACACCAGTACACGTACCACGTGACGGTACGCGACGTTACATGACACCAGTACACGTATCACGTGACGGTACGCGACGTTACATGACACCAGTACACATATCACGTGACGGTACGCGACGTTACATGACACCAGTACACGTACCACGTGACGGTACGCGACGGTACATGACACCAGTACACGTATCACGTGACGGTACGCGACGGTACATGACACCAGTACACATATCACGTGACGGTACGCGACGGTACATTACACCAGTACACGTATTACGTGACGGTACGTGACGGTACATGACACCAGTACACGTATCACGTGACGGTACGCGACGTTACATGACACCAGTACACGTATCACGTGACGGTACGTGACGGTACATGACACCAGTACACGTATCACGTGACGGTACGCGACGTTACATGACACCAGTACACGTATCACGTGACGGTACGCAACGTTTCATTACACCAGTACACGTACCACGTGACGGTACGCGACGGTACATGACACCAGTACACGTATCACGTGACGGTACGCGACGTTACATGACACCAGTACACGTATCACGTGACGGTACGCGACGTTACATGACACCAGTACACGTATCACGTGACGGTACGTGACGGTACATGACACCAGTACACGTATCACGTGACGGTACGCGACGTTACATGACACCAGTACACGTACCACGTGACTGTAGCCGCTGAGTCAGCTGGCGATGGACATAGGTCCGGTCCGGTACCTCAGTCCACGCAATATGTCGGTCACCAACGAAGCCTCAAGCCTCGAAGGAAATACCATCAACCTTGGCCGTGTTCAAATCATTGAAAACGGGTCATATTTGGTTGATCATGCATTAACCTCTACAACTGCAATTATATCTATCGCAACGCTAACTTCGTGGAGGTTTTTCTGCCGCAATATTATAATAACAGGTCATTTTAACTGTTTTACTCGCTGTTACCAAATTTCAATTGACTAAGTATTCCATGTGTGTACTGTGGTACAATGTAGGCCTACATTAACGAGTAGGCCTAACAGTGTTCAGACCTCCACTTCTCACCCATATACGTTACACTGTATCTTGATTCACCTCTTCTTTCTCCATCTATAACAACCGTGTAACAATGTTATCGGTGCTCAAACTTGACAGAAAAATGCCACCCGTGATGCTGGCAATCAAATACACAGCCATCGGGTTTTTTTGTTGTTGGCTGCATTGACAGTCATGTTTGATGTGATCATCTTACTTTTGTGCATGGCCGGATGAGGGCATTCACTACCCTCTATTTGGGCATTGTACATAACAGCTACTCAGGCAGTTCTGCTTTGTCTATGGAAACATGGCTCCATGGTCATCTTTAAAGATATGGATTGTATATACTAAATACTAAATACTTTAATATACTACATACTATACTATATATTGGGGCAGGGGCGCCGACTATGTGGGCGCTCAGGGGCTGAAGCACCCATCGGATTGTTTGGAGGGGGGCGCAGCACCACTCCAAATATCCTGACTAAAAGGAAAATTAGACCTATATGTATCAGAGTTTTGAGGTCTAAATTTTCAAAAAACGTTTTTTAACTCTTTTTTACGATTATGTTTCTATTTTCATCTTGGAGTGATAAGTGATTAAAATTATGTTTTTTGACATTACTACATGTATATTATTTTATATATAATAGACATTAAATGCCTTATTTTGGCATCGCATTCACGCCACTTGTTTCCTAGAACGCACCAAACACACTCTAAAAATGGGATTTCAAAATGTTTCACCTGCGGTGCCCCCCAAACCCCCTGCTTGGTCTCTTTTCCGCGAAATTGAGCACGCCTCGGAATTTGGAAAACCCGGCGCCCCTGTATTGGGGCAATGGTAATCCTGTCTCTTGTTGAGCGAGTGCATTGCATTCTATGTGGGCATTATGTGTAACAACATGAATGAAACGTTTAAACGGTGGTTGCAAATAAACTAGACCAACGGACAATACAATACACTGCTCAACAATAATCACTCCAACTGAATGAACCCATTCCTGTTCGAAAAACCAGCAATACTCTCCAAACAAGTCCTTCTGCGATTTGAGTCATGTTACGAACCTGACTCTTATCATCAAAACTAGTTTTGTTTGGCGAAATTTCAAGATAACCGGATTTTGCAGTCGATTTAAACATGTCTGCTTTGAACAATGTTTGATCTTGACATTATTTTTCAATCAATACATGAATTGTGTATCATTGAAAGGATTCAGAAAATGAGATATCCATCTACAAAAAAAAGGTTTTATCGATAGGAAGCTTGAAAATGACCATGAGTAATGTTAGGCCGGGACTGGCGGCCTGCAGTCATGTTGCTTCATACCCATAGACTGTCCACGTCATACATTCACACCGAGTGGTACACGAACACCTCCATGCCAAATAGTGTTGCTGTTACATAAGTCGGAAGCGCAATTCAAACAATCTTATCCTCGCACATATTTATAAGGATAACCACATTGATTTCCCACATTAGTAATATGTACATATCTATGATAATAATCTGGTGCGACCCTGCCTCATGCAGCCAGCGTTGCACTCGCGCGTTCTCATCAGTGTGTCAGAATGACAGGGGATAGGCATACTTTCTCTTAGAATTGCATCTGTGGGAACAGCCAGCTATTTGTCACACAATTATTAACAAGGTGACTGCATGATCCACGCATCTTATGTATGGGTATCGACTAGGAAGTTTTTTTTTGTGAAATTTGTCAACTTTCATTTTTTTAGTTTCTATTTTTTGCAAAAGTTATTATTCTAAGGCCCGGTTTTTCAATCGGTCATTAACGGGCCCGTTAGCTTACGGTCCGTTATCTGCATAGGGTTTGTTGGGTTACAGATTACGGACCGTCAGCTAACGAACCGTTAATGACAGTTTGAAAAACCGGGCCTAAGACATGTATTACATTTTTAAAGGCGGCTCAACCCACGTTTTACGATTCCTAAAATATGGCCCAAATAAACCTTGTTAACCTGATATTGAATTCTGATGTTGAAACATAATCGGAAATACTTTGAAAATATTTTTTCGAGCGGGCACACAGCAAATATTGTGTCTCAAATATACATTTACATTTCCTGAAATACAGTACCGGAAATAAAGGGAGTGCCGTAGTAAAGTAGTAGTCGGAAGTACCGTTCAACGATGGAAACTGAACTTGTGCACTGTCACAATTATTGAACAAGTGTTTTCTATGTCGTGATATACTTTATGAATTATCATCTAACCTTAGCCTATATGTTGCATGAAATTTCTCGTTGCCGGCACAGAGTAAGGTAACACAACGGTAAACCAAACAATTCAGAACGAAGTACATACATTAAAATGATGGCATTCTCCATACCAAAGATGGTAGTACCATATTTTATAATGATGATTCTTGTTGGCTTTACGTCTCTCTATTAAATCCATAACTCTATTTAAGACGATGAGGGGTGATGGATAGAGATGAAATACACTGGAGCAATACGCTTAGGACCTAAGGACCTAGCCCCAACATCATGAGTGCCTATTTTTATTTTTATTGCTAAGTTTCAATAATAATGTTTGGTTTTTTAAATCGTACAGTTAACGTACAGATATTTACTACTAACTACTTTACTACTCGTTAGAACTAGAAACTATAATAATTATAGATTAGTGATAGTGTTAGGGCCTACAATCCGTTATCTGTGGTTAGGGTCAACAAGACTGCATGTCGCATACATTTCAACCTAAATAAATACATCATTCAGCTCAAACGATGTAGGAACTATTGTAAACGGTAACATAATATAAACAAATGGGTAATGCAGTAATGCTTCGAGTTTTATTTGTTGACTCTAAAAGGCACGAAATAACTATAATAGTCGAACAAAATTTCGCCTCTGGCGGCTGGAGCACCGCCGCAACAGACCCCTTCCTTGTTGTTCCCACACCTCATTTTCCTCTGTCGAATCCCTTCCCCCCCCCCCCCCCCTTCCCCCGAAATAATTCCTGGTCACGCCACTGGTGACGTCACGCGGGAAAGTGACCTGGTCACTACTGGTCAGGCAGCCAACTGCAGTGAAATGCATTGTGCTGATATCTACCGTGAAGCGTTCCAACTGCTAGAGACAAAAATCGAGTAGGTATTCCGGGAGACACACTTGAGTGAACAAGTGAACAGTCCTTTAGTCCACTCGTCAACTCTCCATATAGGCCTCAGGGTTTGAACGTAACTAGTCACATTGAATAGCTCTGTGTACAGTCAACACACAAAGATGGGAATCTATCATAACTTTCAAGTACGGATTAGTTTAAAATCTGAGCAATCTTCATCGCTCATATGTTTCACAGTTCGATCCGAAAGACACACTAAAGTTCGTCTCTATCCAAGATGCACGCCGGTAAAGAGAACTTCTCAAAGGGAGGCTTATTTCCCGCTCACTGTGCAAGGTTGTAAACGTCAAACTTGTCACCAGGAAGGATGCACAGTTTTTAAAAACAGTGACCATCAATGATTTCTATTCAAACAACAAAAACCGCCCGCTTGACAATAGCGAAGACGGGGGCTCAGGATTCGGTCCTTTTTCAATGGGCCGGCCATAATAATTATCTCTTGCTCAAGAAAGATTAAAATCACTAAAAGAAACTGCTATTTTACTACTTTTCTTACAAATCCATTATGAGAATGGCTAATCCTGAATATTCATGGTCGAAGGTCCATGTGGTTTGGAGCTGTCTTTACTATGTTAGAAGATAAATGTTTTAATAATAATAATAATAATAATGATAATTCTTTATTTAGCAGACAACAGCTATTGCAATACATTACATTCCCCTTTTCACGTACACTTCAAACTATTTCACATTTTTTTAAACAATATGATATAATGATATAAGTATTAATTAATATAAATTCATTCCTGAAACTGAGCTCTATGTAAGAGATAATTTTTCTTAAAACTAGCAACATTTATGGAATTAATAACTCTACAAGGTAAGTTATTAAATTCCCTAATACCAGTATAAAAAATTGATTTACTAGTCATCTTTTTATTCCAACCTTTTAAATAGTACCCATTTTTTGCTGTTCTTGTGCTATGGTCCTGAATTGATGCTATTGGCTTTAATTTCAATCCTAAGCCAAATAAAGGGGATGATTGACAGCATTAGTCTCCAACAATAAGAAACAGTTCCTTTTAGTTCGCATTTTACCGGCGTGTATTTAGAATTGAGACGAACTGTATAGCAATAATTTGTCAAATTACCAATTGATGACGATTTTTCTTGGTAGTGCTTGGCTTGAATGATATCATGAGCACGTTGATGTTTCTCTTGCGCAATCTTGGCTTATGTAAGCACTAGCGCTAGCTACAGATCCCTACGATGGCTTGCGCAGTCGAGGCTTGAGCGAAAAACTTAGTATGTGGATAAGACAGATAAGACAGCTGCACAGTTGGAATTGAGTAGTTTTTCTTTCAGTTCGCTAGCGCGACAAGTTTGCGCAAATAAGTGACAGTACGGGGGGGGGGGGGGGGTTCAGTTTTAAACAACGCTCACTCAGTCGCCCAGTAAAATATGACTCAACAATTAAAAGTTAAACCTAAAGGTGTAAAAAGTTAGTTTTCCAAATTAGGTCAATTCAAATCCAAGTAAATACAAAAAGAAAGTGTGATTACTCAATGCCTTGTCCACAAATCTCTGAAAGTCGTTTATTATAGCAAATAAAATAACAATATACAGATATCATATATGTATGTTACATTGTACCACATTCCCCAGACTCCCTGCGGTGGCATATTAACATGTACCACGTACCCCTGTGACAGACACAACCCATGTATTCAATCACTCTACGGTTGGGAACTAACTGGCAATTAATAATTATGTAATCCATCAAAGTTAAAGCGCTTGATGAAGGTTCCTGACATTTGACATGACATGATTATGAAGTATTATACAAGTTATAGAAATGTTGTTTTGGAATGCTGATGTCATTATGTCGAAGTACTTTATTTTGTGTCTATCCACAACTTATAGCCTATAGGCTGTCAGTAACAAAGATAAAGGTGGCTTGGCTGTGATACCCGGGACATCAACGCTTCGATACCTGCCACCGGCAATACTGTCCTAATGGTTGGTCAAGGTATTCCTCACTCAAAGCCAAGTGAAGGCATTGAGATTCAAATAATAGGCTTTGGACATCCCCTCTCTTAACTATACTCACGCTCTTTACCTATAGACTGACTTTACTTGAACAGAAGCAAGTTGTCCCTGGGAAATGTTCACAAAAACATTTTTACTATTGTAATAATAATAATAATAATAAATAATAATAATAATAAAAATAATTATTATTATTATTATTGTTATAATAAATATAATAATAAATTAATATAATAATAATAAATAATAATAATAATAATTATTTTTATTATTATATTATTATTATCACTACTACAAGAATTCTCGATCGTGAATGAGTATAATTCAATATCACATATTTTATTTATACTATATACATAAATATATATAATTAATTCGTGTTGCTCCATGTTATAGTGGGTTATTCCTGCTTCTTGTGCAGGAGGCCCTGGGTTCGACTCAATCGACTGAGTTCGTAACAGAGTGCTCGGGCAAAGTACAGAATACTGTTACGTGTGTCGTGTGGTTGCCTGGCTAGCGTGATATGTTGCCCTTGCCAGGTGACAATGTTTCTCCAGGCGCAAAGCATTGTGTTAATTACCTACCAGTAATAGAGTTACTCAACACTTATTAGCTGGGAAACAGTGGTCATGGTAAGATTCTCCCGCACCGATCTAAGACAGGACAGCAACCTTGGTTTCCCAATCATTGTCATAACTGATTGAATGAGACTCCGGCTTGTTCACTCGCCAGCCATGGCAGCTGCTTGTTTAGAAGCAGTAGCTGTATCTGGGATATGGTTCAATAGTGCACTTACTAATCGCAAGGTCAAACCAATCTTTGGTCAAACGGAGTAGACCGGAACACACCATTAGTGAGACCCTCCCCCCCCCTGCGGAATTTTGGTGACCTATATATTATGATAGAATGATGAATTTGGAGAAGAATTTGACTTGTTGGCCGCATGGCCAGTGGTGGGTGTGGCACCCAGGGGTGTCCAAAGGGTGAATTTTGCTGATTTTGTGACCATAAATTATTTTTTTACAGCCAAACCAATTAACAAATTACAAATTTGATTCCAGATTCGTGTTTAGAATTTAAAAAGTTAATTTAATTCATATTTTTTGAACTCCGATATTGCCCGGAAATCAAAATTTTGATTTTGGGGTTATGTCCCTAAAATGGTCAAAAATATATTTTTTCAAAACAATATTAAATAATAAGATACTGTTGTATATTTTAAGTAAAAATTAGTTTGTTGGCCACTTCTCAAGTCCTGGGTGTGGTACTCAGGGGTGCCCAGAAGTTGCATGTTTCTGTTGATATAATTATTACCATATTTTTTTACAGCTAAACAAATAAACATATTGCCAATATGATTTCAGATTCGTGTTTAGAATTACAAATTTAGTTTTATACATATTTTTTATTTCCAATATTGCCCGGAAATCAAAATTTTGATTTTGGGGTAAGTCCCTAAAATGGTCAAATATTACTGTTTTACAAAAAATCTTCCATTATTAGATAGCGCGGTATATTTTAAGTAAAAATTAGGTTGTTGGCCACCTTTAAAGTCGTGGGTGTGGCATCCAGGGGTGCCCAGATTTTGCACTTTTCTGTTTATTTTCTTTCCTATCAAAACTATTTTTTTTAGAGCCCCACGGATAAAATACAACAACGTTTTGATTCCATATCAGTGTTAAGAATGTCAAATCCAGCTTTATCCGTATTTTAATAGTTTTGAAATGTGCCCGGAAATCAAAATTTTGATAATTAGGTTATTGTCTCCAAAATGAAAACCAATGGCCGTTTGTACCATAAATCTACAATTAATTGTATACAGTGCCCCCAATTGGTATTTATAAATAAATAAACTTGTTAAATTGTCGGTGTGGTTCTTATGGGTGGCTGAAGTGTGAATTTGGCTGATTTTTTTCACCGGAAAGTTTTTATTTTATAACCAATTGCTTATGAGTTTATTTTAATTCTGACTTCATATTCATCTTTAGAATGACAACTGAGTTTTTAAGCAAATTTCATTTTTGAAATTGTACGCAAAATATTGATTATTCCAAGACCAAAATCAAAATTTTGGAATAATTTCCCCCAGACCTAGTCAAAAAGTGATGTTTCCTTAGATCTGACTGGTATAAATGGTATAAAGTACACTTAATTTATAAAAATAATTACAAGTATGTTAATTCGTCTGTTACGAGAGGGTGCAGGCGGGGGAGGGGGCAAATGTGATTTTGTAGATATTTATTTATTATTTGATAAATTTGATTTTGTAGATATATTTGCTTGATTATATTTGTTTGATTTTGTAGTGTATTTGCTTTTATGTTGATAGTCCTCGTAAAGTCAAAGGTTGCTTCATGTGTTCAAGACGCTATTTTCAGTTTTGTCTCTTGATTGTTCTGTCGACGGTAACTTTCTTGCATACTCAAACCGACTGAGATTATCAAATCTTGATTTGAGATTTTTATAAATAGAAGTTTGTATTTTGATTCGGTTGCAGCATCATCTATACTTTTTTTATTTTACTTGTATATTACTTTGTTACTTGTGTGTGTGGCCGTTGTAAACGTGACCAAAAAAACAGGGCTTATCTTATCGCCAGAAATCTGTGAAATGTTTATGGGCGTCCGCGTTTCATTGTCAGCAACATTTCTATCGCAATGTATTTTGCAAAATGGGATTCTGACCAACAGTATTTTGTGCGTACCCCGTAATGAGTACGTGCCCAATACATTAATGGAGATAACAAGCATTTCATTATCTCGTTTATATTCTAAACTATTAAAATGGGCACTTAGATTTTCAATGTTCTATCCAACTCGATTTGTTTCGGTAGTTTTTTAAGCATCGATCCTGATGGCTAGCACATTTTCTAGATC
>OX246746.1:37392972-37422972 GCA_945910005.1 Isoperla grammatica | reverse complement strand
ATACATCATCACGGATCTACCTACCAACTATTCGAATTAGGAAAATGCTATTCATGACACGTTTGTTATACATTACTTCATCCACAAGATGCAAGTTGAGTTGTTAATCATAAATGAGCAATTATGAACAAAAGCAAAGCAACATAAATATATTTACACGTTATTACTCCATGTTTTGCTCATTACTATTTCACAATATTCAATACAGTATTACTAATACAATTTTGATACAATACAATTAATTAATTTAATAGAATATTCAGTAGTAGGCTATCTATTTACATATAACCCTGAAGTATGGATGGGAAAGAACGATTTATTCCTTAACATTTAGGCTAACCCCTTAAACCAATCACGTTTAAACGGTTAACTGACATTTCTATTTTCATAATAAAATCCAAAATTAATAAATAGGCAACTGCATAACATTAAAAAAAAATCATAACGATTTTAACGTCACGTATTCGATTGTTCTGCACTTGAAAATAATAATATAACGATACATATTTGAGGGTTGCGAGTGGGGGTTCAGCCTTTGTTGCCATCAACGACCCGCTTCTTTGCGCGTACCGTTCTTCCGCCATGACGATCCCTGGCATTTTCCAGCCACAATATTAAGATTTTTTCAATGTCATTGACTTGGGCAGTTTTGGAGTTGGCTCTCACAGCAACTAAAATAAAGTTAAAGATAAATTACAAAACTGTATCAAGTCACAGTCCAAGGCTTTAAATAATTTTGGTGGTTCTGTAGACCCATTTGCTAAAACTAAAGGATTCACGTCAATACAATAAAAATAATAGAGTATTAAAAAACGGCCTAGCTAGATTAGAGAACAATTATTTATTTTACCGTCAAATGGCAATTAATAACCACAATGGAGGGCAAAGTGTCAATAACCACCACAAAAAGGTTTCATCTGAGGGCAGTGGACATATGGCTATAAGGTGCTTTTTATGTTAGGTGCTGCTGTTTATTTTACAAAATAAAATTATGTAATTCTGAAGAGACAAGCTGAAAAGCGCTAGTATGCACTAAGCAGGGCGTGCAAGCGTGAGAAATATGATTAACACTTTTGGACAATTTGTTACAAAAATATAATAATTCATTGCTATTTTTATATTTTTATTATCGACCCACACCACCCACTCACAACGCTCTTCCTCCCCCCCCCCCCCCCCAATATGGGTGAGGACCTAAATTGTAGTGTGTAGTAGACGGCCCGAACTGAAAGGGGGACGGGGGGGTCGGGGGTTTTTGGCCCCCGGAAAATGCATTTTTCAACGTCATTTTTGTGATAATCTGTGTGTTTTAGAGCAGTAGAATGAAAAAAATTGTCAGTTTGTTTTGTAAAAGAATATCTCGTTTTGAAGTGACTCTGTGAATATATTGTCTTATTTTTACTTTGTTATATGTGCTTAAACTTTGTCTACACATTTTATTTATTCGTAAAAAAAACAAAAACAAAAATCAGAACACTAGAGGTTCATTGCAAAGCTTATCGTAGGTATTAACATGGGCGCCGCAAGGGGAAGCAAAAGGGCATTTGCCCCCCTTGGATTTGAGGAATTCAAAATTTTAACTGACTATACGATGCGCGCCAGATGCGCCATTTCTAGTCCTTTGCATAACGAGAATGACGGTATAAAATTTGGGTCAAAGGATGACATATATGAAATGAAAGCTTGAGACGAGTACTTTTCAAAAATCTATGATATACCTCTGGCAAATCCAGCTTTCTATGTCAAAACTAGGGTCAAAGGTCAAATTTGTAATTTTTTTAATAATAATTTTTAATTAAATAATGAAAAATGTTTGCACGTTTAATCATACACTTTTAGTAAGGTAAATGTATTATGTTTGTTTAAAAAAATTAAAGTACCCGTTTAGCCTTTTTTGACCTTAATTGAGGTCAATTTCCTCAAAATGGGTAATTTTCAAAATTTTCTTTGATTTATTGGCCAATATTCATTATATCAACGTACTTAGTCATAAATACGTGAAATGAATAGTTCTTATTGCTATCACATTGTTTTCACGGTAATCATTCAAAATGGCGGTCAAAGGTCAATAGGTAAGTATCGTCAAACTAGGTCTAGTAACTAAAATATTACTTGTGGGTACTCTAAAGACGCAGAATCTTAACTGCAATTACAATAACGAATAACAATTTAATGTTTTAATCGTATGAGAATGTAATAATTATTATATAACTTATAAACTACTTAAGATTGTTACTGAATTTCTAATAAATGTCCTCAGACATTAATTAGGGTATTCGTGAATGGGTGTGCAACTGCAACAAAATACATTTTTAGAAAAGAGCATGACCATGCTGAGATACGTGATATGATAGTATGATATGATATCTGTCCTAGCAGTCACTGTCTAGTCGTCAAATTAATCGAAATTGAAGTCAAAATCACTCAAAATTGAAGTCGTCAGATTAATCACCTTCTGATTCACTGGAATTCTCATGCTGGATACCGATATTTGGACAGTCCTTCAGCTTACACGCGTAGGTACACTTCAGCTGATTGGCCAAACAATCATAGGTCGGCATCTTGCAAACACGGCAACAGTTACAGGCTAGAAGATCCATAACGGTCAAAGGTACTGGAGTTCCAATCATCCACTCGTTGCTCAGATCTCCTTCTGCCGTGGTTTTCCATCCATAGCCACACAGATCAGGAACATCAGGGTTGGCTTCCAAGCAACGTATCAATTGATCCTGTTTGGTTGATAACTCACAGTCGCAGGATATGAAGCAGTAAGCAATCGTTACAAGGTGATAGCTGATTCGACTTCATATCATCACACTTCTAAAAAGCCCGTAGCGCAGCAGGTTGACGCATGCCAGAGTCGTGGTCAAAGAGCAGAGTTTACAGACAAACTCTTCGAGTTTTTTTTTATGACATCGATAGAAACTCTCCAGTCCTGACCCATCTTGCTTAGCTTGACACAGAAATGCGAGTTTTTTCTCATGATATTCAAATTTCTCTTTTTCCCTTTACCACTGAATGAGCTCACTCAGGTTGGAACTCATAGTCGTCCCCTACACCTAAAGACGCGCCCGTTGTTAACAAGGTAACAGTTTCATACATGTCATTTCCCATATAGAAAACATATCCATAGCAACATTGGGTGCCTCTAGGTGAAGTGGCCGACTGTGAATTCCAACCTTTGTCACAACCAGTGCATGGAGGTCAGGGAGGGTATTACATACTTCGAATCCCAACGAACTCGCTAGTTTTTACACATCTTCGAAAAGTGTTTGATTTTTGGTAGTCAAGCGTCAACCAGCTGCCCTACGAGCTTTTTAAAAGTAAATGTGATGATATTAAGTCTCATCAGCTACCACATTGAAACGATTGTCTACTGCTTCAAATCCTGCGGCTGCGAGCTAACCACCAAACAGCGGTCTGGATACGTTGTTTGGACGCCAACCCTGATGTTCCTGATCCGCGTGGCTATGGACGGGAAACCACGGCAGAAGGAGATCTGAGCAACGAGTGGATGATTGGAACTCCAGTACCTTTGACCGTTATGGATCTCCTAGCCTGTAATTGTTGCCGTGTTTGCAAGATGCCGACATGTGAGTGTTTGGCTAATCAATAAAATTGTACCTACGCTTGTAAGCTGAAGGCTTGTACAAATACCAGTACCAGTACCAGTAGCCAGCATGAGAATACCAGTGAGTCAGAAGGTGATTAATCTGACAACTTGGACAGTGACTGCTAAGTTAGATATAACATAATACTAGTATCATATCACGTATCTCAGCATGGTCATGCTCTTTTCTAAAAATGTATTTTGTTGCAGTTGCACACCCATTTAAGAATACCCTGATGTCTGAGGACATTTATTAGAAATTCAGTAACAATCTTAAGTAGGTTTATAAGTTATATGATAATTACATTGTCTTACGATTAAAACATTATATTGTTATTCGTTATTGTAATTGCAGTTAAAATTCTGCGTCTTTAGAGTACCCACAAGTAATATTTTAGTTACTAGACCTAGTTTGACGATACTTACCTATTGACATTTGACCGCCATTTTGAATGAATACCATGAAAACAATGTGATTACAATAAGAACTATTCATTTTAACGTATTTATGAGTAAGTACGTTGATATAATGAATATTGGCCAATAAATCGAAGAAACTTTTAGAAATTACCCATTTTGAGGAAATTGACCCCAATCAAGGTCAAAAAAGGTAAATAGGTAAGTTAATTTTTTTTTAATAAACTTTATACATTTATCTTACTAAAAGAGTATTTTTAAACTTGCAAACATTTTTCGTTATTTAATTAAAAATTATTTAAAAAATTTCAAATTTGACCTTTGACCCTAGTTTTGACATAAAAAGCTGGATTTGCCAGAGGTATATCATGGTTTTTTGAAAAGTACTCGTCTCAAGCTTTCATTTGATATATGTCATCCTTTGACCCAATTTTTATACCGACCAGGCCTTTTTCGAGCGTTATGCAAAGGACTATTCATATAAATTATGTAAATAAAAAATAAGATAACTAAATAACAAATATTTTCTAGTTTATCCGTCCCGTCACGAAACTGTTATTTTAACGCGATCCGATGAAATTGTTATTTGTTGTGTATACATAAATGAAAGAACCACTGACTTGACTGTTACGACCGGGGGCAATATGAGCACGCCACCCCCGGCCCCCGCACCACTCGTCACATGCTCACGGACTAGCCTCCTATCCTTTTATCAACATTTCTTATGTTTTTTTTTTCTATACTTACATTGCATTATATATGCATTTTACTTTTTGTACCTATAGTCAATCACAGCCAGACGAGCCACGCTCTCAAATGATATTGTTCCTACGTGTTTATAATTGCTTTTCCTTGTGTTTTGTTCAACTTATATATAACAACTACGCAGGCATTCTATATTTGTGACTAGTCACAAGATATTGGTCCTACGTTTTGATGATTTCCGTCATGTAGTATAATTTTTAATTTATTTATACGAGCACATATTACCTGTTAGTACACACCAAAATGGAACATCAAACCCATTTCCTAATCAAACCAAATCCTTATTCAAACGGCGCGTTTGCAAAAGATTGAACTTAAGCGAATAGTTGTCGACTCTGGCTAGTTAAAATCCTGCCAGAAAAGATATTTTTTTATAAGCAAAGTATGTGAGACGAAGCCACAGCCGTAACTATTTTTTATACTACTAAATTATGTTAGATCCCTGTCTAGTCTAGATCATCGTATTAATCAATCAATGCATATTAATTTTAGATTGTATGCTTCCTTGTATGTATGTATTTTTATTTACCTATAACTAAGGTTATATTAAAAAAGGAAAATATTGAAGCAAAATGTAATACAATTATTATTAGTCGTAAATAAAATTCGATGTACATTCGTCCAACCAAATTAGTAATTTCCGATCGAATAGCTCAACTTCGGTCTTCAGCCTGATGTTAAAGTGAACGAAACCGTGTTAGCAAAGCAACCCAAAAACACAACAGGATTTTGAAGATAATATTTGATAGCATCTTGAAAATATAAATACGAACTTAGAAGAAACCTACCTTAGTATTCTTGATTTTCAGGAACAATTGCGTCTTCACGTGATTTTTATAATAATGAACTTGTCCATAACGAAGTTGAATCCTATTTTTCGTTTTAAAAACACGAGTCGTCAATATACCGTTGCCACTTGCCAGTCAGTTTTGTTCTTCTTTCCTTTCTTCCGACCACACACACTCACACACAAACACAGTCCACGACACGGATCAATATTCAATGGATTAAAAAAAAATCGCAATAAGATTATGATACTAATAAAGCCCTAACTTATTTTATTTTTTCACGAAAGAACATGATAGCACACGTATAAGTAACGTCTAACACCCACGAAGTATAAACTTGTTGTGTAGTCCAGTCAGTGTTTTGGACTGTTTTGCTTACCACGGTGGGATTCCCACCCCACTCCGCCCGAATCTTATCACCACTATAGCGAGCGGCACCGTATTACAAAGCTAAGTAGGACTTGTAGCATAGATAATGAATGAACACGTTGTAATTTCTTATCGGTGGTGGTCGAAATAAGTACGGCTATCATCAGCTACATAAGCAATATCACAACACATAATAACAATACAAAGAGAGCCTTCTTCATAGTGCGTCCTTTGTCATTACAGTTTTCTTACAGTTTATAAGCACCAAAGATACTTTTTAAACTGAGCTTTTTAAATTAACAATATGAATGTGCGTACGATGCATTTTAGGTTGTGCATACTGAAACTAGTCTCACTTTCTCGAATTGAATAGGACGTAAACAATACTTCCTTACAGTAGACGTATATTGAGAAGTTACTTTTTTACCTTATTTATTACCACTTCTATAATGTATATCATACTCATATTGTATAGATATGAGGTATAACAGTTGGCTATAATGTCAGGTGCATGATGTTGCTAAATTTGAAATTAAGCTTCAGCGACATATTTTTACAATAATACATGGAAACTTTGTAATCTTCAAATCGTTCATTGAATTCAATTAATTTGTTCGTTGTCTTATCTGTAAATGAAGAACCAATACAAATACAATAGATAGTTGCAGACGAGTGATTACCAGCTAGCCTATTTAAAATCCATTGATTCTATGTAACATCTGTCATTTTAAATATTTCTGGAAAACACTCAAAACAGGTATAAATCCCTCCCCCTATGCCGTTGTCATTACGAAACACAATTTTCACATAAACAGCATTATCATAATAGTATTCATAGTTTCATACTTACCTTATCTAAGAACTTCATTTACTTCATCTTCTCAATTCGATCATCAGTAAGTTTTTGATTATCACTGTGACGTATCGTAATACCATTCATAAAACGTTTTAACAATATTATTTGATGTAACGTACCATATCAAAACCATCGAAAGCCAAATCAGGAAAAAATAATAAACAATACATTTCTAGAAAGTATACTATCAACTACTAACCAGTAGTCCCCCTAACTACCAACAACTCCCATTTCTGTAACTACTTGGATTTATTAGAAATATAAAATGGGTTTTATTAATACATTTATTTACTTATTCATGGTTATGAAGGACTTTAACTAGTGAATGGAATTTTGAATGTGGTATAGAGCGAATAAATACTCGAATAAATCATCGGTATCTATCGTCAATCAAAAGATAAAGATAAAGAACAAAGAATTATATGGTTAACCCGGACGTACGTAACAAAAACATCTTTTCCAAATCTTGCCCTTTCTTCGCGGGATCCTATGTGGGTTATCCCATGTTTTTCCCGTACACGGGACGTCCCTTACCCTTCCCTCGCGCTTCCAGTGTAGGGCGTCCCGTGACTTTCCCATACACGGGACGCCCCTTATCATTCCCAAGCGCTTCCCGTACGGGACGTCCCGTGACTTTCCCAGACAGGGACATCCCTTAACATTTCCTCGCGCTTCCCGTGAGGGATATCCCGTGAGTTTCCCAGATGCGGGACGTCCCTAAGCCTTCCCTCGCAGGCCCTGACCGGCACATCCCAGATCTTCCCGTTTCCAGCAGTTAACCCGCACATCCCTTGACTTTCCCGCACGGGTCCCGCAGTATCATGTTTGTTGGGCGGTAGCTTAAATGAAAATAGCACCGATACGTAGAGCCGGCGATCTGCATTATCCTAACCCGTATGGTATAATTATATATACTAAACCTGACATATAATATTATTAGTTAGTACTTTTAGTCCTTAATCTAGTTTTTAAGTCCTATCCTGTATATGGCAACAGAGGGCAATTTGTGCCCTACATTGGCCTACCCCCTTTCGGGCAGGTAAACGTCAATAAACACAAATACAATACATAAATTATAATGAAGATAGAGTTGCCATAAACACTTGACGGGTGGGTCTGGGCTCATGTTTTATGCCATGTCATTTATACAAATCTTCGCTAGTAGCCCGCATAGTCTGCTTAGCGCTACGCTTAGCTACGTCACCTTTGGCTTTTTCTTCTTCTCTATCTCTCTCAAGAAAGGGGGAAAAATGTGTTTCCGGAATAATATTTCTAATAAATCTCCCAACATCAAGTATTTTTCATGAAATAAAATGTACTCATTTAAGGGCAAAATGTAAAGTTTTACGAAATTTACTTTACACAGTAATAATAGCAATAATTATTAGCAGGAAGAAATGTAAATGTAAATGTAAATGTAAATGTAAATGTAAACGTAAATGTAAATGTAAATATAAACGTAAATGTAAATGTAAATGTAAATGTAAATGTAAATGTAAATGTAAATGTAAATGTAAATGTAAATGTAAATGTAAATGTAAATGTAAATGTAAATGTAAATGTACATATATGAAAATCCTACAGCCGATGTTGCGTATTTCTCCTAGCTAAACAGCTTGAACCGTATTTGTAGGTTTGTTGTAGGTAGATGTTGTAGATATATAGAAAGCTGTTTTACTTCAACTGTACAGTCACATTAAATTGGAGCCGCCCTCCGGTGTAGTGGCCAAAAACCGACAGGACGTGGGTTCGAATCCCACGTACGGCACAGAAGTGCTTTCGTCATACATCGATACTAAATCTAGTTCGTGAGCTAAAGATTGCGTAGAAGAAGTTTTGGTCTTTCGATTGAACTTGTATTTTTTTATGACCAGGCGAATCGATAGTTCGTTGCGTCATTCAAGCCAATCACCATAACCGCCAGAATACGTTGCCATTTCCCTTTTCTAGTAAAATTGCTTGGCAAGGCCATTCTGCACCGACGTACCAACGTACCGACGTCTGAGCACCGACATTTGTTTTGAAAGCTACAATTGTTTTAAAAATAAAATAATCCAGGTGCTGTTACCAGAGTTTTTTTTTTATTATAATTTGACTTTTTAATTAAGTAATTTTCTCGTTGTTGTTTTGGTATACTTGCTTATGTATATGTATTATGTTTTATTGTAACTATAATTACTTACTATACTGTCTCCTGTGTGTATTATTGTATTGTATATTATGTTTCCACTAGTGGGATTTTGATATCCTGTTTGCAAATAAAGGCATATTATTATTATTATTATTATTATTATTATTATTATTATTATTATTATTATTATTATTATTATTATTATTATTATTATTATTATTATTATTATTATTATTATTATTATTATTATTATTATTATTATTATTATTATTATTATTTTTATTTTTATTATTATTATTTTATTGTTGCAATACATACAAACTCGGTCAAAACTGGCGTTAACATGTTGTACGGACATAAATGTCAAGTATTTCCATGTGTTTACCTTATTTAAGTCTATTTAGAACTAATTAAATATATCATTGTCCATATTATTTTTCCAAACCAAACTGTGGATGCTATGTACGGTCGTGGCCGATTTGTACTCATCCCAGCATTCGCTCTTCGTACGGTGGAAACCACGAAAACCACCATCAGGATGGACAACTTCTTGAAGTCTTCATTCTTCTAAGTTCAAAATTTTTCGCACTATCCTACACGTGTTTAAAATTATTGCTTTTTGCATCTTGATGTATATGTTCGGTTGGAGACCAATTAGTTTAATACTGTCATGGAGTTTACGCGGAACAATACAATTTGCTGATATAATTAACGGTACAACAGTTACATTATTCTGCTTCCATAACCTTTTTATTTCAATAGATAACTCCTTACATTTGTTTATCTTTTCTCTACAAGTTGTCTCTACATTGTGGCATAAAGGGACAGCAACATCAATTAAAATCGTTTCTTGTTTCTTCTTGTCAATAAGTATAATATCCGGTCTATTGTGATGTATGGTTTGGTCTGTTATAACTGCCCGGTCGTAATATAATTTGTAGTCTTTACTATCTAATACCTTTTCAGGCTTGTATTTGTAATACGCAGTGGTTGTGTTTATAAGTTTATAATTTATGGCTAATTTTTTATGTATAATGTTTGCAACTTGGTTATGCCTATAAAGATAATCTATGTGACACAGCATTTTGAACCCAGATACGATATGTTCAATTGTTTCGCCGTTCATATAACATTTTCTACATTTATCTTCCACTGTGACGTCTTTCAGTGTGTATTTTTTGTAATTGTTAGTCTTGATTACTTTATCTTGAAAAGCGATCATAAATCCCTCTGTTTCGCTAAAAATTGCCCCGGACGTAAACCATTTGTTCGATGCTACCCTATCGACGTTATCCTTAAGAAGTTCTTTATAATGTCTGCTATGTAAAGTCTTTTCTGATATCCTTACCTCCTTTGCTGTGTCAGAAGTTATATTTTGAAGCAAGTTTAAATTTCTGTCATTTAAATTGAGGAGAGAAAGCGACTTTTCTGCCGATTATATAGCTCTATGAAGTTGTGAATGTGGACATTTTGTTTAAAAGTACTTTCTTAGAATTTCAATTTGTTGATAATATAAATTGTTTAAATCAATCAAGCCTCTCCCCCCTTTTTCTCTCGGTAGAGTCATTCTTTCTATTGCTGACTTAGGGTGATGACTTCTGTATTTGGTGAATGTTGTGCGGGTGAGAATTTCCAGGGCATGAATTTCTGTCTGTGTCCAATTAATATTTCCGAATGAATATGTAAGTACCGGTATAGCATAAGTGTTAATTGCTTTGATCTTGTTTTTACCATTCAGTTGTGTTTTTAAAATGGATCCTATTCGTTTCTTGTATGCAGAAATTAATTTACTTTTTATCAGTTTATGATCAATTTGTTTAGCCTGCGCAAATCCTAGATATTTGTATACGTCTTCTTCGTCCATTACTCCAATTCGGTTGTCTTCGTAAATTTCAAACTCTTCTTATTTCGTTATCCTTCCTTTGATGACATGGATAATGAATAATAATAATAATAATAATAATAATAATAATAATAATAATAATAATATAAATAAAAATAATAATAATAATAATAATAATAATAATAATAATTGTTATTATTATTATTATTATTATTATTATTATTATTATTATTATTATTATTATTATTATTATTATTATTATTATTATCTTTCCACATCCATCTTGTGCACTTTTCTTCAGATCTCTCCGAGAATATTTCAATATTAACATCTCCGGTATTTATATATCTGTATTATTCATTTTAAACTATTAGTCCTTTATTTGATCAGCAAAAAAGGGCAAAACACTCTCACAAAAGGAGGCAAAGGGTTTCATATACCATTCGATTCACAATATTTTGAAGAATAACGTGTAATATGATACTTTTAAATCTGAGTCGGCGTATAGGCATCGCGACGCTTTAAAGATGGCCAACGCCTATATTTTCCTCTTAGGCAACGGAAGATTGTTACCGCCGTAACTCAAACACTATCAAACCGATCGCGCCGTTGTTTAATGCATTGTTTTTGCCATTAATTGTTTAAAATAAATAAGTATAAATTTAGGCATTTTTGGGGGTTAATAGTCTGGTTTGATAACAAATAGACCAGACTTTCACCTGTTTTTAAGTATTTCAGTGGTTTCGTTTCCCTTGTAGGTCTCACGTTATTGAAACTATTTTTTGTTATATCGTATTAGTATGTCTTATATTATTATAAAACGAATGGCTATCTTCAAATTTGAAAACAAAAATTATTGTGGGCACAAAATATTTGTTTATGATTTGGTGTTGCGCGCCCTGTCCGCTATTTTACAACGTGAGTGTATTACAAAAGTACACTTCCGTACATTGGTTAGTCGTATTTTCAATGAAGTCAGATATATCTACCAAAAGTCATATTTACGAAACATTTAAACAGTTCCGTCAGGCAAATTTGACTAAGTACAGTCACATTAAAAAAATAGACCTCCGTGAAATTTCTTTACTTAATGCAATGTTAGTAATGTTATTTTCGTCTTTCAAGACAATCCAAATTAATTCCTACACCCACACTTGACGCCACAATTAACGAAATTTGATGTAAACCGTCAGGTTTGATCAAAATAGACCTTTTAACCAAGACAAATAATTACAACTACTCGTTCAATAACAGCACAATTATACCCGCTGAAATTGATTTTTCTCTTTTCTAAAGTCACTCGAAAACATATTCTGCAAAACTATTTATAGTTACATGCATTATTAGGTACATTGACGAATCAATTTTTATGGAAAAGACCCTTTCAAACTTTTTCAGCACTAATGTCCCTAGCATTTCAGGCATTTGAAGATAATGCAGAAGACATGTTCCATTCCGTTATTCCTCACATTAGTGTCGTAAAAAATAAGATTCTGATGGCGAATGATAAGTCACCTATTGATTCCGATAAATATGAAGCAATACTTCTGTGTGATGCGTTTACTGCCGTCTTTGCTAATTTCTCTGAATATCTAGATATTCTTCGAGAAGAAAACGGTGACTTGTCAGCCTTCTGGTCCACCTATTTGGATATGGTAGGAACACTACTTACTCTGATTCGAGCTACTAGGATTGGCGACTGGGAAATGTATTTGGATGGGATTAGAGATGTGATACCTTGGTGCTTTGCATACGACCATTTAAATTTCGCCAAATATCTTCCAATCTACCTGGCAGATATGATGAATCTTAAAAATAGACACCCCAATGTGCATCAAGCGTTTTAAGCCGGCAACTTTAGCATACAGTTGCAATCTGACAACCCATTTGGTCGCATTCCTGTTGACCAGGGAATAGAAGAAACTGTCAACAAGGATACCCAAGGATGTAGCGGAACCAGCGGATTTAGTTACGCCAAGCGCCTGTTGACCGTTTCTACCTCAACTCAGATGTACGAGCATCATATTTACAACTGTTTCGAAAGTTCACCGACTGCCACCAATCAAGATCCATCGTGCACACTGACCTATCGACATTTAGGATTAAACAAGACAAAGCAGCTGTTCTAGGTCTGTCTGACATTATGCAGAAAGATTGGAACAACCCATTTGAAGACTCAGCGCTCATCAGTATATCGACTGGCGTGTTGGCTGATGCCAAAACAACCCAAGACATACTGTAAGCAAGAGATAGAGGTGAATCCCATTACTTGGAATACAGAGAGAAATACCTTTTGGGCTCAAATGAAGCTAGCAGTCAAGGAATACCAACCTTAAAAAGATTGAAACTGAAAACATTCACAGGTATAAAAAAAGTAAAACGTTTAAAACAAAGGACAAAGTGGTAATACTTCGTGTTGATAGGGGCTTATTTGCACACATGACATTGGTTGCTCAGAACAGAAGACTAGACATGAGAGCGGTCCTTAGCCATCCACTCGGCCCTTTACCATGGGCACTAGTAGCTTCAGCCGATGGCACCCCTCGAAAGACACAGAAATCAAGTCTGATGAAAGTCTTACTGAAAGATGCCAAAATCCTCGAGAATCAAGATATGCCAATTGCCAATGCCTACTTAATAGACGGAATGAGCTTAGTGCAAAAGCTTCCAGACACTGTTCGTACATTTGATGATGTGTCTTCACGGTTGTTCAACCGAATGATGAAAGATTTGAAAAGTGCACAAAGAATTGACATGGTGTTTGATGTATTTTAAGACGTATCAATCAAAAATGCAGAGAGAGCCAGAAGAAGTGAATCAACACCGCTCCCAAGATTCCACAATATATTAGCGTCTCATACCATATGAAACTGGAGGAACTTGCTTGGTGACAGAGTGCTGTATGTAACTTGCGCCAGCAAATGCTACCGTCTAACTTCTCGGATAATTAGCGAAGTAGATGAGCTTCAATCATCTCAGGAAGAAGCTGATACACGGCTTTTTCTCCGCGCACATCACGCTGCAACTTCTGAATATTCCAATAAAGTAATTAACTGTGACGATACAGATGTGGCCGTTCTTGCATTACATCATGTAACAATTAATGGAAAGCTTGCACAAGTCATCATTAAATCAGGAACTCACAACAGACAGAAATGCATCGATATGACAGAAGTTTACATCCCACATTAGGGACTGATGTTAGTAGAGCACTGCTGGGTATGCATGCTATTACAGGCTGCGATTCCATAAGTGCTTTCGCTGGCAAAGGAAAATCATCGGCCGCCAAACTTGTAATGAAATCCAGCTCACTGGCACTTACCATGTCGAAACTTGGCCATGATTTTGAGATGAGTTCATCAAACACTCTCAAAGATATCGATGGGTTTATTTGCATGTTGTATGGAGGAAAGAAGGCAATGGACATAAACAGACTAAGATATTCAATTTTCACAGCGAAGAAAGGTCAGAGAATCGCAAAATCTACCACCTTGTCAAAATGTACTTCATAAACATATCATCAGAGCCATTTACCAAGCTGGTATATGGTTTTGAGCACTGGAACGCCAACCAAATATACCACCACCAGATAAACACGGCTGGAAGATGAGCACTGATAATCAACTAGAAATCGACTGGATGAGTTGTGATCCAGCACCTGTGGGCGTTCTCGAGCTCTTATCATGTACATGCTCGCGTCAATGTCTCCCATTAACATGCTGCTGCATCACTAATGGCCTGAGGTGCAGACATGTGCAAAATTCTAACCTGCTCCAATTTCCAAGACAACGAAGAAGAAGAAGAACAATAACAAGATGACAATGATGATGATAATATAGAAGAGTCTATGGATTCAGAAGAGTCAGAAGACGAACTTTCTGCAAAAAACAATGCTAGTCGTGAGGGATGGTGAGCTAATTAAATTATTACAATATTATTGTTTTTCATCTATATTCAAGTTTCATATAATGAATGTGTATTTATTTGCAGGTAACATGTCTATACTACTACTCAATCATGAAGATCAAGACATACAAGACAAGAAAAATAGATGTCAATTCATATCCGAAACAATTTTAGTAATATAGTATTACTCACCCATTACTTATTTACTAATTTGCATTTGTAGTATAGAATGTCTATATCCATACTATCCTTTCAAGTAAGTCCTTAAACCCTTAAGTTTAAGTTGCCCCTTTACCTCTAATCACCCACAATGATCTTCATATTTCACCCACTCATTGTCTCGATTGGCCACGTTGCAAAAATATGAGACGTTAAGCCCAAATATCAATGAATTTAGTCAAAAAGGTCTATTTTCATAAAACATAATTCGTAAATCTACCTTCTTATGCATATAACTATTCATGTTTTTTAGAATTAGCTTTTGAATGATTTTAGAGAAGGGGTACAACAATTTCCGAGGGTATAATATTGAACGAGTAGTTGTAATTATTTGTCTCGGTTAAAAGGTCTATTTTCATCAAACCTGACTGTTTACATCAAATTTCGTTAATTGTGGCGTCAAGTGTGAGTGCAGGAATTAATTTGGATTGTCTTGAGAGACGAAAATAACATAATTACTAACATTGCATTAAGTAAGGAAATTTCACCGAGGTCTATTTTTTAAATGTGACTGTACTTAGTCAAATTTGCCTGATGGAACTGTTTAAATGTTTCGTAAATATGACTTTTGGTAGATATATCTGACTTCATTGAAAATACGACTAAACAATGTACGGAAGTGCACTTTTGTAATACACTCACGTTGTAAAATAGCGGACAGCGGCAAACACCAAATCATAAACAAATATTTTATGCCCACAATAATTTTTGTTTTCAAATGTGAAGATAGCCATTCGTTTTATAATAGTATAAGACATACTAATACGATATAACAAAAAATAGTTTCAATAACTTTTGACCTACAAGGGAAACGAAACCACTGAAATACTTAAAAACAGGTGAAAGTCTGGTCTATTTGTTATCAAACCAGACTATAAACCCCCAAAAAATGCCTAAATTTATACTTCTTTATTTTCAACTATGTATGGCAAAAACAATGCAATAAACAAGAGCGCGATCGGTTTGATAGTGTTTGAGTTACGGCGGTAACAATCTTCCGTTGCGTAAGAGGAAAATATAGGCGTCGGCCATCTTTAAAGCGTCGCGACGCCTATACGCCGACTCAGATTTGAAAGTATCATATAACACGTTATTTTTCAAAATATTGTGAATCGAATGGTATATGAAACCCTTTACCCCCTTTTGTGAGAGTGTTTTTCATACTAAATGAAGGACTATATGGAAAAACTAAAATATAAACCTGCCAGGGAATTCAATTTAATTCACTTTTTCTTATTCGATAATTCCGCATTTCATAGCATAATTTGTTACATTGATGTATAAAATTGGTATTTTTTCTGCCTGGGTCTGCAACCACTCCTCAGGCGAAACGTTGTTTGAATTTTACCGCGCTATTGTGCTCATATGGCCCATTATTTTCTCTCTATTATGATTTTTAGCGATATTTAAAATGTAGAACCAAAATGAGAATAACAATTGCGTATTTAAATATTCGCACAAACAGAACGAACCTTCTTCGTTGTTTGTAAAATGTGATACGCAAGGGAATTATATGTAGGGTCCTGCAGTAAGCAGATAAGGAGATAGTAAATAAGGTATACTGCTAGTTGTCAGTTCCTCAACACGAGACGACGCTATAAACAGGAAATGTGGGATAATTCTCACTTGTTACAGCACACGGTAACCTGAATATCGTTCAATAACTGGCTGTTTCGAAATGTGTGTAACTTGTAATGTTTTTCAACTATTTCCGCTAATCATTATATAGCTAATGATAGTTTAAGAGAAGAGACCATCTTCCAAAGGGTGACAAGAAGATTATAGCAGTATCGGTTATTTCCTGTATACTCTCCTTACAGACATGAACTAGTAACTGAAAGATGTATTTGAACACTGTTTCACATTTATGGGACCAGATACACAGCAGCGTTTTATCTGTAGGTAAAGTTTATTTATAGGCGTCCGAAATAGCGGTAGCGCGTTGCTTATTAGCGCAGAAAACATTCCCTGATGAGAGAAATTCACGCACCAGAATCAATTTAAAAGAGTTCTCCAGCGAAGACAACTTCTTTATCGGCTGTGACACTGAGTAAGTATAGTGGAGACAGAACCTTCGTTAGGGCACAGATAACAAATTAACTACGTGGTTATAGAGCGTGAAGTTGTCGATAGAAGCAAAATCGTGATTCTAAGATTTGTTCATAATACTGAAATATTACCTGGTAAACTAACAGTACCATTATCTTGCCGTTAGTATCCCCACGGTAACAGTGCCGAATTGCATCTCCATAGTCGTGACAAATAACAGTATCTCATTATTTAATAAATTAATGTTTGTCATAGGCCTGATGGTCAAATCATGCTCAGGGGAAATGTCACTTCTTTTCAGCGATACTTTTGTAAGATGCTCTGCTTTTAAGTGTCTTCCCGGATGGATTCTTCGAAGATCATCTCGTAATCAAGTGGCAACTTCTCACTTCCTTGATCTTGCACTGATGACTGTCATTATGTCAGCAAGCCGAAATTAGTTCCGCTTTTCCGACTTTCTCAGCTTTGTTTGTCCCATGACAGCCATTATCTCTAAAATGATACCCTTGGGGACAGTATAAAGTAATGGGCGGTATTTGATATCATTCATCACATCTCGCTAGTTTTATTAAACAGAACGTCAAGGTTTTCATTAAGGGAGGGGGATAGAAACGAGTATCATACAATATATTAGAAGCTGATCGAGTCGATTAAGCGATAATAATAACTAAAATAGTAATCGATAGCATTATCGATTCGTTGTTTTTACTTTGTATGCGCTAAAACAAACAATACTGCCCCCCTGTGTACAAGGATCACACGCATTGCATCTTATTGTCTCAGTCCTCGTCAAGTCCATTCATCTTTAGGAACCACTTCCTATTTTATCAACCACTCTCACAGTTTCACGGAAGCTATAGTAAAAAGTACCCGAATCTTTATAAATATTGATTTTTTGTTTCTATAAAATAATGTTTGTAATAATTATTATAATCACTCTGGGAATCAGAACTTGCAAGAGTTGACAATTGCATCTACGTTGTATTCATTCCCACGCGTAATCAATTCAAAACTGCATTTGCAACGAGTGCGGGTGCGTGTGGTACTTGAGGAATATAAGACAAGTGATGATGCAACAGCTAACGCTAATTTCGATAAAATTGCTTCTTGTCGTAATACCTAATAGGAGATATTCCATCACAACCAATTAAAATTACTGAGCACCAATGAATATTTTTGTTTATTAATGTTTCGCGCGTCCTTGCTTCAATAATAACAGTAATTAGTTTCGCGTGGCCACTATTTGGTTACTCGTGTTGTCACTTTTTCTCATCCGTCTCACAATAATTATTTGTGTTTACTTTCAGGCTCAATCTTTAATAGATGTGGTGTTGTCTCTCACCCACACGAATCTTGCGAAGAAGATAAAACTACGAAAGAAGATTCGTTATCTTCATCACCTTGAGCTAATTTCTTAATCGCGAACACATCACGAATTAACCTCATGAGGATGTTGCCACACTGACTTTCTTCTGGACTTGCTACGTTACCTAACCTCGGCTTTTTACCTTTATCCAGACGAGAAATTAATTACTCATAGAATAAATCACTGTAATAAGGAGAACTGCTGGTCCACATTTCTCTTCTCTGTACTGTGAGCTGAGGTTTTCCCGTTCGTTGAGTCAATCAGTTCCGGGTTCGGACCCAGTCTGTCCTGTGAGGTGTGCACAATCACTTTCATGCGAGACAGCTGATGGTTTCCGGCCAGTCTGTTAGCGGCAGCTACAAACAGGATTCTGCGGGCATACATACCACCATTGACACCCAGTGCACATACAAGCCACCCTACCCTGCACTGGGCGCACATACAAGCCACCCTACCCTGCACTGGGCGCACATACAAGCCATCCTACCCTGCACTGGGCGCACATACAAGCCACCCTACCCTGCACTGGGCGCACATACAAGCTACCCTACCCTGCACTGGGCGCTCATACATGCCACCCTACCCTGCACTGGGCGCACATACAAGCCACCCTACCCTGCACTGGGTGCACATACAAGCCACCCTACCCTGCACTGGGCGCTCATACATGCCACCCTACCCTGCACTGGGCGCACATACAAGCCACCCTACCCTGCACTGGGCGCTCATACATGCCACCCTACCCTGCACTGGGCGCACATACAAGCCACCCTACCCTGCACTGGGTGCACATACAAGCCACCCTACCCTGCACTGGGCGCACATACAAGCCACCCTACCCTGCACTGGGTGCACATACAAGCCACCCTAACCTGCACTGGGCGCTCATACAAGCCACCCTACCCTGCACTGGGCGCACATACAAGCCACCCTACCCTGCACTGGGTGCACATACAAGCCACCCTACCCTGCACTGGGCGCACATACAAGCCACCCTACCCTGCACTGGGCGCACATACAAGCCACCCTACCCTGCACTGGGCGCACATACAAGGCACCCTACCCTGCACTGGGCGCACAAACAAGCCACCCTACCCTGCACTGGGCGCACATACATGCCACCCTACCCTGCACTGGGTGCAAATACATGCCAGCCTACCCTGCACTGGGCGCTCATATAAGCCAACCCAACCTGCACTGGGTGCAAATAAATGCCAGCCTACCCTGCACTGGGCGCACATACAAGCCACCCTACCCTGCACTGGGCGCACATACATGCCACCCTACCCTGCACTGGGCGCACATACAAGCCACCCTACCCTGCACTGGGCGCACATACAAGCCACCCTACCCTGCACTGGGCGCACATACAAGCCACCCTACCCTGCACTGGGCGCTCATACATGCCACCCTACCCTGCACTGGGCGCTCATACAAGCCACCCTACTCTGCACTGGGCGCACATACAAGCCACCCTACCCTGCACTGGGCGCACATACATGCAACCCTACCCTGCACTGGGCGCACATACATGCCACCCTATCCTGCACTAGGCGCACATACATGCCACCCTACCCTGCACTGGGCGCTCATACATGCCACCCTACCCTGTACTGGGCGCACATACAAGCCACCCTACCCTGCACTGTGCGCACATACAAGCCACCCTACCCTGCACTGGGCGCACATACATGCCAACCTACCCTGCACTGGGCGCACATACATGCCACCCTATCCTGCACTAGGCGCACATACATGCCACCCTACCCTGCACTGGGCGCACATACATTCCACCCTACCCTACTCTGGGCGCACATACATGCCACCCTACCCTGCACTGGGCGCACATACAAGCCACCCTACCCTGCACCTGGTGCAAATACATGCCAGCCTACCCTGCACTGGGCGCACATACAAGCCACCCTACCCTGCACTGGGCGCACATACATGCCAGCCTACCCTGCACTGGGCGCACATACAAGCCACCCTACCCTGCACTGGGCGCACATACAAGCCACCCTACCCCGCACTGGGCGCACATACAAGCCACGCTACCCTGCACTGGGCGCACATACAAGCCACCCTACCCTGCACTGGGCGCACATACATGCCACCCTACCCTGCACTGGGCGCTCATACAAGCCACCCTACCCTGCACTGGGCGCACATACAAGCCACCCTATCCTGCACTGGGCGCACATACATGCCACCCTACCCTGTACTGGGCGCACATACAAGCCACCCTACCCTGCACTGGGCGCACATACAAGCCACCCTATCCTGCACTGGGCGCACATACATGCCACCCTACCCTGTACTGGGCGCACATACAAGCCACCCTACCCGGCACTGGGCGCATATACATGCCACCCTACCCTGCACTGGGCGCACATACAAGCCACCCTACCCTGCACTGGGCGCTCATACATGCCTTTGCCACCCTAATCATCCGTCAGCTGTGGGTAGGAATCAAACCCTGGACCTCCCTATGTGTTGTCTCGGTTGCTACTGGTGTGTGACCCAGATGCGCAGAGTCTGACACCTCTTGCAGCGAACCAGCACATCCTGCTCTAACATAACAAGTTAACAACTAGATGACATGCAGACCCATCAGATTAGGGCGACATTATGTAAGATACAAACACGGTTATGACTTATGACTGTGCGGAATGAACGAGGAGATCAGCCAACGGTTTCGCCGGTTCCCATACGAACACTGAAGTTAACCAACCTAGGGCTAGGTCAAGAGGAGGGTGGGTGACCGCTCGCCTCCGAAACACTAGTTACCGTTGGTTAGAGCAGATTGGAGGGTTCGATAGCTTGTGTAACAGCTTCGTTTTTCTCGTCAACTCTTCGGCAGTCCAGGTTAGTGGAGGAACCTGTATGACTGGTCAAAGTTACACCGTCCTTTAGGACGTGACGTAATGCCGATGGTCCTCTTGGTACTTTTCGACAGGAGTAGGCTACGTGCCGGTACCAGGCTTCCCCTTCTTCCTTCCTCATTATCATTCATCAGTCATCACTCACCACACTAAAGAGGGCATAGTGCGCTACACTGGTCTTAGTTACAATAAAATAAAGAAATTAAGCAACGAGGAGATGAAATCCCCAATAAACCCTCTGGTTGGTCCATGAATACACCGATGTATGTTTATTGTATGGTACCTCCTTGTTTGTCTTGACGACGGGGGAAGAAAATTTGGTTTGTTCCTCAATATCAGGTTCCCAATTAAAACTAACAACATTTTAAAGAGGTTTGTTTCGTTTACGAACCTATTAATCTAAGTTAGCAGCAAAAATGTCTATTTCAGTGAAAGTTTATGTTTTGAGACTCATACTGATCCAGTTATCAAGGTAGTCCGTATACAGCCAGTATGCACTTCGTTGTATTGGATGACACGCAAATGTTTCCGAGCAACAGTTTAAAGTCAATATGTATTTCAGGAAGTCAATATAGCCAATCACTTAAAAATTAATTTTTATTTCCTTGAATCAGATACCATCTTCATGGTTAGATACTTGAAAACCTTGAGACGCCACTGGGAATAATTTTGATTTCAATTAGGGTTTATATGCGATGTTTTAGTGCAAATACCAATTAGGCATTTTTAATTTGTTTTATTTAAAAAAATTACAATAACGGTAAATAATGTAGGAGTTCACTCAACAAAAAAGGAAACCCCACAGAAACCTTACGTACTTGATCACAGAAATAATTAGAGAAGACCTTCATGCAAGAACGGGATAGGCGGTTAGTAATCATGAAAATACGCTTTTCCACATGTGCGATAAAATCTAGAAACCATATCGTTTATTTAGAGCTGTACGTAGGTTTCAGAAATATCTTGTGTTACAGCCTTGGATCACTATTTTGTATCTTCCTCACATGTTACGTGCATTTATTGGGTGACCTTTGCTGTTACACCCTGTACATTGTTAACTTATTAATAATTGGATGACTTTAGCACGCTCATTGTGTTTATTGTGAACTGTATACAATAATGATTATGTTTCTTGTTGCTTAAAGGCCCAGCCCCAACCACAATTGTCGGCATCGTCAACGTTATTGTAATCCGGTAATCGTGAAAGGATTTATAATTAATTTTTTTTTTCATTTAATTTTTTTATTTCATTTCATTTAATTTCGTTTCGTTTCGTTTCGTTTCGTTTCGTTTCGTTTCGTTTCGTTTCGTTTCGTTTCGTTTCGTTTCGTTTCGTTTCGTTTCGTTTCGTTTCGTTTCGTTTCGTTTCGTTTCGTTTCGTTTCGTTTCGTTTCGTTTCGTTTCGTTTCGTTTCGTTTCGTTTCGTTTCGTTTCGTTTCGTTTCGTTTCGTTTCGTTTCGTTTCGTTTCGTTTCGTTTCGTTTCGTTTCGTTTCGTTTCGTTTCGTTTCGTTTCGTTTCGTTTCGTTTCGTTTCGTTTCGTTTCGTTTCGTTTCGTTTCGTTTCGTTTCGTTTCATTTCATTTTATTTCATTTCATTTCATAGTTTTTTTTTGTTTTATATTTTTTTTATTACTTTTTTTTTTATTTATTTTTTATTTTTTTTTATTTTTTTTTATTTTATTTTATTTTATTTTATTTTATTTTATTTTATTTTATTTTATTTTATTTTATTTTATTTTATTTTATTTTATTTTAATTAAGGCCAGTGTGCCAATGCCCTCTTAAGGTGAATCTACCCGCATATATATTTTTTTTAAATATGCATAAAGAACACATGTTTTGGAGTAAGTATATTAAATACGCTCATTTGAGAAGATCAAAACTAATTTTCAAGCCCATTTTGGAGGAGCCGTATGGTATTTACAACGGGTTTTATGAAAAATACGGCTAACAACTACGTTTAAACCACATACGCGTTTGGTATGCGATTTTTTGTTTACACCTTACCTCACTATTGACTATGTGGATTTAGTGTTTTGAAATAAGTGTTTTCAATATTTGGTTTAATATGATTTATTTTGCTCGCCGGTACAAATACAATTTCCGTACCGGATAACAAAACAAATCGTAGAAAACCAAATATTGAAAACACTTATTTCAAAACACTAAATCCACATAGTCAATAGTGAGGGTAAGGTGTAAACAAAAAATCGCATACCAAACGCGTATGTGGTTTAAACGTAGTTGTTAGCCGTATTTTTCCTAAAACCCGCTGTAAATATTATACGGCTCCTCCAAAATGGGCTTGAAAATTCGTTTTGATATTCTCAAATGAGCGTATTTCATATACTAACCCATATGTTGTCTTAATGTATATTTAAAAAAATAAAATAAATTGGGGTAGATTCACCTTAAGCCTGATGAGTGATGATTGATGAACGATGGTGAGGAAGGGAGCTAAATTAAAGGGAGAATACTGTGAGTTGGTATATTATGATAAAATGTCGACTGTGGTAACGACTAACCGAGACGATGGGTGGGGGGTGTTAAAGAGGCCAGCTTATGAACCACGGAACGATCGGCTAATTAACCACGGCCACTTCGACGAGTTTTTCAGCTGGTCTGAATTAATTCACCTGTTGTAGTTTTTGTTTGATGTGTGTTCGTTGCAACGTTTAGTTTTTATACTCAATGCTTATTATTGATTGTGATTTGCAAAGTACTTATGTGGCTCGTTGATCTCGGTGGCTTATTCGGAAGCACATCATAAATGGTATATTGTCTCCCACTGAAAATAAGTTCTAAATAAGCAGATACTAAAATATTTTTTTTAATTTAAAAATATAATTTATTTCATTTAAAATTATTAAAAAAAAAAATAAGTTAATTAATTTAAATTAATTTAACTTATTTTTAATTTTAAATTAATACATATTAAGGAGACATTCAAAAATAATTTTTAATTTATTTGTATATATATTTACACTTTTGTACGTTTTTTAACACCTACGTACGGTATTTTATTACGTAAATTCCTGCATGTCTCCTCGAAATGATTGTTTTCTGAAGTCGTATCCTAGTCGTGTAAGCTACAGGCGGATGTAGAGAATTTTAGTGCTCTACTTTAACGTTATCTGGTTTACCACATACGTTACTTACTTAACTATTAGTCTTAGTCAAGACTATATTCAATGTGTGTTAGGTTAGTTGTTCACTACAGATGACAATTCAATTGGATTCAAGTTTGTTCAAGAAACACGTAATTCTATTGCTTCATTTTGATGTTGCGTGTTGAAGAGTGCGTTGATAGATACTTCTTCTTCTTCCAAATTGCATCCTCTTGATTACTCTAGAACACTTTCACTTTCTTTACTGGCCAATTACTCTGGCTGCTATCGCGACCCTACTTGCTGTTGCAACGCACTATACTGGTATCAATCAGGTTATGGTTGAGTGACATGGTGTTATAGCAAGTCACCTCATAGAAAACCCACAATATACCTACGCTACATTTTAATTGTCCGGAAAAAAGAAATAAACATTGACGGTCTGACATTCTAAGTTTAACTGGTATTGAATATGTATTATCGAACCTAACACTGATGCTGTTTTAAAATGCGTTCATGTCTGGCGTATGGGTTTCACCCAGTGCTTAAAGTGGCGCGGTATGAGCCGGTATGCACACCGTAACTAAAAATACCGACGGTATGCCATATCGGCACAAATTTGTATCGATATTATGCTTATTGACGCATTATGTTGAACGTTTTGTTGAACTTTGTATTTATATGTGCTTATCCAATGTTTTCATAAAATAAATGTTTCAATTTTTGTGTGTTTCCATCATAAATGTATTATTTTAGCACGGTATTCGACCCCCCACCCCTCTCAAAGCCGTTTAAAGGGTTCGTGACAAAACACTCTAAAAAATGTCCCTGCGGGACAAAACTGGGGGGGGGGGCAAGCCCCCTAGACCCCCCGGCATACCCGCTTTATTTACTTTACACAGCAGTAGTGCATACGGCATACCGTTACTTCAAGTCCACTGGTTTCACCATCTGCGAAGACTATACCATACAGCGTACAGCGTAATGCTCTCTTTCGTAGACTTGGGGCTATATTAGCGCACTCGTTACATGTGGTGACCGGTGCACATTAGAGGGCCAGCACACTCGTTGTTTGGATCGTTACATCATCATTCATAATCAAGCCAAACTAGCAGCAGGCTACATTGAATGGCACTTGTGAAAATGTAATAAAATCAACACTAAATTAAAGGTTTAAAAAATGACCATACACAAAGGCAGGTGAAAGGTGAAGGGTGAAAGGGCTATGGTGAAAATTGTTTGCAAAATCATTTTTTAAGATTTAAAAAGGTGGTGAATTGATGGTGAATTTTTCGGCTTTTTTAGCGGTATTGATTGTTTGCTATTTTTGGCTACACTGGGACTATGGAAAATGTATTGGCTAAGAACAGGATCACATATTTATCAATTTCCATGTATTAGGTGATGTTACTATTATGAATAAGTGCATGAATCAATGATTTCTTTGTTGGGGGGAGGGTGGGTATATTCCAAGTGCAGTAGCACAAATAGTTCCAAGTTGAACAGTGATTCACAAATTTGTCAATGTTTTATTTGATTCCAACGTTATTCGTAAATAATGAGTAAAATTGCTCAAATCGCGGTTAAACCTCTAAATCTCGGAAATTCGCGTGAAAAATTGCCATTTCCAGCACCTCAAATGCCCAAAACGTCTGCATCTGTTGTTCAAAAACGGTTTCTAAGAACGTCGCGTTACCTTAATACCATAAACTCCTGGGGCCGGATTCACAAGAGGTCTTAACTTAGGACCGGTCCCAAGTCCTGCTGTACCGTATGTGCTATTATAAATCCATGATAGGCCTACTACATGGCCCAATTGATAGCTACTTTCGTGGAAATCACAGTGAACTTAAAATATTGCAAGGCGGTGTTTTAAAGTTTAGTGTTTTGTTTTCTTATACCTCCACAATCTAAAAACAGAGAAATGTGTATGTCAAGGTAGGTAAACGATATTTATTTATGTTCACACTTCGAAGTCATAGACGCATTGCCACCATCTTTGAAGAAAGATAAGACCAACTCAGACCGGGCCTAAATATTTGTCTCAAGTGTTTGTTTTCTTCTAGGGTTTCTTAGCGACGTTGAGTCGAGGCTATGTGTATGTCCATATCAGCCAATGGCGTAGTGGTCCTAAAGTTAGGACAGGCCTAAGTTAAGACCTCTTGTGAATCCGGCCCCTGCCTCTCAACATACATAAAGCTAAAAATACGACGTACGAATAATATTTTTTGACAAGACTATTTATGACAGCAGCTCTTAGCCTGGGGTCCACAAGTGTTGTTGAAATCGTCCACATACGGTTTTAAAGATTTCCTTCCTTTTGCGTTTGTAATTTTAGATTTCGTTTAGAAAGACACTCTTGTAAGGCATTTAGAGACAAATTATACAGTTTTTAAAGACAATTCTAAATATTTCTTTTGTCGAAGATTAGAGGACTTGAAAAACGAGAAACGGGTAGTGAAAACGGCTGTACCGCAAACCAAAGAGCGTCAGAGGCGTCGTACAAATATTTTTGTCGTTGTTTCAAATCGTTTTTCTCTTCTGTGGAACATGGGGATCCGTGTTTAATATCATAAGTTTTTAGGGGTCCGCGGAGTGAAAAAGGTCAAGAACCGCTGATTTATGATCGAATTGCTGTTTCGATATACGTGCGTCACATAATTTTTCTCATTTATTTGAAAAATGAATTATCGAAGGCAAGAGTTGATAACTAAAACTATGGGAAGGTGTCTCACTAGAAACAAGCCTGGATTGTGATACATCAATTTATTGTCTTGTTGCATTATTGAATTAGTCTCCTGTTAGATCTTCACTCTTCCCGATTAACCTCATTGCGAACACGTGAGATGGTCAAATCAACACAACTTAGCGAAATGTCAACAACCGTGTCTGTCTTGCACTTCGGAGCTTCAGAAGTCGTGCATACTCAGGTGGAACCATCAACCTTTACGCTGTTATTCTGTACCGTCTGATGAAACTGGAGTCAATGCAGCCTTCTATTGCTTATATTCTATGTGATCTCGAAAAACTGATCATTACTTTGTGTTCTGTATCTTTCCTTCAATTAGTTATGATTTATTTAGTACGTAAATTTAAATCGTTACGAAAACTGTCTAATAATTAATCAAGGGCTAGACCACAACGCTAAGTATGTTTCTATAATGCATGTAACTACATATAACTATATATCATCCTCACCAGTCCACAAGAAATCTTTAAAAATGTGTTTTTTTTTTTAATAATAACACTATTCTGTTTCCACAAAATTATGTGTGAAGTAGTCTTCAATGTCGATTCCACTAAATTTAGCGAAGCGAAGTTTCGTTTGTATCACCCCTTGCATAGTGGGTACCGACATAAGTGTAGTTGTTATCCAACCGTATAGTTGTCCGCGCAAAGGTTGTTTTACATTCAAAACATTGGTCCATCCCTCATCGCCGCTGTAACCCTCGTTGAATCTCAGGAAATAATATCCCCGAAGCATCGTGGTCAGTAACCGGAAGAGGAAACTACCTAAGGTTTCTGACCTACATCAATTCAATTGTTAAATGTTTCATAGAGACCATCATCTCTCAGTGCCTATCATTAGGTGTTTACGTATTTTTATCTGAAGTAAACTACCACACTTTCCCTGCAACAATATCTCTGACGATTTCCATCTGCCAGTGCGGAAATGAGTTTGTCTACTGCCTATTAGTCCTCACTCTATCTATACCTGCCAACTAAATTTTATGCCGTTTTTTGTGACAAGTTTATAATGATTACGTCATCCATACCAGTTTGTAGCTATTTCGCAACGTGTGCGGCAATTAGGTAACATGAATAAACCATAAACTAGAAGATGGATGTATAGATGACATCTCGCCCTCGCCCACATCTCTGTATGGCAAACGAAGCTCTTCAATAGTGCTGTCGTTGATAGCTTCACTCGCTGTTTACACGATGATTTACAGCTAATTAATTCAATTTAATAAAAATAATGTTATGTTATGTATTATGTTATGTATTCTATATCTGCAACATGACCGAGGTCCCACAAGTGAAAATTTAATAGACTATAAAATCGTGATTGATGGATGATGAAGAAGGGAGGAGGAGAAGCCTGGTACCGGCACGTAGCCTACTCATATCGAAAACTACTAAGGGCCGGGACCAACGGCTTTACGTCCCATCCGAAAGAACGGTGTAACTTTGACCATGTCATATAGGTTCCTCCACACAAGCGTTCACCCACCCCCCTCCTGATCTAGCCCGAGTTTGCTTAACTTCGGTGATCGTATGAGAACCAGCTAAGTGACCGCGGCTAAACCGTTGGTTTCATTTCTCCCACTAAGTAACAAGATGAACTGATCTTCGGGGGACGTTATATTATTTATTATGTCCCCTCTTGGCTATGTCAACGTTGAAGTCAGCATTTACATGAATTTCACTATTATTATATTTTTTTTTCGTAGGAACCTTTGCAGTATGGTAAACTTCAGTTTTACCTGATACGCACCTCTTCAGTTCACTAAATATGTATGAATTCTGGTGTTTGGATAGTGTAGAAGAAATGTCCTAGGGGTTTCTGGAAAAACTGAATGTCAACATTCGCCTTAATAGTCTTAAAGAAAGCGTTCAGCTGTTAATAATCTTTATTTGTCAGAATGAGCTTCCGCTCTTTACATCGACAGATTACGATTACACTAGACTAAACTAAACTAATCTAATCTTAACTAAACTAAACTAAAAACAACAAAAATAGGAAATAAGTAATGTGAACAATGCAAAGTCAGGCTTACATTTTGTCTTAATTTTAGGTTATGATTATTGATTTTGATTGTCTAAACTCTAAAATCTTCAAAATAATGTTATAATAACCCAGTTAGGATTGGGGATGGCTGGCAACCTTCTGACTGCCGTGTGTATCAACACCAGTGTTTATGTGACAGACTCACGTTTTGACAGCTATCATAATAGCTGTGATAATAGCATCTTATTCATTTAACGGATATGGAATGTTACTGCAGGAATGCGAGACTATATTTGTGGACAAAAGCCTAAATATTATTTTCCAGAAATAGCCGTATAAATATTTAGGTTGATGCTTAATAATAATAAACATGTTCTAAGGGAACAATCGTTAATAGTGTTTTAGAAACACCGTGGAAAATACAAGGCGTGTTTTAGATACCCGGGGAAATTGTTAAACATGTTCTAAGGGACCCCATAGCAATTGCTTTTCATGCTATAGAGACACCGTGGAAAATACTAGGCGTGTTTTAGATACCCGGGGAAATTGTTAAACATGTTCTAAGGGACCCCATAGCAATTGCTTTTCATGCTATAGAGACACCGTGGAAAATACTAGGCGTGTTTTAGATACCAGGGGAAATTGTTAAACATGTTCTAAGGGACCCCAGAGCAATTGCTTTTCATGCTATAGAGACACCGTGGAAAATACAAGGCGTGTTTTAGATACCAGGGGAAATTGTTAAACATGTTCTAAGGGACCCCATAGCAATTGCTTTTCATGCTATAGAGACACCGTGGAAAATACAAGGCGTGTTTTAGATACCAGGGGAAATTGTTAAACATGTTCTAAGGGACCCCATAGCAATTGCTTTTCATGCTATAGAGACACCGTGGAAAATACTAGGCGTGTTTTAGATACCCGGGGAAATTGTTACACATGTTCTAAGGGACCCCATAG
>OX246746.1:37288304-37392772 GCA_945910005.1 Isoperla grammatica | reverse complement strand
GGCTACCGAGGAAATAGCACTTATTGTTCAATGATCACCGCTCACAATAGCATGCGTTTATTATTAAAAACACTACAACAGTGCAAATTTTATCGGAAGACAATAAACTTTACATGTTTAGCTAACACAGTAAGTTTTTTTTTTTTAATAATATAGGCCCTATTACTTGTAATACCACTTTCACCAAACCACTTTCTTCTGAGGATCTGCCGCCCGACTCAGAACATACGTGAAAGTTAAACGTCAACGTGGTAAAAAACATTTTGTTATTTGCTATAGGTTAGCAGTCAAGTATTGACGGAGTCACGTTGTAGTTGTGAGATAACCGTAGGTCCGTGACGTGTTCGCACTTCTCGATTACCCTCGTTGCATGTGCACATCACACATCCACGGAATTGCTTGTCACAAGGGCCGCCAAGCTGCTTTTATTGGCCTAATTGAAACAATGTAAGATTCAAAAGAAAAATGACTCAAAGTGTGAGCGATAATAATTTGAAATTATATAGATAATGAATGTGTGCCTTACCTAATAAAGACATAAAGAATTGTCTGGATTCGCGTGAAATGCAGTGGGTTGCTGAGAGCTTATTCTTTGCTTTTCAAATATAACGTTTCTCGATTTGAATGTAATAATAGAAACAGTGGTAGTAATAACAACAACAACAACAATAATAATAATAATAATAATAATAATAATAATAATAATAATAATAATAATAATAATAATAATAATAATAATAATAATAATAATAATAATAATAATAATAATAATAATTATTATTATAATAATAATAATAATTAATAATAATGATAATAATAATAATAATGATAATAATAATAATAATAATAATAATAATAATAATAATAATAATAATAATAATAATAATAATAATAATAATAATAATAATAATAATAATAAGAATAATAATAATAATAATAATAATAATAATAATAATAATAATAATAATAATAATAATAATAATAATAATAATAATAATAATAATAATAATACATCGATATGCAAAAAGCAATTATTTTGAACACGTGTAGGATAGTGCGAAAATTTTTGAACTAAGAAGAATGAAGGCTTCAAGAAGTTCTCCATCCCGATCCCATATCTCAATTTATAGCTTATATCGGTCAAGAACGAGTGCTTTGAAAAAAAAAAAGTTCACGTCATCGTGAACATGTGCTATGGTCCACGATACTCATACATTTGGCGGCAGATCCAAAACGTGTGGCACAAAGAAATGCGGCTTCGAACCGCATGTGATGTCCCCTCTTTCTTTCTTTGTTCCAATCAAAAGTTACGTTTTTCAGATGTTCTTAATTACCTTTTGTAAAGTGATGTTGCTGGACACCTTTCACACCTAATTAAGAACATCTACAAAACTGAAATATTTATTGGAATACAAAAACATTCTTAAGAAAGAGCATTTAATTCTGTATAGGAAAACATATTTTGATTTTCATTTGGCACAATTTATAACCATTTTAAAGTAACTTTAACATACCGTTATCGGGTGTCCCGCAAGGCGGGTGTCCCGCAAGGCTGATGAACATACAGGCGCGATACCTACAAATTATTTGTATTATTCGATGAAAACGTTGCAAGTTGCAAATCGATTGTAAAACATATTGAAGACACTTAGAATAACGTGACTTACTTCATAAAGACGTTCAGTTCTCGAAGGAAGCATTGAGAGTAGACTTACGCGCTTCGCTCCCTCGTTGCGTCAAGGTTGATACAACTCATAAGCGCTTGTATAAGTTCCATTGTAAAGTTTAGGCAGTACATAAATCTGTCAGGTGTGGGTATTGTTGTGACTTCTATAGAAATGAATTCAAGAGTGCTTGACTAATTTATGACAGCGCCATCGGACAATACGCGTATTTACAACAGTATAGTAACTATTTTGCCATTGAATATGATTCATCATTGCGTGTTACCCTTGAAAATTAATTAATACTAATGATGTACTTGAGAGGAGGAAAGCATTAGATTCTTACAATAATCAACGGCCACTATACATTTTATAGGACAACCTTCCTGTTAAAATGTAGTTCGGCAAATTCGTGGTGTTATAGATGTTATAGGCCTAGCTGATATAACGTGTTGAATCGTGTTGATTAACTTAGAATGATTTGACGTTTGGAACGTTGGTTCCCCTAGGAAATGAATTACCTTGCGTGGATCTTGTACACCACTCTTTCACATCACTATCACTCGCATGTATCTTGTGCACACCTCTATCACATCACCATCACTCGAATGTATCTTGTACACACCTCTATCACATCACCATCACTCGCATGTATCTTGTACACACCTCTATCACATCACCATCACTCGCATGTATCTTGTACACACCTCTATCACATCACCATCACTCGCATGTATCTTGTGCACACCTCTATCACATCACCATCACTCGCATGTATCTTGTACACACCTCTATCACATCACCATCACTCGCATGTATCTTGTACACACCTCTATCACATCACCATCACTCGCATGTATCTTGTACACACCTCTATCACATCACCATCACTCGCATGTATCTTGTAGACACCTCTATCACATCACCATCACTCGCATGTATCTTGTGCACACCTCCATCACATCACCATCACTTGCATGTATCTTGTACACACCTCTATCACATCACTATCACTCGCATGTATCTTGTGCACACCTCTATCACATCACCATCACTCGCATGTATCTTGTGCACACCTCTATCACATCACCATCACTCGCATGTATCTTGTGCACACCTCCATCACATCACCATCACTCGCATGTATCTTGTACACACCTCCATCACATCACCATCACTCGCATGTATCTTGTACACACCTCTATCACATCACCATCACTCGCATGTATCTTGTACACACCTCTATCACATCACCATCACTCGCATGTATCTTGTGCACACCTCTATCACATCACCATCACTCGCATGTATCTTGTACACACCTCCATCACATCACCATCACTCGCATGGGTCTTGTACACACCTTCTTTATCTCAACTCATATACATTCATCCATTATCCCTCGAATGTATCTCAACATATAATCTCATAGTTGCATTTCACCCTTTCTTCTTATGCAATCTGATTGGTTATAGCACTTTAATTGCATTTCCAAGATATTTTACACGCCGAGCTATATTTCACTTTGTAAATGTATGTGTTAATATGAGTATAAAACATAATATAGCTCAAGGTTTGAGGTGATAGTGACTTCGTTGCATGGTGCACAAGAAATGCGATTTGGAACGCAATATACGTGAAACCATCCGCTTCTAGAACAAAAACTAATTGCAGATACAAGCCAAGGTTTAAATTGGTATCTAGTCTAAAACAAGAAAACCCTACGACAAGACGTGTAATTAAAATATTTGAATGCCACTTAAATAGTAGTTACACTACTATGACCCTGTACGACAGCCAAAAGGTGACATTAAATACTATGGAAGGTAAACACTGTGCGTTAAACATTATGTTTTCATAAGCTCAGATGGCTAGCGGCGATATTATCTGAGTATTGGTTCAGAATAATATTGATTAGGTTCCTCAGTAAACTTTACTAATACATGCCCAATACCGTGTATATTGCTATTGCTACAGACGCCTAGTCTAGGCCCCTGCGGGTCTGTACATGTTAAACTACGCTTACAACTAGAAACTTTTGCAAGCCATTACGTGAGATAGTATAAATAGGCCGGTTTTCAACCCACGATATTTTCAACAAATTTTACATTAAAATTATACTTTTACTAAGTTTTGTGATTTTTCGCAGACATATTTTCATAGCTCCACCAGGATATATGATATCTACAAAAAAGTGATGTGTGTTCTAACAGAAATGATTATATCACTCGTTCAAATAGTTTACGGCTTTACGCTCAAGGCCGCAAGAAAGTGATGAAATTTAATATTTAATTTTTAATTGGTTTAATGTGCTGCTGTAAAGATATGAAATTCCAGGTAGGCATATTATATATCCCTTATTTGATCATATTGTGTTAATAAGGCTTATTTGGCTCTTATAATTTAAATAATAAAGCTCTTGCGAACCCAACCGTATCATTGTTAGATTCTTGTATGTTTACCGTTACATTAATTATCAGTTCTCTTTGTTTTAATAATGAAAGAGTTTCATAACACAGCGTGTTGTTTAATTTAATTGTTAGATAACATACCCGTCACTGCAGGGTGTGAGTATGAACCATGTTGATGTTACTCACTGCAGGGTATGAGTCCTTCCTAGCGTAACTCGTCGAACTCCCAAGTTAGGTCGTCGCAGTCCGTTCCACAATTTTAAAAGTCACATGTTATTCAAATGGGGAAAAACGTGAAAGAAAACAAATGACTTATGTCAAATTAAATTATGTTCTAAAAACATAAAATCACAACACTTTAAATTACTGCATTCTATCAAAATGTGTCATACTTATGTTTTAAGTATTAGTTCACATGGTCTACAGCGTTCCACAATTGTGTTGTGTGTGTTTTGTTTATAAAATCTGTTTTTGTAGTGAGCTACAAAATGGTGGCTTTGGTTCTCTTGCGACGACCTAACTTGGGAGTTGACGAGCCTCAGCTAGGCGGAGATCAATTAGACCTTGGGTGTCACTGTTGATCCCGGGACACATAAATGCACAAGCAAATGATGCCATGATGCAGATGAAGGTTGTGTGTCCCCCCAGCCAGCGGAACTCCCGATTTCTTTATTAAAATTGTTTAAAATGTATTTAAATTGTCCCAAATGTAAATCAAAATATGTCATCCAGTAGAGAATTTTAGTGTTTGTTTGTTATGAATGTTTCCTTGCTCCTACTTCTGTTTTTTTAGATGTGCTTAATTACCTTTTGTAATGTGATGTTGCTGGACACACTTCACACATAATATAGAAAATCTGATGAACGTAAATATTGATTGGAATAAAATACCATTCATAAGAAAGAGCATTACATTCTCTATAGGATGACAATTAAATACCATTTAAAAGCAATTTTAACAAACCGAAATCGGGTGTTCCGCAAGGTGGGTGGACATGCAAGGTGTTCCGCAAGGTAGGTGGACATGCAGCCCTGATGAAAATATACTGTTTTAATAAACAGTTAAATGAAATGTCCAACGCTAAAATAAAACAATACAATACACAAGCGTTAGGTACATTGAAACTGATCAAATCAATTATAGCACGATTTAATTAAGTAAAGGTTTTAAAAGTGTCTACCTTTCAAATACCAGTGAAGTCGATGGCCTTACATTTCCAAACGGTTAATAAAAAGCATGTGCATGAAAGCCCTGCTCACTGATTATCGTGGTGACTTGGCGTAACCGAAAATGCAGCCAATTATCAATTTCACACTTTTCGTATTTAAAAATATGGCATAATCGAAATGTAGCATTTTCAATAAAATACACTTTTATTTTCTGTGTATTGGGTTTGAACCAATCTCAGGTTCTTAACATCTTACTTCTTATTTCACGATTATCTTTAATAGAAAAAAATATGTTATTAGCTACATTGATAAATGACAGGATGCATAGACAGTAGTAAGGATACTTTAAATTAATACTCATCAGTAGTAAATATCAAGGACATCCGCATCAATCAACATCAGTACCGAGCGTTTATTAGTCTATTAAATTACTTGTTAGAAGAAAATCAATCTTATATCAATCTTTAAAAAACAACGAATTAATATAAAATACATTTATAATACAAAACTCATCCACATATTACATTTACATATTAAAACTTATAATGAAACAAAATTATAACTACAATGTTATGGGGGGGGGGGGGGGTTAAACAATATTCTGTATTATTGAAAAGATGATATGTTGGAATGTTTTAAGACATGGACAAGAATTTCCTCTGACACAAATAGTGGTATAAAATAGTGTTTAAAAAACTGTCGGAGAAAAGAAGGATTAAACTTTAGTAAGTCAATGTTTTTTTTTATTTTAATATTCCAATATGTTTAAGGTGCAATAATTTTGCACATTTTGGAATGAAAACATTTGTTCAAACTACAATTTCTAAAAGAAAGAACTATCTCTTCGTTGAGTGACAAAATCAATATTACGCATATATATAACCCTAACCACATCTAAAACCTTCAAAATCATTCAGGTAAATCTGTGAAGGTCACACTATTGGCCTAGTTTCGCCCCCTCTCACAGCTGCTCTAATATGTCAACTGTGTTACTGGTTTAGTCGTATTGCTAATGGAAGTCAGCAGCGCGAGCCGAGTAATGCTTGACAACACATCACATCATATCGGAGTTATGACAGTTTGAACGGCTCGCCTCAACTAAACCTGAGCACTTTCGCTTTCATCTGGCCGCAATTATTACCTACGTGTAACCATGATTTATGGTGAAGAGAAAGAAAGTCATGCGAAGGAGAGCTGCTTGACCGCTGGACTAGTGGACTACACTGTGCAATGCGTTCACTTCTCGGTTTGCAGTCACGACGCTGTCCGTCGCTCGGGCACTCTCTTCAATCGACAAGGTCATGATAGAATTATCACATTTTGATAGTTTTGTGTTTTTTACTTGCTCATAATCAAAATGTATAACAATGCCGTTGATCGAACGTAGGTCGTAATAGCCGGTGCAAAACTGGTCCTAAGCTCCCGCTTTCAAATGTTGCAACATGTTCATGTTACATGGGCGCGGCTCGCGTCACCCTAGACTATATTGAACGTCGTTGGAAATAATTATATCTGATTTTACAGTCATAATTATCAGTAGTAAAAGTGCCCAATTTGTTGCCACTGTTGTTTCGCTTGCATCACTAACAAAATCACTGCATCAATGTGCATGCTTGTATATTGTGACATACATAATGTTCTAGGACTCTAGGTAGTGAAACTGGCTCTAAGAAATTGTTATGTAATCTGTAGGCCCCGTTGAGTGTACAGAGCTAAATTAGAAATGCTTAAATTCGATCAAATGTTTTGCAGTGTTGAACTCCGCATGCACATTGTACTAGTAGAATGTCTTTATGTCTTAATGCATGAGTTCTGTACGTGACAGTTTTTGCAATGTTTAAGAGTTAGATCTACTCTAGGAATGTTTACAGAGCTTGATATTATCATTTCACTGCGCAATACAATACAATCACTTCGATGAGTTCTGGAGTTCTGGAGAGCCACGAAATAGCCACAAAATCAAAACGAATACCACATTTTAAAATGCTTAGGAATTTATTTATTTATTTATTAAATATTCCTATTGCCATATTTTATAATACTGAATAGGGGTTGGCAGAAAAGAGCACCGCTCCAAACATAAAGAGTGACTGCAAACCCATACTGAAAGTAATTTAATACTAAATATAGCAATGAACATATACAATTATATAAACAACCTGGAGTTGAATGTACCCTTAATTTGAAGGACATTTTCTGCTTGTTGATGTTTTCTTCCAACATAACCACAGGTGAGAGTTCAAGATATACATTAAATATTAGCATTAATTGTACTGAAACCTGAACTACGACGATAGCAATTTAGTTAGTTTCTATATAACTAAAATATCTTCGTTTATTGATGTTACACAGAAAAAAGTATCCAAATTCGTTGTACCTGCAGAAATACCTGAGCTTTGCACTTGTATTTTGTTAATTGCATATTACTAATAATGATGGAAGTCTCTTAGTGTGTCCAACAAGGGACAGTCCACAACACGTATCTAAAGGGAAACGCTGCGCGAGTAATAAGTGCATTGAAAATCTTTGAATAATCTGAATCGGAGCCAGATTTCCTAATCCACGCTAAGAATAAGAGCAAATAAGTTTTATAAAAAAACATCCTATACTTTCACCAGTCGTGGCGTGAATGACGTCACATCCAACTGGACGATGTGTGTGCGCAGAGGTTGGCCACACTGCTATTACGCTCGTTACACATTCACACTTGACATGATGGCGTAATGTAACAATATCTCTATGTGGTCCTTCCCTCTTAAACATTAATACTACGGTTTAGTTAATTAAACCAATCCAAGCTGTATTTGTGTAGCTAGCTTAACACTTTCTCTGTTTGCATTTAGTCTGTCTGTAAAGTCACAAACACAATATTGTCGGTATCGGGATTGCAATCGCAATTCGGAAATCGTGAAAAAGTCAACTCACATGGTTCTTATGGCGACGCGTTCACAATATAATCGTAATGTCGTAATGATTTAGCTTGAGAAAAGAGATAATTTACGATTGCGATCCCGTTGCCGACAATTATGGTAGAGGCTTAAGCATGTTCATTACATTTTTGTGGATTTCAAAAGTAAATATAGGCTCTATAGGTCCAAACACTTGAAAAAGATATATAATCACTTTCCATTTTAGCAAGTAGTTAATATTGTATGTTTTGCTAAAACTCTCAAATGCTTCACGAATTCTAAGTCATAACAATATGAATATACACTATAATTGTATTGGACCTGTTATATCCAATACTCACGAATCTGTTCGGATCATACTGGTATCAATAGCAATAACAAAATCACATGAACACTTTTAAAGTTAATTTAATTTGCATATTGGAAAACGTTATACTGCCATTATAATCAGGTTTGCTTTTATAATCCATAAGGCAGAATTTATGTTTACAAAATGTTGAATATCTGGATGTAAGCAATGATATCTCGATGAACTTGTTTTACATATTCGTAACTGCTCAACGTATTTCCACGTGGTATACTTAAAGTTAACTATGCAACAAGGTGGGTCTAGGAAATGGAACTCTTGAAGAAATAGCCAGTAAAACACGATCATTGCCAGAAATCAGGTTGCAACAATATGATGCAATATTTCCATCACATCACTTGACTCATCTTCGGTTAGGAACGATGTAATAAGCCAAGATCATGTTGGTGTCAAGGCCTCGTTGCGTTGATATGGTTGACGTATTCACAACAAGACATTACATAACATGCTAAGCTGTTGAAGACAGCACTGGTCTTCAATTGAAATCTTTATTTATTTAGCACAGTTGCTATTTAAGTACATACATACATTACAAATTTCATCTTATACTTAATACAGTCAATGATTTTTACTTTAAAACCATTTACATTCTTTCCCTGATTTGTAAAGGTAATTCGTTATATTCTCTGACACTCTTATAAAATCAACTGTTACTCACTACATTAGAGTTAGAGTGATCAAGATACAAATTATTATCATCATGAGCACCTTCTCTATAGTTTCATATCTATGCTTATTGCCTACATAGTTTATCTTATTCTCTAAATACTGTTGTACGGCACCCAACGTAATTTTATGTATAAATACATAGGATGCTAATGCTATATTTATTTACAGTCTCTTGCACACTCAACAATTCAAGTTTCTTTAGCATTGATGCAATGGAGTATCCCTTCGTTACTTTAGTATATCTCTCATGAATTTGTTTTGCAACCTTTGTAAATTTACCATGTCTTCCTGAACAGCATTACAGAACTCTTAGTGTGGTTTCATAATAATATTATAAGTCATAATTTTAGACCAGTTGGATAATTTATTTCCTATTCTCATAAGTTATCCTACCGTCTGCAGCACCATTACCTAGGCTGATACGCGCTTTCAGTGACGTACGCAGGAATATACTTCGGGGGTACTACTCCCCAGAGTAGGACATAACTGTAAAAAGCTGCTCCACAAACAATACAATGGGGGGGGGGGGGGGGGGGGCAGGCCCCTCACAATAGCGCCGCAGGTAATTTTAAAAAGTCCGTATTTTTTAAAGTGATCTTGGCTGCCGGTTTAGCCACGTCAGGTTTTTAGCAGTGATCGACGCGGCGTGTTACCCGGAAGCCAAGTTCATTAATTGATTCGGGCCGCGAAAGCCTACATGAGTGGTTTAACGGTTTATATTACAAACATTACATGTTATACATTACACATACAAAACTTACCTTCCAATTTAATATATAATTTCACTTTCGGTAGTGTTTCCTGCCTAAGCAAATATAGAAATTGATACGTAAACGAATTTAGTTTTTTGAGTAAATTTAGATGATTGTCAGAGTATGATTAAAGCTTGGATTTCGGGGGGGGGGGGGGGGCAAGCCCATGTACCGAGCCCCCCTGGATACGTCACTGCCCGCACTCACTCACTCACTCACTCACTCACTCACTCACTCACTCACTCACTCACTCACTCACTCACTCACTCACTCACTCACACCCATACGTGAGCGTAAAGCTCTCAATGGTTAATTCATGAATCTGTATCCGATGCTAATTCCTATCAAACTGAAGCGCGTACATTGTTCTAAGGGTCGGATAATTGAAGTGAAAGTGCAGAGCTCTGTGAGTGTCCCATCTTTCACTTAATTATAGCTGATTAACTCATGGCTGAGCCCGACTTTGAATAATACTGGGGCTGTATTCAGCTTCAGTTCGCCTTTCATCGCTGTGTGTCTCTCATTTCTCTCTCGTTCGGGCGGGCATGGGTTCGACTCCCGCTGTTTCCCTCAGCCATGTGACTGAGTCCCACAAATACCATAATATCCTTCTACCTGGCGGGCATGGGTTCGACTCCCGCTGTTTCCCTCAGCCATGTGACTGAGTCTCACTAATACCATAATATCCTTCTACCTGGCGGGCATGGGTTCGACTCCCGCTGTTTCCCTCAGCCATGTGACTGAGTCCCACAAAAACCATAATATCCTTCTACCTGGCGGGCATGGGTTCGACTCCCGCTGTTTCCCTCAGCCATGTGACTGAGTCCCACAAATACCATAATATCCTTCTACCTGGCGGGCATGGGTTCGACTCCCGCTGTTTCCCTCAGCCATGTGACTGAGTCCCACAAATACCATAATATCCTTCTACCTGGCGGGCATGGGTTCGACTCCCGCTGTTTCCCTCAGCCATGTGACTGAGTCCCACAAATACCATAATATCCTTCTACCTGGCGGGCATGGGTTCGACTCCCGCTGTTTCCCTCAGCCATGTGACTGAGTCCCACAAATACCATAATATCCTTCTACCTGGCGGGCATGGGTTCGACTCCCGCTGTTTCCCTCAGCCATGTGACTGAGTCCCACAAATACCATAATATCCTTCTACCTTCTATCGTTCACCTGTGGACACTGTGCATAGAACTAATCAGTGGCGTATCTATGAGGGAGCTGGAGCCCCCCAGCACCCCCCACGAAATCCCAGCTTAAATTTTCTACTCTGCAAATCACCAACAAATTAAATATTTTTACGTGTTAATTTATCTATTTGCTTACACAGAAAACACTCACGAATGTGAAATGTGTATAATAGTGTATGTATGTAATTGTATCCCGTTCAGAAATGTATCTTAACCTTTTCTAAAACACATTAAAGCCATTTAAAAAAAAAGTTTTTTAATTGCCTGCGGCGCTACAGCCTCCCCCCCCCCCCCCCCCCGTAATATATATTTCTGCGTACGCCACTGGGACTAATAGTATATCTCGTGTCGAGATGCCTTGCGCCTATAACCCAACACTATATTATCATTACATCACTGCGTACGCTATGCACAGTAGGCGGCGACTTAAATCTAATAACTAATACAACTCAACAATTTCTAATTTATGCGGCATTTTTTTACCATTGCAAACACCATCATTATTTCGTAACAGTTTACTTCCTTGTATGAATCATGCGCAGAGGTTAAGTTTCTCCTGGATCAATCTGGAACGACTAGTCAAGCCGCAGTTGTGGGCGTACACTATAATAGTACACGCTCAAGTGAACCCAAAGACATTGGAATAGTAGTAGTATATCTTTTCTCTAGGCTCACATACAGCGCTAGTGTGAGTGTACGCTCAAGTGAACCCAAAGACATTGGAATAGTAGTAGTATATCTTTTCTCTACGCTCACATACAGCGCTAGTGTGAGTGTACGCTCAAGTGAACCCAAAGACATTGGAATAGTAGTAGTATATCTTTTCTCTACGCTCACATACAGCGCTAGTGTGAGTGAACGCTCAAGTGAACCCAAAGACATTGGAATAGTAGTAGTATATCTTTTCTCTACGCTCACATACAGCGCTAGTGTGAGTGTACGCTCAAGTGAACCCAAAGACATTGGAATAGTAGTAGTATATCTTTTCTCTACGCTCACATACAGCGCTAGTGTGAGTGTACGCTCAAGTGAACCCAATGACCATGGAATAGTAGTAGTATATCTTTTCTCTAGGCTCACATACAGCGCTAGTGTGAGTGTACGCTCAAGTGAACCCAAAGACATTGGAATAGTAGTAGTATATCTTTTCTCTAGACTCACATACAGCGCTAGTGTGAGTGTACGCTCAAGTGAACCCAAAGACATTGGAATAGTAGTAGTATATCTTTTCTCTAGGCTCACATACAGCGCTAGTGTGAGTGTACGCTCAAGTGGAACCGTGGCTTGTCTATGTGAGGACCATACGCATGCAATGATAGAGGTGGCTCAGCGGTAAAACACGAGATTCTAATTCGGGAGTTCGCCGGTTCGATTCCGGCCACTGGCAGTCCAGACAAGGCTTTTTCCGAGGTTTTCCTCAGTCGTAAAGGTAAATGCTGGGATTGAGTCCTACTAATGGACCTCGGAGATTCCCGACCAACTATCCAAACACCCTAATAACCTATCTTAGTCACCTGAAGAGGGACACATCAGGTAAAGCTGGTGTGCCACCTATAAGTGCGAACTGGTGTCACTATTTAGGGCTTCCCCGCTCAAAACCTTTCAAAATAATGCTTATAAAGTTTGATTAACCTTCTCAGTTATTTAAGTTCTTTAATGCAATAAAATAGTGCAAATTGAACAAAAAATATTTATACATTTGAGTGTTGGACACCTTGAAAAGTATGAGATTTTAAGATTCAACTTCGTATCTTTAAAATACCGCTCACTGTCACATTTTGTGTAATGATGCAGGAGTAATAATATCATGATCTACATTATAGATATTCCCAAAAAAAGATTGCCAAATTGATTGTGTTGGGATTAAATTACGCAAATTCAATAATATCTCAAATAATTGTATGTAATAAGCACCTTATTTTTAGGAATATCTGTGTATCTGGGTTTTATCTAAAGCTCGCATAATTGCAACATTTTGACACAGAAAGTAATTTTGATTACACGAATAAAAGTAAAACACCTAAAATGCTCACGCTTTACAGGCTTTACAGGCTAATTGAGTCGAACACTTGAGCAGCGTAACTCAGCGTAACGCCACTTGGCAACAGCGCGCAATGCGTGCAGCGTGACTTGAGCAGCGTAACGCCACTTGGCAACAGCGCGCAATGCGTGCAGCGTGACTTGAGCAGCGTAACTCAGCGTAACGCCACTTGGCAACAGCGCGCAATGCGTGCAGCGTGACTTGAGCAGCGTAACGCCACTTGGCAACAGCGCGCAATGCGTGCAGCGTGACTTGAGCAGCGTAGCTCAGCGTAACGCCACTTGGCAACAGCGCGCAATGCGTGCAGCGTGACTTGAGCAGCGTAACGCCACTTGGCAACAGCGCGCAATGCGTGCAGCGTGACTTGAGCAGCGTAACTCAGCGTAACGCCACTTGGCAACAGCGCGCAATGCGTGCAGCGTGACTTGAGCAGCGTAACTCAGCGTAATGCCACTTGGCAACAGCGCGCAATGCGTGCAGCGTGACTTGAGCAGCGTAACTCAGCGTAACGCCACTTGGCAACAGCGCGCAATGCGTGCAGCGTGACTTGAGCAGCGTAACGCCACTTGGCAACAGCGCGCAATGCGTGCAGCGTGACTTGAGCAGCGTAACTCAGCGTAACGCCACTTGGCAACAGCGCGCAATGCGTGCAGCGTGACTTGAGCAGCGTAACTCAGTGAAATGCCACTTGGCAACAGCGCGCAATGCGTGCAGCGTGACTTGAGCAGCGTAACTCAGCGTTACGCCACTTGGCAACAGCGCGCAATGCGTGCAGCGTGACTTGAGCAGCGTAACGCCACTTGGCAACAGCGCGCAATGCGTGCAGCGTGACTTGAGCAGCGTAACTCAGCGTAATGCCACTTGGCAACAGCGCGCAATGCGTGCAGCGTCGGGTTATGAAACTACGTCATGCACAGTGAGTGGCGGGTTAGCTCATCTGCACGGTAGAGCGACCCAGACTAAAGTGCGTTGCAGACGCGGCTTTATGCAACACGTCAGGCTTATTTTAGGAGTGCATAAATAGGGCAAAGTTAAATTAGGAAAGTGTTTTGATCGATTATTGCATTGACATTGGGTAGGTTATTGAATGACGTAAAGAAAATACCGAAATAAGTCACTTGTATATTCTTGTTTGTATGAGGTTTTTACTATCAGATCATCAAACCCTTTCACTACAGCAAGCAGCCGAGTAAAAGCAGTGTCCACTGCTGAACAAATTCACGCCTAAAACGACAAAAAAACAGACCACACCCTGTACGGTGGCTTACCTACTCTTTTTGCATGGGAAAGTCGTCCTGACACCGCCTAGTGCGGACAACTACGACACTTGCTTTTCAGTGACCTACATCAGACTCTTTTTAGTTGTTTAGTCCCCCACTGATGTATTGGTAAGACTTCGGCTATCGACCAACCGGTTCTGGGTTCGAGTACCGTGTTGTCTTAGACAGGAACTCGGCTGGTTAAGAGCTACAACTGAGACGGTCTTTGAAATGTCCTAAAACAGCTTCGGAGTATCAACTTCTGTTGTCCTTTGTAAACACACTTTTACAGATATCAATTGAATAGGCCTACTTGAAGGGAATAACGTTGTAACCAACAAAATGATAGTTCTGAGATTATTGATAAAAACTATGTTATTATTATTATTATCATTTTTATTATTACTATTATTATTATTATTATTATTATTATTATTATTATTATTATTATTATTATTATTATTATTATTATTATTATTATTATTATTATTATTATTTATATTATTATTATTATTATTATTAGTATTATTATTATTATTATTATTATTATTATTATTATTATTATTATTATTATTATTATTATTATTATTATTATTTTGTTGAATGTATCACAATCATACAATCTCGGTCAAAACCGGCGTTAACATGTTATACGGACGTAATGTCAAGTATTTCCATGTGTCTACCTTATTTAACTTCACTAATCACATGTCACTAGTTTAATCTCGGTCAAAGCCGGTGTTTACATGTTATACGGACAATACGGATGTAATGTCAAGTATTTCCATGAGGTACCTTGTTCAACTTCAGTCGTTACTGTCTTATTAGTACTTGTTCATAGTATACACTGCATAATGATATGATCTTATTTGCGTTGTCTTCGTGTGTGTCTTCTTTGCGTCGTGTTACTGTGTGTACGGTCGTGGCCGATTTCTCGGAGCCATCCTAGTAATTCTACTCTATGGACAATGGAAAACCACGAAAACCATGTCAGGATGGATGTTGTCTCGAAGGATTTACTATTATTATTATTATTATTATTATTATTATTATTATTATTATTATTATTATTATTATTATTATTATTATTATTATTATTATTATTATTATTATTATTATTATTTTTATTATTATTATTATTACTATAATTATTATTATTATTATTATTATTATTATTATTACTATTATTATTATTGTTGTTATTGTTAGTATAATTATTGTTGTTATTATTATTATTATTATTATTATTATTATTATTATTATTATTATTATTATTATTATTATTATTATTATTATTATTATTATTATTATTATTATTATTATTGTGTACAACGTTTATATATAGTACGAAAACATTTTAACGGTTAACCCAATCCAACGTTTGTTTTCACAAAATATATATATATATAGGCCTATGTACAACGTTATTCCATTCAGGTATTCAAATAATGAAAGGTTAAAGTGCAACGCATAACATCTCATATTATAACATCGACGACGCTAACTGCGATGGAAGTTAATATAAATAATAGACTTTTGCATCAAATTTCCGTAAACATAGGGTTTATATCTATATTATCTATTCATTTACTTGACGGTTGCAAGCCACATAAATAACGATACATTGTTCTATAAAATTAAAAGTTTCATTGATCGCATGTTTATAGACATAAAAGTAATCCTTATAATAATAATACTACACCTTGAGGGACTCCGACTTATCTGGGCATAGACTTGATTCCTGACACTGGCAATTTAGACCAACAAAAGGCGAATGCTAGCTGCGATTCAGTAATTAAAACAGCATAATGTGTTGTTATTTCCTGGCTACTTCGGTTTCTCGGGTATCTTACAGAAGGTGTAAATAATTAACTTTTCATGTGTTTTGTTTAGACGAACGAGACAAGATATTGAAATGTATCTGATGTACGGCTAGAATGGGATGTGTCAACAGAATACAGAAATAATTAAATCACTCTCCCCTGTTTGCGTTCGACACGACATTACGATTTAAATGCAGTGCAAGTTTGTCCAGCCACTACCTCAAGCAAACCAACTTGTGTTTTCCGTTAATTAAAACATTCGTCCTTGCAATGCAAAAACTTTGCCTCAGGCATACTATTCTGTAACATTTTACAGTTGCTTGACATACTTATCAATGCACGTTGCACGTCATGTCAGATTATATCAATATAGATGCTGCATAATAACAACAATAATAATTACTACTGTCGTTATTTTTATTATTATTATTATTATTATTATTATTATTATTATTATTATTATTTTATTGTTGCAATACATACAAACTCGGTCAAAACCGGCATAAACATGTTGTACGGACACAAATGTGAAGTATTTCCATGTGTTTACCTTATTAAAATCTACTAAGAACTACTTAAATATATCATTGTCCATATTATTTTTTCAAAAACCGAACTGTGGATGCTATGTACGGTCGTGGCCGATTTGTACTCATCCCAGCATTCGCTCTTCGTACGGTGGAAAACCACGAAAACCACCATCAGGATGGAGAACTTCTTGAAGTCTTCATTCTTCTTAGTTCAAAAATTTTCGCACTATCCTACACGTGTTCAAAATAATTGCCTTTTGCATCTCGATGTATATGTTCGGTTGGAGACCAATTAGTTTAATACTGCCATGTAGTTTACGAGGAACAATGCCATTTGCTGATATAATTAACGGTATAACAGTTACATTATTCTGCTTCCACAACCTTTTTATTTCAATAGATAACTCCTTATATCGGTTTATCTTTTTCCCGCCAAGTTGTCTCTACATTGTGGAATAAAGGGACGGCAACATCAATTAAAATCGTTTCTTCTTTCTTCTTGTCAATAAATATAATATCCGGTCTATTGTATGTATGGTTTGGTCTGTTATAACTGCCCGGTCGTAATATAATTTGTAGTCTTTACTATCTAATACCTTTTCAGGCTTGTATTTGTAATACTCAGTGGTTGTGTTTATAAGTTTATACTTCATGGCTAATTTTGTATGTATAAAGTTTGCAACTTGGTTATGCCAATGAAGATAATCGGTTTGACAAAGCATTTCGCACCCAGATACGATATGTTCAATTGTTTCGCCGTTCATGTTACATTTTCTACATTTATCATCCACTGTGACGTCTTTCATTATGTACTTTTTGTAATTGTTAGTCTTGATTACTTTATCTTGAAAAGCGATCATAAATCCCTCTGTTTCGCTGAAAATGTCCCCGGACGTTAACCATTTGTTCGATGCTACCCTATCGACGTTATCTTTAAGAAGTTTTTTATAATGTCTGCTATGTAACGTCTTTTCTGATATTCTGACCTCCTTTGCTGTGTCAGAATTTAGTTTTTGAAGCAAGTTTAAATTTCCTTCATTTAAATTGAGGGGAGAAAGCGACTTGTCTGCCGATACTATATAGCTCTATGAAGTTGTGAATGTGGGCATTTTGTATAAAAGTACTTTCTTAGAATTTCAATTTGTTTATAATATGAATTGTTTTAATCAATCAAGCCTCTTCCCCCTTTTTCTCTTGGTAGAGTCATTCTTTCTATTGCTGACTTAGGGTGATGACTCCGGTATTTGGTGAATGTTGTGCGGGTGAGAATTTCTAGGGCGTGAATTTCTGTCTGTGTCCAATTAATAATTCCAAATGAATATGTAAGTATCGGTATAGCATAAGTGTTAATTGCTTTGATCTTGTTTTTACCATTTAGTTGTGTTTTTAAAATGGATCCTATTCGTTTCTTGAATGCAGAAATTAATTTACTTTTCATCATTTTATGATCAATTCGTTTGGCCTGCGCAAATCCTAGATATTTGTATATGTCTTCTTCGTCCATTACTCCAATTCGGCTGTCTTTTCGATTTCAAACTCTTCTAATTTCGTAATCTTTCCTTTGATGACATGAAGTGACTTACATTTATCAATTCCAAAATCCATACATATATCTCTACTGAATTCTAACGTTGAGTTTAGTAAATTCGTCATGTGTGTCGCATTTAGAGCATATAGCTTGAGATCGTCCATGTTGAATAGATGAGAAAGTGTGTGGCAAATTATTATTATTATTATTATTATTATTATTATTATTATTATTATTATTATTACTATTATTATTGTAATACTTTCAGGTAGGAATCCCTTATGAGGTGCACACATTAGAGTGTTTTTATAGCTGGGAAGGAATGTCCTCATCACAAAAGCTTGGTCAATCCTCAATTGATTAACACACAATTATAGATATTTGGGAATAATAAAAATAATACTTCCTACTTCGCACGTTTCTAAATTATTACGTGGTTGTACTTTTGTATTTTGTTAAAAGTGTTTTTTAAATTAGTTTCCAGATACAGAAATAATGTAGGCACCCAATGTAATTTCCATGTAATTTGCATTTCTCGCACTAGTGTGTCCTTTACCCCAAATCATATTGTTTGTCTCATTGTTCCAGGAAACGCTAGAATTCTTGGCGCCAGATGACACAGTTCACTACGATGGTACAACAAGAGACAAGAGGACTATTGGACCTCTCAGGCAAATCTTCCCAAACCTATCGCAGGTACGATGTATGAACAAGGGCGCTTCAAGCCGTAGCGTGGCGATGTATGAACAAGGGCGCTTCAAGCCTAACATTTAGGACGTACAAACAGAAACCGTCTCTAAATTTCTAACACCCACACAAATTCGATTTATATTTAATGTTATTTATTACAAAGTATATAAGTTCAATAATCGTCAACTTAGAATAAAACTTAAATATAACGAGTTTAAAATTTAAATAATAGCTTTACAATAACTAATTTACACAAAAGTAGCGACGTAGAATTAGCAAAAGTAATATTTTCGTGAAGAAAATACGTTGACGTCTCATCTCATGCATTCAACAATTGTACTTGAAGTACAGCTCTGCGCAAGCTAATCTAGAGGAGAGTGTTGACGTGTGAGTCACTAAATACACGAAGCGACAGCCTTGAAGCCTGCGTGAAACGTGCTCGTGGTTTCAGAGGGTTTGTTTCCACATGCGCGACGAGTCGTTACGTCACATTCGGTACGTCTGGTTCTAGCCTCGGTACGTCTGGTTCTAGCCTCGGTACGTCCGCCAACTTGTTCAACAGTCCTAGTACTGAATTCTAAATCTTTTCACAAATCTAAGTGATGTTACGATTTCCACTTCGCCTATAATACTTTCATAAACCACCACAATCTTGGTACGCTCGGTAGTAGATTCCGTCCATTCCTGAATCTTGAATATTCCGAATCTGGAACCTTCGCCAAATGGTTTAGGATTTTCACCCCCGGTGTGTATTTATTACAATAATTTGCTTTCTTCATTATGAGAGTATATGGATTAGGAAACAAAACCCCAATGGCATGATTATCAGTGCCAACAGTTTGAAACGTTAGGCTCACTTCATCAAAACTTGCAAACATATTATTTGAACTTGAGTGGTGCACAGTAATTAGATTGTTAACTTCGTAAGTAAATGTGGACTAGTTGAACGCGGATCCAAACGAGAGCTTTTGTAAATACAAACAAAGACAATGTTACCAAGAACTTATCAGGAAGTATTCGTTGATTTAAATAAGTAGATTTGTAGATTTCTTTGTTGTCTACTCACGGAATCACTTATTCCTTAAGAGGGAGGGGAAGAGGGGGGGAGGGGGTTACGTCATAAACCGCACAACATGTTCATATTTTAATTATATGTCAAGAATGCATCTCGAAATCGAAAATATGAGTAATCAGTGTGCTGTGGTTCGGTAAGACCTTCTACCTACTAACATTATAATCAGTATGACTGTGATTATTTAATTAGTAATGTAATTAAATAAAAATCACAGTCTAACTGATTATAATGTTAACCAGACTTTCGATTTCAAGTTGCGATCTTGAGATATAGTTAAAATATGAAAATGTTTTGCGGTTTTTGACGTGAACATACCCATTGTTCTGAATAAAGACGCCTCAGTCAATCAATCAATCAATTAATTAAAATAACTGGTGATTAGTGGGATACATTATGCTATGCATTGTACAGCTCTGTAATTGATGCGTGGATGAAAGTGCGAGGAGTAGTGGTACACCTGACTAGACTTGATTGACCTTTTGCAAGACTAATCCGCGTAAATCTACCACAGAATAACTACTTTCAATAATCGAAATCAACTTCGTTAAGACATAGTTCGTAAGGTTTGATCATAAACCTCTCTAATGGTTTCGTAATTAAACACTCATCAGTTTATGCATTTCCTTCTGGGTGAACACTCGAGTGTATTCCAAAACCGAATCTGCCAAGGTCCTGAGTTTCAGAGGTGTATTTAATATTATGATCATCGGTAACAAATTATCCACCTTCACTTACGCAACCACTCTGCTGCAAAAAATATAATTTTAAAGCTCTTTTAAAATGTGCAATGTAATTCTTACGCAATAACTAAATGTGCCGAACTTAATTAAATTCTTTTTACTCTGAATGACTGGCAGTGAAAGTCGAAGCCAGCGAAATATGAAGATAAGAAATCTAGTTCAGAAAATCGCTTACTTGCAAGCGTCAGGTTTTGAAATTGTTTTCGCCTAATATGATATGTTTGAATGCCAGTATTCGAACGCCAGAGTAAATCATGTGTTCAGAAATTAAGTATGGCAGCTATGAGGTAGCATAACGTTCAGAAACAGTGATCTATAAACGTCTACAAGTTTGTACGGCTCTACTTACCCACTACAGTAGCTTGAAGTGAGCATTATAGACACTACTTACCCACTACAGTAGCTTGAAGTGAGCACTATAGACACTACTTACCCACTACAGTAGCTTGAAGTGAGCACTATAGACAGACATACATCGTTCTATTATAGTCACATGAAAGTAACTACAAGTTAGGTAGTTTAATATTCAAACACTCACAGTTCTGGCCAGACTCAATATCTATAATACAAAACCACTAGATTACGAAACTTAGTACTAAGAATGCAGAATATAATGAACTCGATTTAAACAAATGGCGTTGCGAGTTAGTGTGTATCAGCAAACAAAGGTCGTATGTCTAAACAAATTGCGTTAACTACGGTTATGATTGTTCTTGGATGTTGTGTGTTGTCTTGGATTGTTGTGGATCTAAAAGATAGGAGGTAATTACTGCATATTTGATAATAATATGATTGAAGAACGTTTGGGTGCGGCGAATATTACTAAAGAGAAGGAATAGTTCCAGATTACACCACGCGACGCGAGTGCGTGGGTGAGCGAATCATTTCATTACCTGTCGCAATCGTCTGTTGTGAGCCATACTGATTGGCTTATGAAATGGATTTAAGAAGAAATAAAGTAAAATGAATTTTAACATGTAATTTTAATTAGCTTACTCGTATTGAACAAGGAAAGCGAGCGCTCACCAGAATCTCTTACTAATTATTGGACTAGCTGTTGTCCTAGACCTGAATTACATCAGAAGGTTTTAAAGTTGTTAAAAAGCAGAAATCCATATTGGAAAGAAAAGGTCGGTGTTCGCAGGATGGATGTGGTTGCATCCGAATGCCGTGATCTAGTTACGTAGGTAAGATCGAGATCGTCTGCAACTGCGGGCAACCATTTTACATAACGCGTTCACGCTCGGGGACCCCAGATGACAGATTAAGACAACTTACCATTTCATTAAAACTATTCCTCCTTTCGTTAACTAAGTGGTTTCCTGTTTCTATTAGCGCACAATGGTGATTCAGCTCAACTTTACGCCTCCGTTTCAGATATTATATATGAATTAAGATGGCGTTTTTCTTTTGTTTTAAATTCGATGTTAGAACTGATATGTGATTTAAAAAGTAGTTAAAAAGCAATGTACCTATAAGATAAGGAATTAGTATAGTGCTTAGTATACGGCTTCAATGGTGATGACGGAATGCTTATAGTGAATAGATTAACATATCAGGATATTATAGAGGTGTGGATAAAATGCTTAGTAGATGGAATTATACACCAGAATGTGCTTAGTGTACGGACTTAGTGGTGATGATAAAATGTCAAATTTACGGACTGTACTAGAATGTGCTTAGTGTACAGAGCTAATTGTGACTTGTGACTTTGATTGTTAACACAATATTGAACCCATTCTTGAATAATAAGTGTAATGGGAATATGTCCAACTCTCCGACCTCGGTTCTCATTAGTCTGAGTAGCAGATCACTAGTCTGATCTCGGTTCTCATAAGTCTGAGTAGCAGATCACTAGAGTCTGATCTCGGTTCTCATAAGTCTGAGTAGCAGATCACTAGAGTCTGATCTCGGTTCTCATTAGTCTGAGTAGCAGATCACTAGAGTCTGATCTCGGTTTTCATTAGTCTGAGTAGCAGATCACTAGAGTCTGATCTCGGTTCTCATAAGTCTGAGTAGCAGATTACTAGAGTCTGATCTCGGTTTTCATTAGTCTGAGTAGCAGATCACTAGAGTCTGATCTCGGTTCTCATTAGTCTGAGTAGCAGATCACTAGAGTCTGATCTCGGTTCTCATTAGTCTGAGTAGCAGATCACTAGAGTCTGATCTCGGTTCTCATTAGTCTGAGTAGCAGATCACTAGAGTCTGATCTCGGTTCTCATTAGTCTGAGTAGCAGATCACTAGAGTCTGATCTCGGTTCTCATAAGTCTGAGTAGCAGATTACTAGAGTCTGATCTCGGTTTTCATTAGTCTGAGTAGCAGATCACTAGAGCCTGATCTCGGTTCTCATTAGTCTGAGTAGCAGATCACTAGTCTGATCTCGGTTCTCATTAGTCTGAGTGTGTAGCAGATCACTAGAGTCTGATCTCGGTTCTCATTAGTCTGAGTAGCAGATCGCTAGTCTGATCTCGGTTCTCATTAGTCTGAGTGTGTAGCAGATCACTAGATGCAGAGCTCAGGTTCCAGAGTGTCATTGTGAATGTGTCTTTCGCATGATACAGTCAATTTATCAAGTTTGAGCAAATATATTAATTAACTACACTAGTGGAATCGAATGTCACCTGTATCGTGTGGAACATATATGAGTGAAACCATGCTGATGCAGTAAGTGTACAATTATCCAATGATGCCAAGTTGATGACTGTCTCACCCATGATGCCAAGAATAACAGACATTCCAACGGTAGTTTGAGAATGAAACCGCGCAAAATTGGTATGTTTCAGTTAAGAACGGTGCACAACATTGATAATGAGTTTAACAACAATAAACTGAATGTGGTTTCGTAACAACTTAATACTGGAAGTACGTAACTCGTAATGGGTGGTATTGTGAATTACTAATTCCATAATTAGTACTCAAGTATGAGTAGTATAGTCTAGTTGACACAACATCTGGGTTTATTTTAACTTTTTTAGTGATATGCATCCTTCTTTAAACATGAATTGAAAACACGTTGATTTCATGTGGTTTTAATGGTGGCAATACCGTTTCCTGTTCAACATACCGTCTTTGATGTTTTGACAGAACCTTTAATAGTAATGACATTGAGCAGGAAGCTAACTTGTATTTGTTTGTTTTGCTTCAACTGTCAGGGAACTTTGTACCTATGACAGTTTTGGTAACGAATGTTACTATTCTTGCAGGAAACTTCACATTTTAGACGTTGATTTTTGGATTTCAACATTCACAACTTTTTCATTGTTACAAATTTTAATTTTCATTAATTTTCCAGGACGAAATTGGTAAACGATATTTGGCACAAGGTTGAAACACGGTGATCTTAAATAGAATCCCATTTCTTCTAGCTAGTCGATAGGAAAATTCAGATGATAACTCGAGTGCTATTCCGGGTGATTGGTCGTCTGGTCCTGAGGGGTGGTCTCGGAGGAGGCGGAGGGGGAGGGGGAGGTGGGGACTCCACTTCATCTTCCTCTTCAAGTAGTGGAGGAGGCACCCCCGGCAGGAGGATAAGCATCACATTGCCCACCTACCCTCCCGGCGAAGACGACGACGAAGATGAAGACGACGAGGATGATGATAGCGCAAAGGCAACAAACACTGAGACGACTACGGTAAACAGAACATCACAACAGCAACAAGAGGCCAGATTCTGGACTAGGCATTTGATGTCCCGTGAATCAAACCGTTCTTTTCTAATAGCCTATTGTATGTTCACAATTTCTTTGGAGACCATCTTATTTATGCCCCTACTATATTAATATACGGGTGTTTCCAACTATAATGGAAATAAAAACAAAAGCATTATTTTCTCACAAGGCACTATTTGTCCGTTGTTAAAAATAAAACGGCAACGGAAAAAGTAACAAGTTGTTGTAATCATCTACACTAATTAATATATCCCCTCTTTTGACAAAAGAATCGCTTTTCTTTATTTAAGTTGGTCTAACTCAACACCTATCAAAGTATTTGTGGACTAAAATATGCTACTTGTGAAATAACGGCTTTTTCGAAATGAGAACATTCAAATATCTGTCCTCAACTGGCCAAGCATGATAATAGTTTATCTGATATTGTTTCGACATTTGACTTAAGATATGGTAATGGTTATCTCTTATCAGTAAAGTAGCTGTAGTTACTCACACACAAAGATACTGATAGTGCGTTGCTTAACACCTCTGCCTAGAACTAACCTAACTTTGAACTAACCCCTTAATACATTTAGTGTGCTTGCAAATAACCCAATGGTTAATGTTACATCCTGGCCTAACAATAACTAACAATTGTGGGTAAAGCATGTTCAATTACTTCCGAATGGCAATTTGTTGCGTTTTTTGTTGTCAATCTAGATTTATTGAAGTCAATTAGAAAACAACATTTGCTTTTAGATGTTTTTGTTTAATAATGCTGGATTGTTTTTGATGTGATTCTATTTTCAAACTATCTATGAAAGTCAGCTGAGAAGAAGGCAGGGTTAAATTTCAAAATTATTCTCTTTTTCAATAACATATTTACTGAATATTCCGTGATGAAAACGTTTAGCCTACAGTAGAATTGTAAATATTTAGGTAGGAAACGTTTGTCTGAGGATACTATGTTTCACAACGACTTGTGAACTCTTTTCATACGCTGGTAGAAATACGCGTTTTCTACCAGCGTAGAAAAAAGTGATCCACAGTCAAAATCTACATAATGTATCTTATTAAAATGCAAATGCTTGTCCTACCACTGCACAAGAAGCGGCTTTCATGGATATCTTTGATAACGAAAAACATGAATGCAATAATCTAAGTCTAAGACATATTTGTAATGAATGTACTCTCAATAAATTGCCATATTATAGCTGTAGTTGAATTGCTTTGGCTAAGTTAATTGTAAGGTCAAATGTCGTTTCAATATTACAATAGACACATCATGTCCCCACTTCTTCGATACTGGACATGGACAAGAATGACTTCTTCAACAGCACGTGTTTCTTCTATCTATTGCAATGTGTCTTCGATGGGCCCTAACATCATTATCTCATATGATTGACAAATTATGAGACTGCATCTTGTTCGTATTCCTTCCATGTTTGGCTGCTCTTATGTTTGTATGATAGTCTGTGCTTTCACAACATGGTTGAAATGTATGTTTGTTTCTCATCCTCGTCTCTAATCCTCTCATGTGTATTTATTGACTGTCATTGTAATAGCTTGTCTTGATGTAACTATTATTTCACATGCATTCTTCTTTTGACTTAGTTATAAGTTATTAGTTAATATATTTCCGTTGCTATGATGTCTGTGACAGTTGTGATGGTCAGTTTAATAAATACCTTCACCTCCCTGTTTTCATAATGTTTTTAATTTCCTAGTTCGGTTGTTTTTCTTTCAACCTAAAAAGTTTAGCATTTGTTTGTTTTGAACAAGCTATGGTTTGCAACTCGACGTATTTAGGTGAAATACTACCGCTCTTCTCTACTTATCTTATCTACTTTTTAATGTGTTGCGCAAAATTTAAAGACGTGTTTGAAATTAATTTGTAAGTAATACTGTTTTGGCAAATATTGTAAAAAAAAAAAAAAAAAAAAAATCTAATATGTTTGTAATAACTAAATGGAATTATAGTTAGACAGTTGATAGTTAGTTCCGCGTCGGTAATCGTAAAGGACCTATGGTACCTAGAGCACAATAACACACCAAACAGCTTTGCTTCATTCACACGTTCTTCCAACTAACTTAAGCATGAGTGTATCTACCATCACAGTTACTGTTTGTTAGAACGTACAAACATCACAGTAATCACGTCCATGGTTTGCTCCAGTTTCTTGTGGTGGGATGCTTCTTAACGATCATTTTAGCTAACACTCGAAATTAAACAAATCTATTTTACTATCCGTCAAGCGATTAAATTCATACCATATACATTATTTATGCCAGAGATCATCCACTTGCATTTATTTACACAAATATAACATTTTCCAAATATGTGTTTATCTTATTATTATTATTATTATTATTATTATTATTATTATTATTATTATTATTATTATTATTATTATTATTATTATAATTATTATTATTATTATTATTATTATTATTATTATTATTATTATTATTATTATTATTATTATTATTATTATTATTATTATTATTATTATTATTATTATTATTATTATTATTATTATTATTATCATCATTTTTATTATTATTATTATTATTATTATTATTATTATTATTTATTATTATTTGTGTGTTCATATAAATATGTGCTTGTTAAGGTGAGATATGATACACTTAGAAAATATACAATCCCATTTATTTATTTTATGTCTATCCTATTCAATTATTATTTTATTGTTGTAATTATGTTTGCTTTTTCAAGTGTAATTTATATTAAGTATTTACCACATATAATTTTTAAATTGTTTTAATTATCTTACAGCTGTCCACTGCCGTAATTTCCGTCCACTCTTTCCAAAGCTCCAATGGTCTCGATCTATTACATTCCCTTGTAGTAATCAGTCTTGTCAGACTCGAATTATGTCCAAAGAAGTAAAGTTGCCATTATAGTACAATATTTAAATCGCTAAATAATTTTAGGAGTGAACGCTTGATTGTTCCTGTAGGAAACAGTTATGTTTCTAGAAAGTTTAAAATACGGAAATAATTCTAATTTCCATTACTAAACAGAATTAATAGCATAGCGCAAAATAGATTTAAAACGAAATTGGCATTTGTAATTTAAATTTATTTATTTAATGGTTGTTAGTTCATCTGGATTGCTTGATTATATAAACCCTGATAATGACATAGATGTATGGTGACACGTATGTGGCACAGTCACGGCTTATTCTTTAGTCGTCCGAACCTTAAATAACAAGCATTTTAAGAATAAATCACAGTACTGAAATAACTTTAATAATTTTATGGAATTAGTTCATTATTGGCAAACCAGGTTTAGAGAGATAAAAACAAGTAAAATAATTATTAGTACACATTTATCTTTGAGTGGCCTAATTAGGTTTGAAAATATCTGCATTCATGAAAATGCTAGCAAGACTTCGTGACAAATTGAGCTTCTTACAATTGTTATTGATATTATGACCAAATTGATATGACCATAAGTATCGTTCGTAACAATATTCGTTGGTGTGTTCTTCTTTACGCGCACATGTGTAAAGCTTTAACGCTGGATCTCAGTGAAGCACTGAGTATTATCTAACGCCGACATTTGATCCAGAACTCTTCATAATCTTTGTCCACAACTATGGGTGCAAATTATTTAAAAAATAGTATAGCCTTATGTAACTTAAGGCTTAGACCAATTCCAACTATAATTATATATAATATATTAACTTTAATTATTTCTTGTTTATTATTTTTATTTGAGTTATTATTAATTATATCTTTTACTTGTATTATATATTTTTTTATATTGATTTTATTATTTTATTTTATTCATATACAGAGTAGAACACAAAAATGGTCGTCAAATGTTCAGAAATAATTAAAAAAAAATTGGGATCTACATTTCTCGCGGCATTTTGTTAAAGTTTCGCTGTAACTAATTCTGGAAGAAACCCCCAAATGTGACGAAGGGTTGATTTCGTCATGTAGTGTAAGACTCACCTTTATTGATGTTTTGAGGTTTGAAATAAATATGTTCTATAAGTTTCGTCCTACGGTTATGTTTTCATCTACTGGTACAAAACAGAATTTATACTAGCGAATGAAAAATATGTGTTCATCCCAAACAATAGCATACACACATGTATATATATATATAGTTATCATATAAAATCAGTAATGGTGGGCTAACACGATATTCAAATTAAATCTTCTCGCTGGTCTTCTCCCAGAGCTAGTAACAGTGCGATTTGATTTTAAAACGCTATATCGACAGTTGTTCGATGCAAAAAGAATAAAAATAACATTAAGTTTGTATATTTGATCATATTATTCTCATATTATTCTTTGTCTTCCAATGCTCCTTTTGTTTATGATAATGGATATTTAAGAAAAGAAAATTTGCTCCGGTTATTATGTTATGATTTTGTTGGGTTACAAGTTCATGTTATTAAAAAGAAAATAACTACCATTAATTACGGAATTTAAAGTTAGAAATAAAACAAGCCATATACGAAGAACTATTAGGGATGTATGACCAATTATTATTCTGTCAATATTATTATATCATAAAGAAAAAAAACATAATTATCATGCTGATGTTAGCATTTTAAAGCTTAAAAAGAACCATAATAACAACAACAACAAAATAAGACAAGTATAGCAACCTTACTAAATATTTCTCTTCCGCGTCGGCCCCACGAACGATAATTTACAATCAAGTTAAATAATTCTCTCCTGAACTGGTCCCTCCACCAACAGTTTAGTATCAAGTTGAACATTTCTCTTCTGGTCACCTATAGTTTAATATCAAGTTGATCATTTCTCTTCTGGATACCCATTGTTTAATATCAAGTTGAACATTTCTCTTCTGGTCACCTATAGTTTAATATCAAGTTGATCATTTCTCTTCTGGATACACATTGTTTAATATTAAGTTGAACATTTCTCTTCTGGTCACCTATAGTTTAATATCAAGTTGATCATTTCTCTTCTGGATACCCATTGTTTAATAATATTAAGTTGAACATTTCTCTTCTGGTCACCTATAGTTTAACATCTTCTGCACCGGCACCCCCACCAATAGTTAAATATTTCACACAACCGTTTTAATTTCTGCTCTGTGTAGTGAAATATTCTGTCAACTGTTAACTGGACCAGTCAATCTGTACGAAGGTAACCTCTGGTGTCTGAGCAACGTTCATCGGACACCCCCTATTCAAATTTATTTGAAATTTTTGAAATTTGACATATTGTCAATATTTTATTTCACATAATGTATTGAATATTTCGACATATTACAGGGAATCTTACATATTACTACATCAATTGTTTATAATATAATTTGTTTAGATTAATTTTAGTATTTTTATTCTAATTGTGAGAGAATATCTCCCAACTATATCCTGTTTCATTCATACAGCAAATGCACCTTTCAAACACCTCAACAAAAAAGTTTATTTGTTTAGGGTAAGAAAATTGCTACTTATCATCACAGACATATACATTATAGTTATGGGTCATCACAAAGTGTATACAATGTAATATGCTATATTGATCTGGAAATAAAACTTACTTACTTACTTACTTACTTACAATAGGTATCAATACTCTTAAAATGTTTGTCGAAAACCATTTAATTATCAGGAAGTACTGATTTTTTAAATAGTAACGGATTTTAATAACGCACCTTCTATATACATTAACAAAATAATACATACACAAAAAATTCATTTCAACAACATTTATATAACTATCTTATTTGAGTTATTTTAATTCAGGTCCATATTTGTATAATGCTTATTGATTATAAATGTACTGTGAATGCACCCACTGAATGCCATCAGGGAATGCCAGATAGCTTATTGATTCTATATGTACTGTCCATGCACCCATTGCTTGACAACAGGGAATGCCAGATAGCTTATTGATTCTATATGTACTGTCCATGCCCCCACTGCTTGACAGAAGGGAATGCCAGATAGCTAATTGATTCTATTTGTACTGTCCATGCACCCATTGCTTGACAGCAGGGCATGCCAGATAGCTTATTGATTCTATTTGTACTGTCCATGCCCCCACTGCTTGACAGCAGGGAATGCCAGATAGCTTATTGATTCTATATGTACTGTCCATGCACCCATTGCTTGACAGCAGGGAATGCCAGATAGCTTATTGATTCTATATGTACTGTCCATGCACCCATTGCTTGACAGCAGGGAATGCCAGATAGCTTATTGATTCTATATGTACTGTCCATGCACCCATTGCTTGACAGCAGGGAATGCCAGATAGCTTATTGATTCTATATGTACTGTCCATGCACCCATTGCTTGACAGAAGGGAATGCCAGATAGCTTATTGATTCTATATGTACTGTCCATTCACCCATTGCTTGACAGCAGGGAATGCCAGATACCTTATTGATTCTATATGTACTGTCCATGCACCCATTGCTTGACAGAAGGGAATGCCAGAAGCTTATTGATTCTATATGTATTGTCCATGCACCCATTGCTTGACAGCAGGGAATGCCAGATAGCTTATTGATTCTATATGTACTGTCCATGCACCCATTGCTTGACAGAAGAGAATGCCAGATAGCTAATTGATTCTATTTGTACTGTCCATGCACCCATTGCTTGACAGCAGGGAATGCCAGATAGCTTATTGATTCTTTATGTACTGTCCATGCACCCATTGCTTGACAGCAGGGAATGCCAGATAGCTTATTGATTCTATATGTACTGTCCATGCACCCATTGCTTGACAGCAGGGAATGCCTGATAGCTTATTGATTCTATATGTACTGTCCATGCACCCATTGCTTGACAGCAGGGAATGCCAGATAGCTTATTGATTCTATATGTACTGTCCATGCACCCATTGCTTGACAACAGGGAATGCCAGATAGCTTATTGATTCTATTTGTACTGTCCATGCACCCATTGCTTGACAGCAGGGAATGCCAGATAGCTTATTGATTCTATTTGTACTGTCCATGCACCCATTGCTTGACAGCAGGGAATGCCTGATAGCTTATTGATTCTATATGTACTGTCCATGCACCCATTGCTTGACAGCAGGGAATGCCAGATAGCTTACTGATTCTATATGTACTGTCCATGCACCCATTGCTTGACAGCAGGGAATGCCAGATAGCTTATTGATTCTATATGTACTGTCCATGCACCCATTGCTTGACAGCAGGGAATGCCAGATAGCTTATTGATTCTATTTGTACTGTCCATGCACCCATTGCTTGACAGCAGGGAATGCCAGATAGCTTATTGATTCTATATGTACTGTCCATGCACCCATTGCTTGACAGCAGGGAATGCCAGATAGCTTATTGATTCTATATGTACTGTCCATGCACCCATTGCTTGACAGCAGGGAATGCCAGATAGCTTATTGATTCTATATGTACTGTCCATGCACCCATTGCTTGACAGCAGGGAATGCCAGATAGCTTCTTGATTCTATATGTACTGTCCATGCACCCATTGCTTGACAGAAGGGAATGCCAGATAGCTTATTGATTCTATATGTACTGTCCATGCACCCATTGCTTGACAGCAGGGAATGCCAGATACCTTATTGATTCTATATGTACTGTCCATGCACCCATTGCTTGACAGAAGGGAATGCCAGAAGCTTATTGATTCTATATGTACTGTCCATGCACCCATTGCTTGACAGCAGGGAATGCCAGATAGCTTATTGATTCTATATGTACTGTCCATGCACCCATTGCTTGACAGAAGAGAATGCCAGATAGCTAATTGATTCTATTTGTACTGTCCATGCACCCATTGCTTGACAGCAGGGAATGCCTGATAGCTTATTGATTCTTTATGTACTGTTTATGCACCCATTGCTTGACAGCAGGGAATGCCAGATAGCTTATTGATTCTATATGTACTGTCCATGCACCCATTGCTTGACAGCAGGGAATGCCTGATAGCTTATTGATTCTATATGTACTGTCCATGCACCCATTGCTTGACAGCAGGGAATGCCAGATAGCTTATTGATTCTATATGTACTGTCCATGCACCCATTGCTTGACAACAGGGAATGCCAGATAGCTTATTGATTCTATATGTACTGTCCATGCACCCATTGCTGGACAGAAGGGAATGCCAGATAGCTTATTGATTCTATATGTACTGTCCATGCACCCATTGCTTGACAGCAGGGAATGCCAGATAGCTTATTGATTCTATATGTACTGTCCATGCACCTATTGCTTGACAGCAGGGAATGCCAGATGGCTAATTAATTCTATATGTTCTGTCCATGCACCCATTGCTTGACAGCAGGGAATGCCAGATAGCTAATTGATTCTATATGTACTGTCCATGCACCCATTGCTTGAGAGAAGGGAATGCCAACTAGCTTATTGATTCTATATGCACTGATTTTCAGCAGGGAATGCTAGTTGTAGTTGTGCGCATGCTGAAGCCGGCCTTGTGTTGTGATTCAGGTCGGCTCTGAAGCCAACGAACTGAGCGGAGCCGAGTCTCAGAACAACGAGGTGCGAGTGCAGTACACGGCCGTCGAAGAGGACCAGGAACCAGCAGCGACCGGAGACAACGACCAGCAAGCCGAGGCCGACGGAGACGTCGACGCAGAGGAGGTCGCAGACCCTGACGAGGGGCGGAACAAGAGGTTCCTGCCCTTCAACTTGGGCGGAGGTGGCTCGGCTGGCAGCGGCGGCGGATCAGGCAACTTCCTTTTCGATATCATCAGGGTAAGCAAACTAACTAATCTCATCAATTGCATGACTTGCCGTTCTCTTGATGACCAGGCGCCGACTTTTGGTTTCTTTGAGCCATTTGCATGCTTGTCGCTGAAACGAGTATGGAGGATTCTAGCGTTGAGTGAGGTATTCCTCACTCAACGACTGTAGGAGTCTGTAAGTAAAGACCTAACAACACGGATGCCACATCAACTGCTCTAACGTTCTTCTGATAGGAAATGGATAGCTCGAAATGATTCATCAACAGGCCTTTATTCGTTAAGTATGTTAGGGTTTCAACCCGTCTATTCAAGACTGTTTCTTCTACATCGAGGGTTATCTATGACAAAGACAACTGGGTCTTCACTTCTTGGTTTCTACTGTGCTTATTTTCTTCCACAGCTACTTTCAACTAACCTATAATCTCTAGCCCTGTGTCTTCTGTCTTCTGAGGTGATAGGATAACAACACTGCCTGTCTAAACCTGACGATGTTTAACAGAGGTGTGGTGAACTGACCACTTGAGACGATTGTTATTGACGAAATGTTTCCCAGCCGACTCAGATATGTTTCAAACAATGATATTCCTAGACTATTCTTAGAACAATAAGATAAATAATTATCATCGTAGTGATTTACGTGGCCAATTATGGGTATGCGCGAGAATCGCACATGAAATCGGTTGACTATAGACGTGAATAGCTGCAAGTGATGTTTTATTCGAGAAAAACAGGGTTCAATAGCAGTAAAATCATTGTTTAAACATTTTGAATTAGTTGAAAAACAAGAAACTAATAAACTTTTTCCAAACTTAACAGATAAATCTTCAATGAGGTGAGACCCACGCAGTAAATGTTCAAAATTGAAAATTAAAATGCCGAAGGCCTCCTTTAATCTCATACTTGTTTCACTCATATTTCATTTCTACTATACTTACTGAATACTGATCATTTTGGAGTTACAAAATTGTTGTCTAGATCGACATACATAATATCCAAGCATCATGGGACGACTTCATTAAGCGGTCCCCACTTTCTTGTAATGTTGGCTTTACTTCAAAATTTTTTACAAATAAGAATGGACAGTTTCCCTGAAATAACGACGACTTAAATACGATTTCATTTAGCAATCAATACTTTTTATATGTCCATTACAGTAATGAATCTTGTTGTATTGTCAGTTGGAGACTTGCTAAACTCGGCTCTCTACTTTGAACAGTGAGCATTCAAGTTGTGTTGTGTTGCTCAGCAAACAGCTGATCGTGCTGCCCGAGCAGCGGGCACCGTTTACCGTGTGGTTGCCGGCACTGAAAGCCTAGGCATCACTTACGCCACTACAACAACACAAACTAGAGCCAAGCAACAGACTGGGACGAACGCCACCGGCCGACGAGCGGTACGACTTATTGCTAATCTTAAACCCATCCATCCAACCGACTCACCTTACATTTGCATGGGACATTTATTTGATTCCGGACATTACTTTTCATACTTTTTTCGTTTTCATCGCAACTTTTATTTCTCAATTAAAAAATTGACGTGTATAGTTCCATTTATCAGTTGAGAGCTAGGAGGCTATGCCTGAAAGTTGAAAATTAGACAAACAATTTGACAAACAACAAGTTGAGAAACTTTACGTGATATCTACGTTGTTATCACTAGCTATTTGCTGACTGCTGTAGCGGACCGCGTGGAAAACACTCAATCAGCCAATAGCAAGTGATATCTACGTGGTTATCACTAGCTATTGGCTGACTGCTGTAGCGGACCGCGTGGAAAACACTCAATCAGCCAATAGCAAGTAATAACTACGTAGATATCACTTTAAGTGAGTATATTGTCACCGTGACAACTTTCAGAAATAGCCCTCCTGATATTATCATTTCTTATTCTGGATTTTTGTTTTGCATTTCTGTAAAACAGGTTTTATACATAAAGATGATTGTGCATCGACGTTTTTTTTTAAGATGGAAATTTCGTGGCTTGTTAACCAAAATTGTGAGTTTCTTTATTTAAAAAAGCCACAAATTATATTCTTTTTAAGAGTTAATTATAGTATGGATGCGTGATTATATTGATAGACATAGCTTTAATTTTGTCATGTTGGAAGAATCCCTGACAATTGATTTCACTCATTCCAGGATTAGGTTGATATAAAAGAAAAATAAGCACATAAGATTGTAAATCATTTATGAATTTGAGCTCAAATTAATCTAAAAATGTATCTAATTCTAGAGTGAGTTTAAAATGTCGGTAGCTTATTTGCGATTTGACACAATTTCCAATTTCGCCACTAAAATATAGTTCGCGGTTTCACCTAATACCACGATTCGCGTATTGAAACGGGTCCCATTCAATCGAAGTTCACGTGATTTGTGTGCAAACTGAATTTTAAAGGATTACTGCAAATTGGAAAAAAATCGCGAATTTCGCTGTCTCAATTTTTGCCCATCTCCATTTATACATTATATTTCAATTGGCTAGTTGTCAGAAAGGTATGATTTCAGCATGCAACAATATTCATAACTAATTCAATAATCTGGAGACTAAGGAATGAGAACGATAACTCATGTCAACAATATATATAGTTTTGTGTTAGTTGCCGTAAAATGGTAATAGGGCGATTATGATGTAAATGGTTTTTATAATACAGCAAACTCTCAAACTGCTTAAGGAACTTTAAATACCATCCAGTACTGCTGTGAATTAAACTTGTAAGATGGGTTCGACGTCTTCGTCTACTACAACTAATACCTACTCACTTACTGACTACACTACCGCTACCGCGCAACACTTTTATCTGATAGAAGACATAAAACTATCATTCAGAACTAGTGACGAAGTTTGGGAACCTCGCTTTACTTTATAATGTTTACCTGTTATTGACAAGGTATTTGAAACAAACAATAAAAAAATTCCAAATTCCAAATTGTCCAATGTAACGTGTGTCTCCTACACAGTACTTTGCTGCTTCGGGGTTTGAGGACTTTTCATTTGTTTTGATTTGTCGTTTTTTAAATCACTTTCTATCGTAGACAGCAGTTTAACATGTCTCTAGTTAATTTTGGCGAACAATATCAAAAACTCTTGAAAAGTCCTAGTTCGCAAATATCTATGCCTACTCGTTCCAATGCTTCGCATGTCCACTTGGGTCTCTGTCTCTTTGCTTTCTGTATTGGTGGTTCTTCCTGCATGCCACTTGACTGACTTACTGTTTTCTTATATCAGATTCATCAGCAAGTACTTAATACTTTATCCTAAGTTTCAGAACCCAGCTCCAGATCAAACACAACGGAGGCATTTCCATATCATTTACTAATTATTGCTTTAGGACAGCTGTATTTTAACTTATTTTACCATTTAGTAAATCCCAAGCTGAGTATGGTATCTCACTTGCATCACATTATTTTGAAGTAAGCCTCCGCATGACTATTCAGTTGACTGTTTAGTAATCCCTGAAAAAAAAAATGTTCGAGTGTCTTCGCCGGATTATTAGCGCAATTAATTCACACCATGTCATGTCTAGCATAACATTTTATTACTTATTTATTTATTCACAGTCATTTGTAATTTATACTGTAGGGCCATTAATAAGACACATAGTTTTAGTAGGAAATTTCTATTTAAAACTTCAGTTTCACACGATATTGATGTGCGTTTTAAACATCATTGATGGTTGGTAATATTTAAATATTTATTCACAGAAAGCATATAGACACAGTGGTTATATTAGACTGTAAATTGGGTAATATCTACCTGCCATTACCCATCAAGGTCACTAGTTATCACCACCTTATCACGCTCCCATCTGAGTACCGTTTGGATGGTGGTAACAATAATGCGAGAGTTAGTGGGGTCAGGTTTGGGCCATCACTTGTAGCTGGGATCCATGCAAGTACCTTGGGGGATAGAGTATAGAGTATACTTTAGATTAACTACTGAGGCAGAATAAAAATAAAGAATAAGCCAAGCCAATAACCAGACATTTTACAGTAATGATGAGTAATTACAATAAAAGGGCAAAGGTGACCACTGTTACGTGCTGTATTTATTAATTGTAAAATTCAATCTATACTTTTAAATTATATTAATTTAGTTATTAATCAGTAGCGTAACTCAAAATGACGGGGCCGGTAAGCAAGGTTTGGGTTTTTGACCCCCACTTAAAAAAAAAATTAAAATATTGTGCTCTAAGTATAATTAGAGTAGGAAAATAATTATTTATGCCACCGGATTATTTACGTTCGTCACGTTGTTGTTTAGTTGTGTAATCTATGATTGTAATTTTTTCTATTCTGAATCTGAGAAATCTGTGAATAGGTTCTTAAACAAACATTTATTACACATAAATGTAGTCAAGGTAGCCCCTAGGTCGCTGGGCCCCCAAGCACCGCATACCTTGCACTATTGGGAGTTACCCCACAGTTCCTTATATTTATATACGTACATTAATGTAACTAAAATGTAATAAGTTAATCAGTTGAAACAACACATGATGTTCAACAGTGAAATAATGATATTTCTCTACTGTAGAGGGGACACAAAGCGGGTGCAAGTACAACCCTAGCCAGTAGATAGTTTGATTGCCTGTTTTACCAAGTTTCACTGATCAGATCAGCGGATCAGGTATCCTCATCGCTGGTTCTAAACTCAACAAACACAAGCAGATAGCTTGCATGGTCTGATCAGGTATGATAAGCACCCGTATACATTATACAACTGTTTCCTCCTGAATTTCAACAGTTTCAAAAAAACATTTCAAATCAATGCGTTTTCATCTATAGTACAAAAAAAATTAAGTGGAAATGAATTTCCATAGTACAAATTTACCGTTTTCTAGATTATTTTCTTGGCTAATTGGGGAGTAAATGTTTTAGAATAATGCGCCATGTTTTGTAGAAACGTTTGACCGCAAATGGCTCTTTTTGAATCTCATTAAAGGGAAAGGTGTCTTAACTGCTGAAACCGGCAAAACCAAAGGTTTTCAGTAATACCTTAAGAACGCTGCTAATTATTAAAAAAATGGTTACTAGCCAACATTTAGTTTTATAAGAAATAAAAATTGGATTAACAAAATTTCAGATATTGCATTAATTATGGTTGTCATTTTGGAAACCAATTTATGATTATTTCTTTAGTTATATTCCAAAAAATAACCGTAAAACCCCGTCTGGTCCAGGGGTACAATTTGTCCAAGATATCTCGGCCTGTCGTAAGAGGCGATTTAAATTCCGACGTTTTATGACCTATAGCTGTCGCGTTCGAAGTAAAAAAAAACTAATAACCGTGAGGATTAAAATACTTGAAACTTTTTAAATCCGGTGATTAAATCTTACGAAACCAAATGTTGGTTAGAATCCGCTTTTTCTATACTGTGTTTCGAGGTGTCACTAAAGCGCGTTGATTGTGAGTAGTTTTAACGGCGAGACTACCCTTCCCCGTTAAAAACACATCGCCAGGAATGACCAAACTCACGATTTGATTGATTGATTTATACTCAGATACGTATTCTGAAAGAGAAGGAAGGATAAAAGTACACAATACAACTTTCTTTTGCTCGTAAAATACTAACATTGCTCTTTGTCAACAAATTAACTTTCCAAATGCCCTCACAGTACATTGAATTACTGGCCACACTGTACATTGCTTTGCTTTCTAGTACTTAAGTTGTAGAAAAGTATGAAATATCTTGTTTAGCATGGGCTTTGCATCACAACGTGTTCGTTGGTGTGTCTGTGTACAGAAGGAAGCCATCGATTGGAAGCGATATGAAATATTCAGAAAGTATATAGGGTTCGATTCCCGAATTGTGTTGAAGTTTTTAACTTAAATCCGTATTGGCATATGTTGAAACGGGGACTTCAGAGCCGTTATATCAACGAGGCAGATAATAGTTTATGATATAATATACCCCCCCCCCCCCCCCGTCCCTCTCTCTCAATCTAAAGATAAGTGATTTGACAAAAAATGAACACATGTATTTTATGTATTTGTTATAATTCCTCAAATATTTAAATTAAATTTAAACGAAGTAGTGTTGTTTTGGTTGGTAAACGAAATACTGACTTAAACAATGATTGATATCACAGTAAAAATAAGCAAATATGCATTATTCATTCAATTTCTAGGAAAATACTCGGTAAGTTTGACGTCAAATAAATGGCTGATGTTTTCTTGGTAGTTCCATGACTATCTACACAACTGATTTATTCAAGATATATTACTTAACTACTCAGGAAATACACGATAAGGCAAACGAATATGTTTAGGGTTGTGATTTTGTTCCATCATTTCTCATAGTATACCAATAATTGGATTCTTCAATTAAATAAAACACTTTTTATACCATATTATGTTCATTTTAGATTTTAAGATAAAGTTCGCCTCATTCTCTTAGATAAAGAAATCCCTATTACATGTACTATGTATTGCATAGGTACTTTGAGAACAAAATGTCAGCCTGTATAGCCAATATTGTTGGTGAATCACCTCTCACGGTTGACGTACAGACTGGCCTATTCTATCTCCGCCCCAGAATTGAGAATATCGCTTTCACGAATACGTAAACGCAATGTTTCTAACTAATGTATGAAGTAGTTTGTGATGCACTGCCTGTAGTTTTGAGCATATGGAACCCGAATACTATAAAATGATTGTAGTTTAGATCTTGTTCAAAGCTATGTACGTGTTTAACCCGATATAATTGCATTGTGTCAGCTTGTGGCTGGAAGTGGCAACACTGAGGCTGGTGATGAGAAGGCGAACTCTGCCGTGGGCGTCGCTAACCTTGAACAAGCTGCCGAAAAGGATGATGGGTACCAAGCAGGAGTCCCCGGGCCAATCACGCGTCTCTTCGTTATCGCCAACAGGGGAATCTCCAACCTGATGCAGGATCTTATTCTGGTAAGCTTAGCTCCCTCATTGTATTGCTTACCTTGTCAGGCAAGAAACTACACAAATCATATCTGTTTCCATCTATGAGAAATAATGATACACAAGAGTAAAAAAGTTCTTACCACAAAGAGAAATAAGGCAATAAAATTAATAAAATCGAATAATTTTGGCAGGTTACTGAACAATTATTTTTCTTTTGGAAATTTAGCATGTACGTGATCGCCCGGGATATGATTGATAACCGAACTGAATTAAACATTACATTGCAAAAATTATTCAACTCAAGTTACATATTAATTAAGCTAAAGAACTCCTGCGTTGATATCATTAAGATCCAATCATTTCTATCTGCTTTGTCTTGTGAGTGAAAATCACGTACATGCTCATTCCCATGAGAAAAATTATTGTTGGACAACTAGCCCAAATTTTACTATTTCATTAATTTTTCCCTTCTTTCTCTTTAGGGTAGTAGCTTTTCTACACGTCATTATTTGTCATGGATGGGAATACATATGAATGTTTTAGTTTGTTGCATATTGAGAAAGTAATTCACACCCGTTATTTGGGATTGTATCAGCTAAACAATTAATTTAAAACTTTTAATTAATATTGTAATAGGTACAATTTAGTGCCCTTTCTGTTTGTTTTTTAAATTTAAAAATGTATTGGTTAGCTGATCCAAAACTAGGGATGCCCAACGATACCAAAATTCATTATCGATATCGTCGAATTATCTCTCAACGATATCGATATAATATCGATATTTTCCGCCAATTTGATCGAAAAATATGTTTCTGTGACAGCTCTCCCCCCCCCCCCCCCCCCCCCCAGCATGCGTTTTCCCGCTACCACGCCCCTAGAACGCTGCGCCCCTCCACAGTAGAGTATAGACGAATGAAGTCGGGGTCTATTGTCCTTGCTAGAACCGACCACATGGACAAGTTGTACAGACATCGCGGAAACATTAGCCTTCAGAGGTCGGTCAAGACTTACTTCAATACAACGCAATACCTTTACAGTCAATATATTTGAGATGGCGTTCGAGTTAGGAGAACATTACGTCCACCGGGAAAGACAAAAGATCGCGCGCGGGTGATCGAGGCACTGTACTGCCGATCACAGTACTGCCAAGATCACTGTTTTTTGTTTCAATTGCGAGGCTAGCGATATCGACTGGGTTATTGCAGAATCACTCGATGCAGACAGCGACACAAAATCGCATTTTTTTTTGTTTTTTGGTAATTACTCAATTTGAAAACTTTTCATGATATATCAAGATACAGAATATAAATATCGATATCGAAAATAATTTTGTATATCGATAAATATCGATATATCGATATCGTTGGGCATCCCTATCCAAAACCGATCCCGGATATGAATCACTCTCAATATCTTGAAGTGTTGTCAAGATGTTGATGTAGCGCACTGGCCTCGACCTTTACAGAGCAATGGCTCAGCGGTAAAGGCGAGATACTCTTATTCGGGAGGTCGCCGGTTCAATATCGGCCACCAACAATCCGGACTAGATTGTTTCTAAGATTTCCTCAGTCAAAAGGGGAATGCAGTGATTAAATTCATTCCATGGAAATTGAACGTCCCCTCCCAAATATTCTCACGTCCAATATACCTATAATAGTTAGCTGTATTTATTATCACATGCCAATTAACCAGTTGCCCCTGGGCAGGTAAACATTGTTACACAAAGTGTTATTTTTGTAATCTGAAAATGTGACCGATCATGCACAACTACGTCATAGATTTTTAGATCATCTGAATTAAAATTTAAAAAACATATCTCTGGAAAGAAGAAAGTAATAGCCTGTATGATTCATTTAGTGTTGTGCAATTGTGGTAGATTTTTTAAACTAGGAAAACGCTCTGTTTGACGCGTTGATAAGCGAGCGCGTCAATATCTACGAACTTTCTGGCGAAAAGTTTTCAATGCTAATACGAACAACAATTAACAACAATTCAAGAATGCGCATTGCAAAAATTGTTCTTATTTCCATGGCTATTATACTTTCCGACATTGTTGTATGCAGTGCAATGTGCGTTGCTAAGAATTTTCGTGGTCATGTTTTCAACACGGTCCGCCACCGTTACTAACACTTATTGACAGCAATAGAAATGTAATTTCTGCCTCTAATACGTATCGGATTGCGTTTACATTAGTATATTCGCGATCGGACAAAAATTTACTATAAGATAGCCACCTCACATTTTGCCGTTACTGCGTTTTAGAAAAATATTTTCGAGTAACTTTCGTGTACCTTTGCCAATACTTATCAAATCGCCATTACATTAACATATTCGTGACCGGAAAAATCTGTAGCAAAATCTGGCTATCTCACATTTTACCGCCATTTTGTTTCAGAAAAATATTTTGCAGTAACTATGGTGTAACTTTGTAACTTTTCGAACGATTTTGCCTCAAAACTATACACCTTCAATCCACATCGAGGCTTGTGGATGGTCCAAATTTCAAGTTGATCGGACTTTCCGTTCGACCGCTATCGACGGACATAAAAAAAAAAAAAAAAAAAAAAAAACAGAATGAAGTGCCATAAGAGTCAAGTGGAAACGCTCGCTTCGCTCGCTTAATAAACAAACGATGCAAAAAAACGCAAAATAAATGTTAGTTTTAAAACGCCATTGTTTTTTCTCTTTAAATCTACAATTATATTCCTAGAAATTCGAGCTAGCTCTACTCTGATCAGCATTTAGGAAAATATGTTAACGAGCTACTCAGATTGATAAAAGAACGGTGCGGGCAGTTTCTGATCGCTTGGATTCTTGATAAAAATATTGAAAATTACAAATAAAGTGTTTGAATTGCAATTCGCTGTTAGACAATGCTAGGAGCATGTATTTATTTTAGATCCCTACTCGCATACTGTATAATACGTGAATTTCAAATGTGGCAACATAGAAATATTTATAAATCTAGGACCATCCTGTTCCCGAAGTATATAACCAGAAGTATATAAATGCAAAAGTGTGCACACGTGATAAACAGTTTAATTGCTTTGTGTTTCAGCGCCTGGCCCAGACTAGTGAGAGAATAGTGAACTTCAAGGCACGACTAATCACTTCAATTATCTAAATCATTCATCAATCCTACTTCAAAACCACGACACTTCATCATATCAAACCAATTCGTAAAGTTCTTGTGAACATCTCTATATTTTCAATAAAACATTTATCAAATCCCTATGGTTAGGAACGGTTTACAACTTGTTGTAGCTTTGCCATAGGGATGCCGCATGAGTGAGAGAGAATTTACTCAAATGAAAATTTATTTAATACACATATTTTTACATAACATACTCATGAAACATATTGGATCTTACAAAAATTTCATAATAATAAGTGTCTAACATGACGTCAGGTCATGTCTGTCAAATAACTGTCTAAAATGTTAAGTTAACGAAATGTCCTTGTAATGCAACTTGCTTTGGTAAGTGAGTTACGGGTCAGATGCATAGTCGACTCCTTCTATCGCCTCACCCTTAGCTCCGTATGCGCATCTAAGGGGAGTTGATTTTGGCCACCACTGTGCATTTTACCCACAGAGACGAATTAATATTCCATTGAGTTTCACAATGGGAGGTAAAGAAATAAGAGCCACCCTTTTTTGTAACACTTCAAAAGTTAGGAAAATATAAATAATGGTGGGTTTGATTTATATACAATTGGTTGTTGCTCAACATATTCTTTGAAAGACTTGAGACCTATAGTACTGAAAGCTGCGCTGTAGTTCTGGCCTGAAATGTTGAAGACTCATTGCTTTTTGAGATATTCTTGGGGAGAGTAGGAGTGGACGTAACTGAAACATAAATCAGTTTGATGCCATTCACAGACTGGAAGCGTTCATGGAGATTCCTGATTTGTGTTAGCTATTAGCCTTCTTAGTAGTTATTGCTGAGAGGTTTTCCGCACTTGTTACCTTCAAATAGAAACTGTACAGATTCAAACTTGATTAAATAAGTAAAGGATGTATTGGTTCATAAATGGAAAAAGATAATTTCATAAGCAAACAAAAGAACTTATGCAAATGAAACATTGAATTGTTTATGTCTTGATGCCATAGTCAGGCTAGATCACTGGGTAAACTGGAAATATTTGAAACTAGTAAGAATAGAGTGAATCGCTTCTACATTACTGAGTTGTACCAATTGCCTCATTAACGTAATGACACAATAATTAATAGTAGAGTAGTAGAACTCAGCAAAAACTGGCATAAATAAAACCAACCCCCAGTGTTGGGCTAGTACAATCATCATAAGGCATCATTCCAAGAAGAACACATACTCCGCTTACTACTTTCATTGCTATGTGAGGGCTGCATGTGCACGGTACAAGTTAGGGGGAGGGGGGAAGTATTTGCTGCAACTGTAATGTAGCTGTGGTTTTGTATTATACAAGGCTTGAATAATGTTTGGCACTCAGCATTGAATTGTATTACTTAAAGGTGGGTGCATCATCGAAGCTGGATATGCCCGTGTTGAAAATAACGCACATGAACAGGCCAGGAGTAAATTTAAATTATTGATGTAAATGCTGGTGATTTATTTTATATTACATTCATGTTTGAGCTGCAAAGCCGAGTGCCATGTGGGAATTATTGTATAATTTAATGTTTGTAAAATGGTGGTAAAATAATGTGCAAGTAAATAAAATTTAATAGATGAAACATTCACATCAACAGTGTTCCGTCAAATAATTTGATTGATTTTGTTGGTAAAATAAGCATCGTCATCTTGTTATTTGTTCCGTAATTTGTCAAAAAATACATGCAATTCCATTCAAATTTCAAATATTAATAAATACTTCATTTAATACGATCATATTATATTATGTTCACTATGTATACTTCGAGAATAAATTCAGTTTACATATTTAAAAAGAAAATTATTGAATACATAAATATAAAATATTGTAAGGTGTTAATTTCTTTCATTCATCAACTTTCCATCCTTCTTTCGATCTTTTCGATATCTTTTAATATGGTCACACATTTGTGCAGTTTGTAACACTTAGAAAGAACATACGCACGGCTAGAATACTACGAAGTTGTGCTTGAGATTTCAAGGCAAAACCAATTTAGGCTGGTGGTTTCAATGTGAATATGTTAATAATGTATATTATGTTTTTAGTAACTGTGATCCCCTAAGATTCAAAATTATTGGCCAATAGTGACATTTTTTAAACTTCAATGATTACCTTGTTGTAATTGTGTACTCAATACATGTCTTGTTCTACAATTTGAAATGTAAAATGTTGTCAACTACTCATACTATTTGTAAAAAATAAAACAAAAAATATTTAAATACACAATACTGGTGTAGTTCATGATCAATGTCTCAACTCCCAACCCTTCATTGTGCTTGTATACAACGAGCAGTGGTTATCCAGGAATTCACAATGAGGGGGGGGAAGGGGGGGATCGAACATCCCAACTAGGTAGGGGTCTGGGGCGATGGCCCCAGCCGCCGGAGGTGTTTTCGCCTTTGGCGATTTCTTTTCATACATGACGTTTTAAACGTTTGACGTTGTGAACATGTTTCAGAATCAATGTGAAAAGAAAAACCCCCTGACCCCTTCCACCCATTAGCCTTTTAATATATATTCCTCTAACTTGTCCCATTCCTCCAATTTCCTCCCCCGTATGGTCCCAGGAAAGAATGGGCAGTACGTTACTGAACAATAAATAATCAAAATGTTAGTTCCTCTTCCCTCCCCCTTTCCTTCCTACTTCCCTGTATTTTTATTTTTTGGGGCATTGGGGGGGGGGGGGGGGTATTCAACCTCATAACCCTCCCCTTGGATACGCCGCTGCACATGAGATCCATGCGCTACCGCAATGCTAATCGACAGTCGTGGAGATGTATTTGCTAAATGTATGCAATACATTTGAAACTCTCATAGGCTTTATAAATTTGTAATATAAATATGTGATTTTGACCCAGGTCATATTGGCGGTACTTTTTTATTGGGAACAAGTCATGGAGTCGAAAATAGTACAAACATACCATTTTATTAAAAGTACGTACATATACTTACGCTTTTAAGGCAATAAAGTTTTAATTGCCGACATTATCTTTTAGACTGTTTCTATCAATCATTTATATAACAAAACTTAGTAACTTTTAAAAACCCTTGGTATGTAATATGTATTTTCATAATTATCTTTAGTATGCTGGATCCTTGTGATCTACACATTGAACAGCTGACGTTAAATTGTTCTTCTCTCTAGCTAGACCAATGATTATGGTGGATGGTGGATCAAATATTATTGTTCTTATGCACTCAATAAATTCAAAGTTGTTCTGAATCGGCCTTGTTGATTCTGGCATCTGTCCGCAGGTGTTCGCACTGTCCAATCACTGATTCAACTGTTTCATATTTGAAATATCGATCTTTGATTGGTTATCGCTCACTCGTCGATGGTGTTCGAAGCCTACAGGGTTGGTTTAGTCCCTTTAAATTAAAGTCCCCCACTGCAAATCAGTTTAATTACTGAGTGGGTAGACTCTAAATGTGAATTTATTTATTTTTATTTTATTTATTTTTAAATTCTAATCATTCTTAAAGGCTATAGTCTTTATTAGCTTTTAGAGTGAGCAATTATGATTTTAAAATGTGGAAAATGAAAGACAACATCCAGTATATGATAAATACATAATATAATAACACATTTCAATTACAATTTAACACTGTGTGTTGTGTATTCAGTGCATATTGATTGGCGTTCGACCCCTTCGTCTCTCCTACATCCCTGATGATAAGTCGCTAGATGAATGTACTCATTACACGGCCACCATATGTGGTACAAAAGATTTTGATTGCGCGCCACAAGGCAACGAGGATTATTTCAGTACAGAAACAGAGTCACATGAACTCTTCATAACTCCTACATCTCGGGTACTTTAGAGAGAGACAGAGATAGAATGTCGGTAATAATCTGCAACACACAACCATGTCCGATCGACATGGTCGATTTTCGGACGAATACTAGCAGATCTATTGAGGATCTTCCGAACTAGTGTTGCAGCATCTTTGGTTGCAGGACGAGACTACTGGCTCACTCTAGCGTCTGCTCGACGTACTTACACCGCGCACGCAAACCAACAACTACTCTCTATCACGCCGGCAAAATGCGATCTAAAAGGAACTGTTTCTTATTGTTGGAGACTAATGCTGTCAGTCATCCCCTTTATTTGGCAAACCACTTACCTTCTAACATAGTAAAGACAGCTACAAACCACATGGACCTTCGACCATAAATATTCATGAATAGCCATTCTCATAAAGGGTTTGTAAGAAAAGTACTAAAATACTAGCAGTTTCATTTAGTGATAGTAATTTTTCTGGAGAAATGGAGAGATAGGAGAGATAGAGAGAAGAGATAATGGCCGAACCTTTGAAAAAGAACTGAATCCTCAGTTTCAATCAATCCTTTCAATGACTCCTCATTTACAATCTCTGAAAGTAGTCATTACTCTAAGCTAAGGCAAGTTCAAGTATCAATAACAAGAGTTCCCCAAGGATCAATACTCTGACCTCTCCTTTTTATACATACATAAATGACTTGCCTTGCATGTGTCGGGAAATAGTACGTTCTTTTAGGCATTTATATCCAAAACTACCACTATAGTTGCCCCAACGAAAGTATTCTGATGCTTACGACACAGTCAAGTCCAATGTGACAAACTTAATTTTCTATTCCGCTAACTCCTGCCATCTAATCTAAACAGGTCAATTGGGGATACTTTAAAACCTTCCGTTGGTTACCTGCAACGGTGAATGTGGCCAAACCGCCTGTGCACTCGACTCATGCAATTACGAATACGTGAAAGGACGCCAGGTATGTTGATTTTCTTTCAATTGGCGTGGTTGAAAGGGGCAGTAGACAATGACCTGATATCGGTATGCGAATACTTTAGTTACTACTACTACTTTCGAAGTGGTCCTCAGAACATGCAAACAATAATGTAAATGAAAGCAAACAGATTGTCTCCCAATTCCGCAAAAACATTTCTAATAAAGTTCTCAGCTTGCAACAAGAAAGTAAAAACAAACATAATTATAAAAAATACAGACTCAAGAAAACTTCCTTTTGAAAATTGTATTGCGTTTCTAGGTATATTATTACAGCCGCGTGCCAGAATCCAGCTACTGAGTGGTGACTGAGAGCGGAAAATGACGTCATACTTAGTGTGCTGCCTCGTAATTGTGGAACGCGACCGCTTGTCTACTTTTGTACATTTGAAGATGGCGGGACGTCAAATATTACATGCAGCAGTGGGAACTGTATTAAGTGCAATTGGGCCAATTTCGGATTCTTCTTCGTCAAGTGATTCCGATGGAGAATGGCTTAATCTATTATTGAGTGCTGAAATATTAAATAATAATAGACGGAAACGCAAAAAACAATAGAAGGTTATGTCGAATCTGTAATACCTCGCTATTCCGATGAGGACTTCCGAAGTCATTTTCGTCTGACAAGAACATCAGTTGAGGTTAGTACACCTAGATTTAACTGTTAATAATACCATGTGTGTGCATCTAGACTACGGCCTAGGCCCTACCCTAGGGATACCTAGGTACCTCTCCGATCAAATTTGGGACATGCATACCATTTATTGATTCAAACCCCCATTTTGATTCTTTGAGAAATTATATGTATTTAAATGCCACTATATGTAATACCTTGGAATCAAATTGGGGTTGCATGTGCAAGAAGTAGGGCCTGCACCAGTCTAATATGATGACAAACTATTGGGGGCCATCTGCTAAACAAGATTTAATTTATTGAATATTTGTTTTAGGAACTGCTAACCGCGCTTACTGCCAAACAGCCCTGGCTAAATGGCAAAGAACGGCGACCCAAAGTAGATTTTGAAAAAGCATTGCTGTTATGCCTTTGGACTTTGTCCAATCAGGAGAGTTTCCGTGGAGTCTCGGATAGATTTGGTGTAGGCAAAGGCCATACACATCGTATCTTCGTATCCATGTGTGAAACTATTTCCTTATTGGTGATTGATTTCATTAAATGGCCATCAGGTATGTAACCGTACTTCGTATTAGTATTGTTACTGGCAGTATAGGACAATATGTTTGGCTGGATTAATATTATGGAAATATTCATACAAAATTATTACCTATATCGACTAGCCAGTCAAGAAGAAAGTTTCTAGTCGGTCCATGGCTTAGTTGGGAGGAAGAAAATCAATCGATCTTTAGTCGGTCGTGTCTTTTAAAAAAATTCCGTACTCCCAGACCACTATGGCTCCCACAAAAATTAGAAAAAATCCCCAAATGCTTTAGCAGAAGCTACTACATTAGTCCAACTGTTCAGACATTTCAAATATGTCACAGCGCTTGTGAAGAATCAACAGTTTCATTACAACCTTTCAAGTCATCCCCCTCCCCATGCTCAGGTACAAGTTCGTAGTGTGTAAGAGTCAACTCACATGCGGAATAACGGTTTTAATTACTTGTTTAGTTGTTTTCGATACTTATTGAAAAATGTTTACTACACTTAGGTATAATTTGGTATGTATGTTATCAATTTGGTACAATTTGATATAATTTTGTATGTATGGTATCGAAAACAAGTAAATAAAACCGTAATTCTGCATGCACGTTCACTCGTACACGCTCGAGAATTGGACTCCAGCCCTGGACTGAGTTTAGTCACAACTCTTACCATATTGTGAATGAACCTTGGCCCAAGAATTTAATTTCGTTCTCAACAGGCAATGAGTTAAACCGGGTACTCCAAGAGTTTGAGGATCTGAGGCCTCCTCCAGGATTTCCATCTGTCGTTGGCTGCATTGATGGAACACACATTGAAGTGCCAGGACCAAAAGGAGACAACAGTTTCTACAATAGGAACAAATACCATTCTGTGATTGTGCAAGGTGTGTGTGATGCAAAGGGTGCGTTTATCGATGTCTATGCTGGCTGGCCAGGATCGGTGCACGATGCTCGGGTTTGGAGAAACAGCCCTTTACGACAAAAGCTAGAGGAAGATCCAAACATGCTTCCAAGAAATGCACATCTGCTGGGGGATTCTGCATACGCATACCCACTAGCAGAGTACATGATGACCGTCTATAAAGATGACGGTTTTTTAACGCCAAAGCAAAAAAATTACAATCACCGCCTAAGCAGCAAGCGAGTTGTGATAGAAAATGCCTTTGGCAGGTTGAAGCAGTCTTTCCGTAGACTGAAGTACTTAGATATCACCAGATTTGACAAATTGAAATTTGTTATTTTGGCCGCATGCATTTGCCATAACATAGCAACCTGGCAAGGGGACTTTAGTGATGATGACTTGGAGTATGATGAAGGATTGATGATGCCACAAATAGGCAACGAATATGGTGACGATGATGCTGCTGCAAAACGAAAACGAAATGATATTGCTGACTTGCTATTTGCGTAATGTGGTACTACATACAGAGAACGAAGGTGATCTAAAACGGGCCAATGCTAGTTGTTTTGTACCATATGACCCAGCTATCTTGTTCAAAATTGTTCATCCCGGTATTATCAGTATATGATTACTTACAGGATATATCTGGGGTAAATAAGGGTAAGTGTGGCACCTTTTTTTCATTTTACTTTGAAGTCACGCCACAGTATTCACACATTGATGATGATTGTGGTTATGGCTACACACAAACAAAAGTCACTATCACAGGCGCGTGCCAATAAAAAACACCTTAAGTAGTAGGGTAATACTCTTCACCTAATGCAAACTAGCTGATGAGCATACTTTCTTCCCCGCAAAAAACAAAATTAATAATGAGTGGGAGATGCCACCCTTACCCACATTGTGGAATACCTCCACCTATGTTACATAAAAGGAAATGATTTTAAAGCAAGAGAACGTATGGTAGCGTATAGAATCCTCTTGTACAATGCACATACATTATGTATAATTTTCAGTGATTTATTTGTAGCTTTGCCGAGTTTTTTTACTTTTACTGTATACAATTAGGGAATCATTTTAAGAGTCCTCGGCATTTAGCTGAAGTATGAGGACTATTACCTGAGTGGTTAGATTAGATATTAGTTAAATGTAGATGATTATTATTACATAGCTAGAGATGACCCCTACAGATTAAACTTAAAATACATAAAAACATGTATGTTTTATTACTATTATGTACCCATTATAACAAATTTGAAATATGTTCAAAGAAAAAAGTTATGGCCGGAAGCCGTGCTTGCCTAGATTGACTATGGCTTAAATAGGCATAAATATCGAATGCTATAGCTACTCTTTTGTATTTGCCAGATCTCTTAAAACATCTACCAAGCTTGTTATAGCTGACGTTCTTGCTTCTTCTATTTTATTCCTTTCCTCCCATCGTTTTTTCTTTTCCCGGTCCCTTTCTTCGGCTGCCACCTTTCGCTGTGCTAGCTCTTGCTTTAGCAAACTGTTATGATCAGCCTTCCGCTTCGTAGCCCTGCTAAAACGGCGGTGTGGCAAAGTCAAATCCTTAGGTGAACCACATGAACCACCAGCAGCCGCCGTAACATCATGTTCATTGGGTGGCGCACCACCCACGTCGTCAGACTCTCCTCCTGCCTCTGGTACTGCCGGCATAGAGTCAGGAGGTGTGACGTTTTCGGCAGCCTAACGCATCGTTTAGAAAGTCAAAGTATGGCCAATGCTTTTTGCCTCTGCCGGTGGCTTTATTGTTTTCCAGAATATTTTTGTATGTCTGTATAAGATTCCGCCACTTGACGTCACCTAGGGAGGAAGTGATCTTGTGAGTCTCTTCAGGTGCAGCCAGCTTCATCGCCCTGGCAACATCTACCCACAAAGCCGTCTTCTTCTTCTTAGGATTTTGAAACTTTTCATCCATTTCGAGTCAGAAGCCGAACACATTGATCATTCCATAGGAAAGAAGTTTCTGAAAACAATCCAATTGTATCAGCAACAGCACATACTCGTGTAGATTCTACTGAAAAACACAAATGAATGTAGAAGTTAAAATTGTAGCATAGAATGACTATATGTAAAAACATAGTTGTACGTACTTTGAATGCATAATGAAGCTATTTGGAAGATATAGATAGTAGATATGGAGGACATCCAGAAATATCCTGTTATTTATGCAAAGAATTTAATATTGTTTATTTATTATTTATTGAATTAACTTAAATTAAAATTATTGAATTAATTATATGTTAAGAATAACATTTACCATACAGAATTTATTATCAGAGAAAAGACTTGGAGCATTTAACAAGCTAGCATAATACGTAAATTGGGTGTGATGGCTCCCCATGCACTCTTTCTGCATAGGGTCTCCCACGTTCCAATGTAATTTTTAAAATGATGTATAGGCACCGTCATTATTATCCAATAAACATTTAAAATCTTTATACACCACACAAATTGATACCTGGTCTATTTTAAAGGAAATTAATAATTACCTTACTTTCAGTCTCTTCCAATGGAAATTGATGAGATGTTGAGGCAGAAGAAGTGGCTGGACTCGCTTCAGAAGGCAGAGACAACACTGCACCAGACTGGAAATTGGTCTCCATAAAAGCAACAGCAAACGTGTTATCTGGAAAATAGCATTACATTTTTTTTTTTAATTACTATGTAGAGTGCCAGTCAGTTGTATCAGAATGTACTGTACACATTGCGCGGTGGCAGCACATCATGTGTGTAGGATTACCGATCATAACTTATATTTTGCTATTAACTAGCCGACTAGGCCTAGCGTATTGATGAAATAAACTGCAAAAACTGGTTTAAAATAACATGTAAAGCTATTTAATTAAACAATTAACTTCATGAGAACAATCTCTACATCATGTGTAATGGTTACTAACCGGTTGCTAGGGAGAAACAAAATCAACAAACTAAATAGAATCATTGTTGTCCAAGTGCTTTGCAAATTCTTGAAGGCAAAGCCACTTGGATTATTCCAAACCACTTGAAGAGTGATATAGTGCACTTTCTCCAACACGTATGTGGAAACATATGCAGGTGTTGGGATTCTACCGCCTCTAATCTAGGCCTAGGCCTACACTACACACCCAACCCCCGGGGTAAGCCCAGTAGGTCTTGGCTTACCCCTGGGGTTGGGAGCACTAGGGGAACAGATTATCGGAGCAGGCCCATATGCAGACTAGCAGTGGGATGACAATTTCAAAAGGCTGTAAGCCTAGGGTATCATGTATAGTACATATAGGCTGATGAAGGGTTTACCAATAAATCACCGTTGGTTGAGTTTGGTTGCACTTAATGTAGAAAAATATACAGGCATTAAATAAATACCCCAGGATTAGGCAGACCTAAGGCTATAAGCTAGGCCTAGGCATTGTACACGCAGCACCTACCTAGGCATAGGTCTAGGCTAACCTAACCTCAAACTTTGGCTTTAGCCATTCACTAGCATCTAGGCCTTTGTGTATACACGCCATGCTCTTTATAATTGAGGCTAGTGAATGTTTAATAGTTGGGCAACGTTTAGGACCTCTAACTTAGTAATTATTCTGATATGTCCGCCGTGGCCTGGGCTAGGCCTATCCTAGCCTAGGCCCTACCCCATGCGTATAACCATAATCTATAAAGCGGTTGATTACCAACAAAACGTATAAAGCCAAAGATAAATGGAAAATGCTTACCAGTAATTATTCGATTCGCAGTTTCTGAATCCACTGTGATGGCAATGTCACGCGAATTCCAATTGACGTTAAGAGTTACCATCTCCATCTCGGTCGCCATGTTTTGGTTTTGCCCGCCTTTTTTGTGTTGATAAGTGAAGTCAGCGGCATTTTGTTCCGCTTAGTTCGCTTACTAAGCAGACTCAGTATACTGAATAATGGAACGCCTTGCTTACTGTCAGTGAAGTAAGTAGCTTAATACTGGAACACTCAGCTTGCTCAGCAGACTCAGCTGCTGAATTCTGGCACGCGGCTTACCTTGACCCAAACATGTAATCAGCATATAAGGTCCGAATTCACCAAACTTTTTAATTTGCCGATTTACTATAATCTCAGATTGGTTACCATGGTTTCAACAAACATTACATGCAAAATGCATGGTGGCTTCTACCGGGTGCCATTTTTTATCTTCGCCGGATTAAAGTTTGGTAAAACCGGCCCTAAATCATGCATCTTCGAAAGTAAGTCAAACGTGCTACCTTATCAAAACGATTAAAGGACTATTACATAGGCGTGCGCAGGGGGGGGGGGGGCAAGGAGGGGCAGCGGCTGCCCCATTAGGGTAGGTAAGTTTTTTTTTTTTTTTTTAATAGAATTTGGCCCAGGGTATACCACCATCTACGCCTGCCGATCGTAAAAGACGAGAAGAGGACCTATAGCATCTTCCTCATATTAAATATATACCTCAAACTGTGACTGTTGCTCCAACTGCCTTGCCCGTTTGACCCGGGAAAGAATAGGTCCAGAAGTGCCTGTCGTAATGGGCGACAAAAATGCTGACGCCTGACAATGGTTTTAATCTTACCTGAAGTCCTAGATTGGAATGACGTTGGAATCAGCTGACCGGCCTCAACAAGTTGCCTTACCGCCAAGATTTTGGCTGTGGGACTGACCACTTCCTTCACTTTGTAACAATGATATCACTGATTTCCACAGATAATTGTGTGAAATTAACCCATTGAACAGACAACCTGTACTCCTCCTAATACGCTTTAAAACACGTTTAAAAATGCATGTCTTTAAAAAAATCTCCTGCGGAGCTTTTTGTGGGGGGCATCCCCCCCTCCACACTCTCCATTGTCGCCGCCGTGAAGTACTTTCATTGGGAGTATTGTGCCCCCCCATTGATCAACCTCTGCGCAAGCCTATGAGGACTACAACCATATCCGTGGGCCTTGCGATAAGGACTAGATCACGTGATAGTGAGGGGTAGTGAAGGGGAGGACGGCTGGCGAGGCGGCATTGCTCCACGTGGTAGAGTGGACAGCAGATCGTCTGAGACGGTTTCGGTCGTTGGAGTCTCAGTTGATATTTCTACATTCTTTGATAACCACGCTCATCAATAGTTGTGTTGCGGGAAAACTATAAACTCACATTATCGTATTGAGGGCTCATTGTGTCTGTGAGTGCCGCGCAATTACATACTGTAAACAAAGGTCTCGCGGTGCGAAAACGTTACCTTGTAGATAAACACACGCTCTACATTGTAGCAGCGTTGAGTGCTGCGGAACCAGTGGCCATCAAAGTAACTTTAACAACTTACGGATGAAGGTGAATTGTTCACACGCAGTGATGATTTCAGACATTTTTCCTAGGGGGGGCTGATAAAAATCTGGGGTGTTGCTAAATTAGTAACTCATTTTATGGCTTTTTTTTTGACGCCGTGACAAAAGGCAGGGGTGGAGGGGGTTACGGTCTCTGTTGATGCCATCCTTTCAGTTTTTGAATATGAGGTGATTCCTATTTGCCATTGTTACCTTTACCTAACATCGTTTAAATAGAAAATAAAATGTTGCAACATTTATGTAGATGAGTTTTTCGTGGAAATCAATTTATTTCCTAGTCCTATGTGAGGTGGAAAAATATACCTCATTTTCTTGTATTTTGCATTTTTTTTTTTGCAAATTTACATTACTTCATGAGATTTTTTCAATCTGCTAGGGGGGGGGGGGGGCATTTACAACCCCCGGGATATGCCTGAAATCATCACTGTTCACACGATAAATGTAGTATAATAAAGTAGAGTTCAGACCATCGGGGGTCGAGTTGGGGTAATCGCGACAAGCCCGCCCTAGAAGAATACGGTCGTCACGAGGGAGTTCCCGCAAGAGGTCTACACGGGTGCGGGCCCGTGCAGACCTCTGTTCCTCCACGGCGCTTCAAGAGGTCTACACGGGTGCGGGCCCGTGCAGACCTCTGTTCCTCCACGGCGCTTCAAGAGGTCTACACGGGTGCGGGCCCGTGCAGACCTCTGTTCCTCCACGGCGCTTCAAGAGGTCTACACGGGTGCGGGCCCGTGCAGACCTCTGTTCCTCCACGGCGCTTCAAGAGGTCTACACGGGTGCGGGCCCGTGCAGACCTCTGTTCCTCCACGGCGCTTCAAGAGGTCTACACGGGTGCGGGCCCGTGCAGACCTCTGTTCCTCCACGGCGCTTCAAGAGGTCTACACGGGTGCGGGCCCGTGCAGACCTCTGTTCCTCCACGGCGCTTCAAGGACGCAGCTGGGCCATCGGGTGGCTACTGTCAAGAGGGAGGTCAAGGCGCTGGGAGTTGGAGGATCATCACATGTCCGAGGCCGCTGGATTCAAAGGGAAGTCATGGTGAGTGAGCTTGGTTTCTAGTATTATCGTTTGCAAAGCCTTGTAGATTGGTAGCTAGTTACCTTATAGAAGATCCGCTTGATCTCCAACTAGCGGACGCTCGCCGAACTCGCAAGCTAGGTCGTTAGGCCGTCGCAGTCTGTTCAACAATGTTAAAAATCACATGTTATTCAAATGGGAGAAACGTTAAAGATAACATGAAGTGATCTGTCAAAATAACTTTGGCCTGAAAGAACAAATCATCACACTATCTTAAGACTGTTATTGATTGCGTTCTATCAAAATGTCTCATTTATGGGTTTTAAGTAATAGTTTACATGATCTACTGCTTAAATTTATTCATAAACGCTGTTTTTGTAGTGGGCGACCAAATGGTCGTTTTGGTTCCCTATCCGACGGCCTAACTTGGGAGTTCGACGAGCCTCCGCTAGGCAGAGATCAAGTTGACCTGGGTTACCTTTAAAACACTGTCACCTTACATCGTGCTGGGAGAAGATCGCAGAGCAGAATATTTGAATTTTTTTTATTGAAGTGCAGTGATGTCATCGGGCCATCCAACCCGCGATACCAGTTATTATATTTACCATTTATAAACCATAGATTAATACTGTGTTATATATACCATATAATATTACTATTTATATTATTACTATTTAACTGTATGTTTGTTTTGTCACTATCGACGAGTTAAACCTTTCTGCAGTTGAGCTGGTGAATCATCGGAATTGAGTGTCGAACTGTCAAGATACTAAACCTTTTTTCAAGGTGTCGGTACGATTACTAGAGTTAAGAGCGAAGGGTAGTCTCTACGTCAAAAACCGCAGAAAATGTTCATCATTAAATTATATCTCAAGATTGCAACAAGAAATCGAACATCTAAATCAGCATCGCACTGTGGTTTGGTAAGCCCTACAGACTGAATAAAATATTATAACCATTAGCATAGTATTTGAATATAATTCGATAATTAGTAATCCAATTAATTATTTATAAAACATACTGATTATAATATGAGTCACGATTTAGAGCATTCAATGTGTAGGGCTTACTAAACCACAGTGCGCTGTTGATTCAGATTTTCGATTTCAGAGCCCAATCAATTGTGATATAATTTAAAAATGAATTTTTTATACGGTTTTTGACGTAAAGGTATCTTTCCGAGTTAAGCCATACCATCCTCTATCTTTCTTGTTTATATTATATTCTCATTGCTACTATTATTATTATTATTATTATTAACCACTTAAAGTTAATAAAATGCGTATGTATTCACATTGGCAATGAGTACATAAAGCATCACTGATCCCAGCCCAGACCCTATTTAACAACGTGGGTAAAAACATCGACGAACCACCTTCTGGTTCCAACGTCCTTGCCTTGAGTCCTTGGCTTCGAGGATCCAAAACGAAGGCAGTGGACCCAACATACCGGCCGGTATCATATTGTTTTCGAATTTTTAAGCTGTACATGCAACAACCCCTTATATATATATATATATATATATATGTGTGAGCATGTCGTCTTTGCGGTATCAAGCCCTCTCGGATGAGTGTTTGGTTTTGAAAAGAACCGGTTTACCCGACGTTTCGGCAGGTACGTTCCTGCCATCTTCTGGAGTCGATGTTAACAGTAGAACGGTCAGCAGTCGAATGGTGCTGTTCTCTTAGACGCCTCGTCTTATAGCTATAATATTATATACATTAACATATATATATTATTATTATCTGTTATTATTCTGTCGTGTATCGGAGATAATAATAAACTCGCGTGAGTTTCTCAATCGTGCAACGCGGCGGTGAGTGCTAACACAAACAACAACAAACAATAAACAAACATCGCAACGGCAAAGATACTTTTTCAATCTGTAAGTACCGTAGATATGGAGGGACCCTTTGGTGAAATATGCCTCTGAAAATAACAGACTTTAGTCTACACACACACGTGGGCTTCAAACATCCACTACGGTACTCGTGTCTTTCGTAAAAACTAAACAACTGGATACTAAAATTTTCAAATTTGTGTTGTTACCGGGCAATTTGTAATTAATTGTAAATTATTTAACATTACACATAATAACCATCATCATCATCATCATCATCGTCATCCACATCTGTTGCCACGTCCAACTCTGCGTTGGGTCGGCATTGAAGATAAGCCATAATAACCATAATGATTAAAATGTTGTTACTTTTTAATCTAGTGTTTAGTTTTTACAAAACCACCATTCGCGCATTTTTTTTTATATTGTGTAGCGCTCTCAAGACATTAATAAAAAAAACTTTAATTTCCCCAGTTTCTATAGCGATACTACCGATTGATTTCTCTGTGTGTAGAAGGCTAGAAACGTTGAGTGAGTAATATAGGGTAGAGTCGCAACGCAATCGTCAGTTTGTCTACCGCCTTATACTGCCCAACATACTTTAGTCGGGTAGTAGAAGTTCGCCAAGCGACGCGATGACGGAGTTTTCGGCTGTCTTCGTATATCTTCGGTGAAGTAGCCGACCAATCTGGTTCCGTCATCGCGTCGCTTGGCGAACTTCTACTACCCAACTAAGGTATTTTGGGCAGTAAAAGGCGGTAGACAAACTGCCGATGGCGTTGGGCCTCTACCCTATATTACTCACTCAACGCTAGAAATACAACCCGATATCCCATCTTCAAGCGCAGCTCCAACACCATAGTTGATCAGGCCACAAATAGACGGCCGTGTTCTGAGAACGAAGGCAAGGCCCCGACGAAGGTCGCTCGCATAGAGAGAACATGGCTTTGACTTTGGCATGGCGAAGTGATCACTCACACCGCAGCAACAAGAGATGTTTTAGTAACACATTCAATGGCGTACGCAGGAATGTATTGCGGGGGGAGCTGCCCAGAGTAGAACGATACTTGTCAAAAGGTGCTCAACAAACGACACAATAGGGGGTGTGGGGGGGGATATCCCCCACAATAGCACCACAGGCAATTTATAATAAATCTGTATTTTTGAAGTGGTGTTTTAGAAGAAGGTAAGGTGCTTTGCTGGACGGGATACGGGTTACAACGGCGCCAAACACGATTTCAAAATAATTTCAACAATCAATATTATATCAAATGATTATATTGTTACAACATATAGAATTTCACCTATACGGTCGTGTTTCCCGACTAAGCAGATAGAGAAAATAATATGTTAATCTACTTAAATTTTTACGTAAATTTAGATGATTTGCACAGTGTAATTAAAGCTTGGATTTTAGGGGGGGGGCTCCAACCCCCAGCCCCCCTCTGTATACGCCACTGAACACATTTATAGAAATAGTTTGATTTTTACCGTGAATCCACTAACTATGTACAGGGACGAAAGGCTTGCGCACAAACACAACGCCTAGCGGTCAAGGAAGTAGGTTAGGCGGGATCCATCTATCAATTGGGTTTAATTCACTAATTGCGCAAAGCAATACGTGCCAACAAAGAACTATGTTTAGTGCCAGTAGCTATCTCTTCTTTAGTAGATTTCATTTTAAAACATAAAGCATAAGAACTAATGCCCTCAATGGTTTTGGCAGCGCGCTCCTAATGCTCGTCATTTATTTGTTTAAGCAAGACTAATAACATTAAAAATTTCAAGATAGGCCTACAGATTTTAAGCGACTGACTTCGATTTAATTACGGTAGCATTCAGGCAAGAAAAACAAAAAAATCTTTGCCATTTATGGTCACTAAACTGTACATTGGGAATCTAGTATGTTAACTATCTCCCAGAATCAGAAAATGTCAGCACTCTTTTCATCTACTAATGTATGTTGAATACAGTTAATTTGTGACAGCAAAGGAAATATCAAGATTGTACCATCAATGTATAGTTTCAGGTCACCCCAGTCACTCCCCAGGGTCCAAGAAGAAATCTGCAAAGACGGGGAGGTTGAAAATTAACCAATACATCTGCAAAATTACATCAAATATAAATATCTATACGTACAAATGTTTGTAACCTTGTGTCTGCTAACGGGAATAATGCAGTTGAAAATAGAAGTCCCGGTTCAAAGTACTTAGTCAATAATGTTTTGTGACAAAAACAACATCAAATTTAAATGCGGTATATATATCACTAATAAACACCCGGCACACTGCGTCAGACTGGTAATATCGAGGAGTTAGCTGACGCTTGACTACATAACAAGTCGCCTATCGGCCGTTTACTTAGTATTCTTATTAATATTAATATTAATAATTATTAATTGTTTTATTAATTATGTTTGTATTATTTTTTTAATATTCTTATTATTATTTAATTATTATATATATTTTGTTTTTATTTTTATTTTTATTAATTATTAACATTAGAATTAATATTAATCTGAATGTGAACTTTCCCATGTTTTGTGCCCACTTGTAGGTAAGCGATAAGTGGGTGTCATATTTTAATGCCTTAGATCACAGAGCAGTGAGCACCTCTGATTGAAAGCACAGTAAGCACCACTGCTTTGTTCGGTGCTCATTGGCTTCGTGGTTCCATCCCCAGAACTATTTGGACTGGAGAACCTATAAACTGTTTCATCTGTTAGCGGGTTATAGTTTCAACATCTCCAGTGATGACATAAGTCTTGTGTTCTTGACTTGTCGCCTTTACTCTCAGTGTATAACATTTCTTATACTGACAAAATAGTATACAGGTAGCCCAATAATTTAAATACGCCCCGTGAAAGTGGGTTTATTTTTTTCCAAATTTTGTTTTCAAAATCTACGATTTCGGTGTTTACCGGTGTTATTATTATAAGCTGTGTAGGGAGATACGTTTGCGCACAGTAAAACGTGTTGGCGAAATAAATATTCTTATCACCGCTATGAAAAAATTATCCAAAATATATTAAATTTCAAACAAAATGTATTCATTTTGAGAGAATACGACTTTTTGTGCAAGATTCGGAAACATTTTCACTGTTAAATGGGAATTCAGACGGCAGTCTTGGGAGATTTCGTGGTTATTTCACGTAAAACAGTAAATCTCGCTATTTTCGATGTTATAATTTTTACATTTTTGGACTCCACACAGACAATTTATCAAATACAGCAATATTCACAACAAACATATGATTTTGCGATCGCGAATTGTACGGGGCTCTACAATTACTGGCTCCTAACATCTACTTGGTAGTTGGTACAGGTCCAGTAGGGATAGTGTTCATCCGTGGATTGCAATTCTGAAAACCTCAAAAACAGTGGTCGTGGCTAATGAGGGTCGTGCGCTCTACTAAGCGGAAGACCGCGTCTACACAGGAATCTGTTTACGTTGAAACTATGTGCATGAAACGCGGACATTCCTGTAATTAGTTACGGACGTGAGGTCAGTCTAAATGAGATACCGGTAGTTGGAGTGGGGGAACTATAATAGCAGGATAATGTGAATGTTTTGTGAGACAGACACACTGACCCTGTGGGCTTATTCTTGCTTCTGTTCTATACAGTGTTCCAGTGGCGTAACTAGGAACTATTTCGGTGGGGGGGAAAGATGGAGGAAATGCGCGCTAAAAATTTGTAACGAAATTAAAAAAACAATATTCTAATCGTTTTCCAATAATAACAAATACGACATAAAAGATAATACAATCCTGCAACGAGTGGTATAAATAACGGTCAAATTATATAATTCCTGACAATTTGACAAGCTTTTAAATTATTGCATTTTGAAACGCCGCCATGATTTGTGAATGCTGGCAGATGCCCTCGCTCGAACCAACTGGCGTTTTCATGATGCTGAATATGCTGGCGCAGGAAGTTACGGAACGCCCAGCCTATGATATTCAGGAGGTTACGGAACGGCCTCAGAACGGAAATGGCACTATGCAGCTAGTTTCGGAACGTACCCGTAGTAGTTCCCCGTCGGCGGCGTATGAAAGTGTAGCGCGCTACCGCCTCGATGACGGATGAACTGCAACTCGGCGCGGTTGCGACTTGCGAGTCTGACAGCTTCAGTGCTTCAGTAGTTGAGTGGTTCAGTTTGGCGAGGAAGATCATCCGAGCATGACGTGCACGTATCACCGTCTAGCATGCTTGTTCGTCATCGCTTTGCGCGCAAGCGTCTGCGTACACGCTCAACTCTTGGAAGGTAACCTACCAATATTAATTAATTAACTATTTTTTTTTCGTAGGAATACCCGTTCTGATGTGCTCCTCTTCAGGTGACTAACTAGGTTATTAGGGTGATTGGACACCTGGGGAGCAATATTCGAGGGGTGGTAGTAAAACTCAGTCCCAGCATTAGCCTTTACGACTGAGGAAAACCTCGGGGAAAACCTTCAGTCAGGACTGCCGTGGCCGGCATCGAACCGGCGACCTCTCGAATTAGAGTCTCGCGTCTTACCGGTGAGCCACCTCTATCGGTAAGCAATATTCTTTTATCTCGATTGTACTCCAAAATTCTACTCGCTAGCTCGCCACTTGCGAGTGACTATTGATAGTTTGCGAGTAAACTTGTTATATCTAAAGGTACTTTTTTGCCAATTAAACATAGGCTCTGCAATATTTACTTTCGTTTTATTGTTTTTTATGACAAGATATTACCTCAAAACGCGTGTTAGGCCATCAAAGATAATGCAGGACCAAAAATTGTTTGCGCTTATGGCGAAATTGCTTCCGGTGGCATAGCGCTTCGTCCATGTATCAACCCACCTCGTTGCGAGTATAACGCTTCGTCCATGTATCAACCCCCCTCGTTGCGAGTATAACGCTTCGTCCATGTATCAACCCACCTCGTTGCGAGTATAGCGCTTCGTCCATGTATCAACCCACCTCGTTGCGAGTATAACGCTTCGTCCATGTATCAACCCCCCTCGTTGCGAGTATAACGCTTCGTCCATGTATCAACCCACCTCTTTGCGAGTATAGCCCTTCGTCCATGTATCAACCCCCCTCGTTGCGAGTATAGCGCTTCGTCCATGTATCAACCCACCTCGTTGCCAGTATAGCGCTTCGTCCATGTATCAACCCACCTCGTTGCGAGTATAGCGCTTCGTCCATGTATCAACCCACCTCGTTGCGAGTATAGCGCTTCGTCCATGTATCAACCCACCTCGTTGCGAGTATAACGCTTCGTCCATGTATCAACCCCCCTCGTTGCGAGTATAGCGCTTCGTCCATGTATCAACCCACCTCGTTGCGAGTATAACGCTTCGTCCATGTATCAACCCACCTCGTTGCGAGTATAGCGCTTCGTCCATGTATCAACCCACCTCGTTGCGAGTATAGCGCTTCGTCCATGTATTAACCCACCTCGTTGCGAGTATAGCGCTTCGTCCATGTATTAACCCACCTCGTTGCGAGTATAGCGCTTCGTCCATGTATCAACCCACCTCGTTGCGAGTATAGCGCTTCGTCCATGTATCAACCCACCTCGTTGCGAGTATAGCGCTTCGTCCATGTATCAACCCACCTCGTTGCGAGTATAGCGCTTCGTCCATGTATCAACCCCCCTCGTTGCGAGTATAGCGCTTCGTCCATGTATCAACCCACCTTGTTGCGAGTATAGCGCTTCGTCCATGTATCAACCCACCTCGTTGCGAGTATAGCGCTTCGTCCATGTATCAACCCACCTCGTTGCGAGTATAGCGCTTCGTCCATGTATCAACCCACCTCGTTGCGAGTATAGCGCTTCGTCCATGTATCAACCCCCCTCGTTGCGAGTATAGCGCTTCGTCCATGTATCAACCCCCCTCGTTGCGAGTATAGCGCTTCGTCCATGTATCAACCCACCTCGTTGCGAGTATAGCGCTTCGTCCATGTATCAACCCCCCTCGTTGCGAGTATAGCGCTTCGTCCATGTATCAACCCACCTCGTTGCGAGTATAGCGCTTCGTCCATGTATCAACCCCCCTCGTTGCGAGTATAACGCTTCGTCCATGTATCAACCCACCTCGTTGCGAGTATAGCGCTTCGTCCATGTATCAACCCACCTCGTTGCGAGTATAGCGCTTCGTCCATGTATCAACCCACCTCGTTGCGAGTATAGCGCTTCGTCCATGTATCAACCCCCCTCGTTGCGAGTATAGCGCTTCGTCCATGTATCAACCCACCTCGTTGCGAGTATAGCGCTTCGTCCATGTATCAACCCCCCTCGTTGCGAGTATAAATTAAACGATGCGAGTGGACAGCTAGTGGATTTGTGGAGGGTTGCTAATTAGCGACAGAGGTGGCTCAGGGTTAAGATGCATGCGAGACAAGTGGGGAGGTTGCATATTCGAGTCCGGCCACACGCAAGCCTGATTGAAGGATTTGTATACTAGGTTTTCCTTAGTCATAAAGACGACTGCTGGAATATCCAAGCCCCCTAATATACCATCTAAAAAGGGTATACTAAAATCCACCCCACACCAGGGATTCCCATGAAAAATTTACATTATTGTTCTCTTATTGGATCCGCTGATCTAAATATCCTATTTAATTTGGTGTATCTCTTAGTTTCGGAAATCTACAATAAAATAATGAAATTAAATATTTTAAACCTTCATATGGAATACACTATGTTTTCATTTGTTACGCTGTTCAGTCTTTCTCCTACGTCGTTGTGTGTGTGACAACCTACATATACAATCATGCTTGTCGTAGTTTCTTCCCATTTTGATTGTTACAACAACAATGATACCATTCTCATGGGTTATTTTTAAGAATATAATATACTGATCAACTACACGCATTGTTTATTTTGAAGTTCCATTTTTATATTTTCATAATTGTTTGTGAAATTAAGAACTAAATAGAAACACCATTTTGAGCTCTGTGTTAATTACCATCCCCGGACATTGTGCCATGCTCTCAACACTGACAACACTGTTTGTAACGGGGACTCTGGATACTTAGAACTTGGGAGTAAAACCAGCGGTTTCCCGAATAGTATCGCGTGCACCGCTGACCTATCTTTATCGGGTACCCATAGCCATGCGGTCCGAGTTCCAGACCTAGAAGAAAACGTTTCAAATTGTGCGATTTTTTAATTTTATATGTAAAGCTCGATTGTATACTTGATAAATCGAACCTATTACTTTCTATTATCCTTTTTTTTAAATTACATTTAATTTAAATATATACAAACAAAAAGTGTTAAATTCTCATCGTTTAAGTTGTCTGTGGATAAACGGCATTCGGATGTTTGCGTAAATGTCCGTTGCATGCATAGGCGTGCGCACCGCCCCGTCAGGCTTGGCACATGCTAGATCTAACGTTATTTAATTGCCTTAAAACGCAAGAAATGTGTACTTAATTTTCTCAATTTAAATTTTAAAACATTCCCTACAGTTATAACAGTAATAAATAGTAAAATAAAAAATAGTAAATATTAGAAGATATAAATAGTGCCTATCCTGGGGGGCTCTCGCCCTCAAGACCCCCCTTCGTGTTTTCATGATTTAATCCTAATGCTAAGTCTAATGTTAGATGAAGTGCACGCCTATGATTGCATCACATTGCATTCCATTGCATCCATGGATCTCCATAGCATTGAGCTGAGGACCTTCTCGTAAAAAAGATTTAATCATGGATAAACTAAACGAGGCCACAATAAGTCAACTAAATATTTAAATGAGAATATTGAGGAAAGGGGATTTTGTGACATACACTTATAAATCTTACCTGAAAACGTGTGGTATTTGAACATTAAATTGCAAATTGTAGCACTACTACAATAGTAGTACTGCTACTACTATTGACTACTATCAGTTGACAAATCGACATAGATACGACAAGAAACAATTAAAGCAAGTAGAGAAAACAAACAAAATTAATATTAAAATAATAATACTAATAGTAATAATAATAATAATAATAATAATAATAATAATAATAATAATAATAATAATAATAATAATATAAATAATAATAATAATAATAATAATAATAATAATAATAATAATAATAATAATAATAATAATATAATAATAATAATAATAACAATAATAATAATAATAATAATAATAATAATAATAATTATAATAATAATCCACAGTTCGGTTTGGAAAAAATAATGTGGACAATGATATATTAAGTAGTATAGCCAAATGTGGGCATTTGAGAAGCAGAAGAAGAAGAAAAAGAAGAAGAAGAAGAAGAAGAAGAAGAAGAAGAAGAAGATATATTAAGTAGTTCTAAGTAGATTTTAATAAGGTAAACACATGGAAATACTTGACATTTGTGTCCGTACAACATGTTTATGCCGGTTTTGACCGAGTTTGTATGTATTGCAACAATAAAATAGTAATAATAATAGTAATAATAATAGTAATAATACTAGTAATAATAATTATAATAATAATAATAATAATAATAATAATAATAATAATAATAATAATAATAATAATAATAATAATAAAAATAATAAAAATAATAAAAATAATAATAATAATAATAACAATAATTAATAATCATAATATGTTTGTTTTAGCACAACAATAAAATAATATACTAAGCCTAACTGATATACTAACTGCATGTCATCCGTCTCCTGCATTCCTTCGCCAGGTGTACTGTCACTTAACACCGGTGGTATTTCTAAAGCGTGACACTAGACAGGAACAAAAATGAATGCGAATACTTTACTGGACTGGTGACCACCTATACAACAATTTCAACATGACCTATTTATAGTTGCTGCTAATATGACGCCACCAGAATTACGTGTTTAATCAATTACATTAGGTAGATAGATGTACACCATGTATGGCCCTATGTGCACATATGTGTACCTATTTACAATTCCTGCTAATATGACGCCACCAAAATTACATATTTAATCAATTACATTAGGTAGATGTACATCATGTATGGCCCTATGTGGTGTCTATTTTGCCAGTATACCTATTGTGTTTTGTTGCGCATTTTTAAGTGATTACGGATACGATTGGAGTGAGAATACTTGATGGCATTATATTATTGGGTATACATCCTATTACGAATACGATTGAAGTGAGAATACTTTAGGTCGTTGGAGTATACATCTCATAGCTGCCATTCAGGGTATATTCATAGAAGTTTGGCGCTGTCATGTGACTTGAGTATTGTTTAAATACGCTATGTGTTCGTTTTATGACAACGAACAATAATATTGTAGGCCTGCTATGTTACACAAAATTTAAAAAAAAAATATGAAAAACTAAATAACCGTTCTGTGATCAATAAGATCATTCTTACATGGAATATGATTTAAAACTACCCAGCAAAGTGCTGCCCCCCCCCCCTCGGACTCTACTGTAACTGCGTTCTAATATTCAGAACATAAGGTACAACTTCGGTGGTAATTGCTTCAATTGGACGACTAAACGCTAGATACAAATAGCACTACACTACAAACTCTGGGATACCTTGGATTAGTAATAACTAATAATAGGATGAATATGGAAACAATTACACATATGAAGTATACTATAGTGGTATACCATTACGTCATTGCGCTTCACTTCAGTTATACTTAGCCTCAAAGGGAAACACTTTTCTGCTCACAGAAAGAATTTAACCTATCTGAAATTTTGCAAGATTGGAATTGGAATAAGTTCTAAACAAATGTTTCAATAGCGTTACTTTTTGATTAAATTGTTATCATGAAAATGCTTCTTGTCTGCATTTTTCAAAATATTTGAACGTTATAACCATGATTGTTGTTTTTATTTTGTTTGTGCAAATTTTTAAACATACGCGCATCGGTGCCCTTCCCTTTATTAGAACATTTTTAGCTAAAGAACTATGCGCAGTTTTAGCTTCTTGTACATCCTTAGCTTAGGAACTATGCACAGTTTTAGATACTTGTACATTCTTAGCTAAGAAACTATGCACAGTTTTAGCTTCTTGTACATCCTTAGCTTAGGAACTATGCGCAGTTTTAGCTTCTTGTACATCCTTAGCTTAGGAACTATGCACAGTTTTAGCTTCTTGTACATCCTTAGCTTAGGAACTATGCGCAGTTTTAGCTTCTTGTACATCCTTAGCTTAGGAACTATGCACAGTTTTAGCTTCTTGTACATCCATAGCTAAGGAACTATGCTCACTTTTAGCTTCTTGTACATCCTTCTTAGCTTAGAAACTATGCGCAGTTTTATATTCTTGTACATCCTTAGCTTAGAAACTATGCACAGTTTTAGCTTCTTGTACATCCATAGCTAAGGAACTATGCGCAGTTTTAGCTTCTTGTACATCCTTAGCTTAGAAACTATGCAAGTTTTATCTTCTTGTACATCCTTAGCTTAGGAACTATGCACAGTTTTATCTTCTTGTACATCCTTAGCTTAGAAACTATGCGCAGTTTTATCTTCTTGTACATCCTTAGCTTAGAAACTATGCACAGTTTTATCTTCTTGTACATCCTTAGCTTAGAAACTATGCGCAGTTTTATCTTCTTGTACATCCTTAGCTTAGAAACTATGCACAGTTTTATCTTCTTGTACATCCTTAGCTTAGAAACTATGCACAGTTTTATCTTCTTGTACATCCTTAGCTTAGGAACTATGCACAGTTTTAGCTTCTTGTACATCCATAGCTAAGGAACTATGCTCACTTTTAGCTACGTGTACATCCTAAGCTTAGGAACAATGCACAGTTTTATCTTCTTGTCTTGTACATCCTTAGCTTAGGAACTATGCACAGTTTTAGCTACGTGTACATCCTTAGCTCGTTTTAGCTTATTGTACATCCACCGCTAAGAAACTATGCACACTTTTAGCTACGTAATTCGCAGATGAAGACGCGAAACAACAAACCCTAAAAATGACTTCTTGTGTGCAGAGCGCCCGTATGAAATCGGAAACCAAACAGTCCTGTCATGGTCGTCCATTATCAACAATATGCTTTAGTCTTGATTTACAAGGATTACATTAGGTTGTATGTAAATCTATTTGCCGTGAACTACAGTGTCAGGTCTGTTTGAACAATGTAAACATGGCAATCTGGCGTGGATGCGGCATGAATGCTTATCCTAGATCCGGAACTCAGCCGTACCAATCAGAAGCCATCATGAATTTGGTGGCTCTGGATTGAGTTCAAGAAAAGAACTATTACCCAAAACTAATCGGTATACAATTTATTGTTGTTGCCATTTGTTATGATTACTTACATATGTCAAAGAATTATATTATATTATATTATATTATATTATATTATATTATATTATATTATATTATATTATATTATATTATATTATATTATATTATATTATATTATATTATATTATATTATATTATATTATATTATATTATATTATATTATATTATATTATATTATATTATATTATATTATATTATATTATATTATATTATATTATATTATATTATATTATATTATATTATATTATATAATTAAAAATATAATATAATATAATATAATATAATATAATATAATATAATATAATATAATATAATATAATATAATATAATATAATATAATATAATATAATATAATATAATATAATATAATATAATATAATATAATATAATATAATATAATATAATATAATATAATATAATATAATATAATATAATATAATATAATATAATATAATATAATATAATATAAAATAATATAATATAATCAGAATTTTTAACCTAGTATTTTGCACCAAAAGGTTCCTAAAAAAACGTTCCAAATGCTATCCGATTTTCTATAAATATGATTGCAAAATTTTATGTACAAAAATTTAGGATAAAATATTTTGCGACTAAGATAGGTTTGAACTCACATTTGGTGTGGAATGGAAACATGTGCAGAGAGTAAGGTAGGTCTCGGACGGGCGTGGGCGTGAAGTGAGTGAATTGACGCGGGAGAATTGGGTTTATTAATACATCCCGCAATGGTGTATGCGAGCCGAGCCGAGCGGGGCCCTTCCGGCTGTACCAAGGGGGACCTAGGCCTTGCCAGGTGCTGTGGTCCGCCTTTCATCATTCACCATCATCTCACTCGATCCCAGTGTTCGTCCGGCCTTGTCAGGTGCTGTGGTCCACCTTTCATCATTCACCATCATCTCACTCGATCCCAGTGTTCTTCCGGCCTTGTCAGGTGCTGTGGTCCACCTTTCATCATTCACCATCATCTCACTCGATCCCAGTGTTCGTCCGGCCTTGTCAGGTGCTGTAGGTCCGCCTTTCATCATTCACCATCATCTCACTAGATCCCAGTGTTCTTCCGGCCTTGCCAGGTGCTGTGGTCCGCCTTTCATCATTCACCATCATCTCACTCGATCCCAGTGTTCTTCCGGTCTTGTCAGGTGCTGTGGTCCGCCTTTCATCATTCACCATCATCTCACTCGATCCCAGTGTTCTTCCGGCCTTGTCAGGTGCTGTGGCCCGCCTTTCATCATTCACCATCATCTCACTCGATCCCAGTGTTCGTCCGGCCTTGTCAGGTGCTGTGGTCCGCCTTTCATCATTCACCATCATCTCACTCGATCCCAGTGTTCTTCCGGCCTTGTCAGGTGCTGTGGCCCGCCTTTCATCATTCACCATCATCTCACTCGATCCCAGTGTTCTTCCGGCCTTGTCAGGTGCTGTGGTCCGCCTTTCATCATTCACCATCATCTCACTCGATCCCAGTGTTCTTCCGGCCTTGTCAGGTGCTGTGGTCCGCCTTTCATCATTCACCATCATCTCACTCGATCCCAGTGTTCTTCCGGCCTTGTCAGGTGCTGTGGTCCGCCTTTCATCATTCACCATCATCTCACTCGATCCCAGTGTTCTTCCGGTCTTGTCAGGTGCTGTGGTCCGCCTTTCATCATTCACCATCATCTCACTCGATCCCAGTGTTCTTCCGGCCTTGCTAGGTGCTGTGGTCCGCCTTTCATCATTCACCATCATCTCACTCGATCCCAGTGTTCTTCCGGCCTTGTCAGGTGCTGTGGTCCGCCTTTCATCATTCACCATCATCTCACTCGATCCCATTGTTCTTCCGGCCTTGCCAGGTGCTGTGGTCCGCCTTTCATCATTCACCATCATCTCACTCGATCCCAGTGTTCTTCCGGCCTTGTCAGGTGCTGTGGTCCGCCTTTCATCATTCACCATCATCTCACTCGATCCCAGTGTTCTTCCGGTCTTGTCAGCTGCTGTGGTCCGCCTTTCATCATTCACCATCATCTCACTCGATCCCAGTGTTCTTCCGGCCTTGTCAAGTGCTGTGGACCGCCTTTCATCATTCACCATCATCTCACTCGATCCCAGTGTTCACCTTCTGATTGAGGAAAACCTCTCACAACTTTCAGTCAGGAATCAGAATTACCAATGGTCGAAATCGGACCGTTGTGTGTTCCTGCTGAACCACCTCTCTCGGTGCTAGACTTGAATTCAATTGACAGTTTGCCTGTGACGTACAGCGGCTATACTGGTGGCAATAATCATTGAAGAAGATGAGCGGGTATGATTTTGAAATTGCATAAAAGCAACGTTTATAATTAAAAATACATGTGAAATAAAAATAAAAAGAATTACAAATTAACTACCAGATCAATTTTATATATATATATATAAAAAGACCGTCACTAAAGTTTTTAACCGTCTAATTCATATCAACAGGCAAAACACAGAACGGGAAAAACCTGGAACTAACAGCCAATCTACTGCTTATCTGCCTTATGTTGAAAAAACAACGGATCGTATTGCCCGCTTACTTGCACTGTTTAATGTTAAAACGGTTTTAAAACCCAGAAACAAAATACAAAGCTTGTTCCGTTTAGTAAAGAACCCTGTGCCACCCCTTGAGTCTTCGGGTGTTTATCAGATACCGTGCAGGTGTGGTGCTGTTTACATTGGTCAGACTGGGAGAGCAGTGACTAAAAGGATTAGAGACCACAAGGGTAACTGCAAGCGTGGTGAAGTTCATTTGTCAGCCCTGGCCAAACACACGGTGGATAACTTAAACAACGCGGAACATGGTATTGATTTTGATAGTAGCCAACTCCTCAAACATGAAACACGACTGATGCCACGACTAATTAGAGAAGCTATTGAGGTGCGTAAAAACAGTGTCAATTTGAACGCGGATTATGAACGAAGTCTCTACAAATTAAGTGATGCGTGGGGACCGTTAATTGACAAAAAAATGCACCACTCGTGTTTTTGCTGGCTCAAAAAACTCAAAAAAGTCTATAACATTAGTTCAGACGACGCCGGAAACTGAATTTCGCGCGGATACACGACGAGTGATGACGCGTTCGAGAGCGAAGCTCGAACAAGGAACTACCGACAAGAAACAACATGGGGTGACATCGGCGCGCGCAGTTTCACTATCAGCGAGCGCGGGAGACATCAGTTGACAGCTCGACGCCCTGAGGATAGGATCCATAAGGTTCCTGAAACGTCGGCACAATATGGAGGTAGGACGTGGCGGAATAACCCGCAATTATTTTAATTTTATTGACATATATATATATATATATATATATATATATATATATATATATATATATATATATATATATATATATATATGCAAAAAAAAAATCCTTATGAAATTAGTTTTTAATTTCTACTAAAATTGGTTTCAACTGTTTCTCCATGGAACATACTCAAACATATAGCACTAGTATGGCCGCCAAGCACGTTGTTTTAAGGTTCCTGCAAACCATCAATACACATTGAACGAAAGGAGAAACGAATCACTTGTAAGTTTAGGCAATATTATACAGCCCGACATTGAGTAATGCGGCCGTTTGTAACATTGTAATTGTCGCCATGTATAGTTATTGCCTCGCTCTCATTGGATGGCCAATGTACGATCTTAAGCACATCGACCGCCATAATTATTAGTATTTCGGTTCGGTTTGATTTGCAGTTCAGGACTGTTAGGTTATTTTAAGCTAAATCCGAAAAAAAATTTAAAAAAAAATATGGTTTGGATTAAAATAGCATTTTGTGTCGGTTAAGATAAAATAACAATAATAATAACAATAATAATAATAATAATAATAATAATAATAATAATAATAATAATAATAATAATAATAATAATAATAATAAATAACCTGTGTGAACCGGGTCTAAGAGTCATGTAAAAATTTGCTCATTATTAAAAATATAATTTCTATGATAGATGGAAGAATCGGTCCCAGTTTTTGACATGGGGGTGTTCCATAAGATGTCTACTACGAGGGAAATTGAAGGGAAGTACTAGTTTGCATTTATATTCACACAAATAATAGTTTAATTTAGTTTTAAGTGGTTGTTCCGAGATAGTCGGGACTCCGTTTTGTTTAACATAGGAACAAATGAAGGTAGATAATTTTGGCAGACAAATTAGGTCAATATACGCGTAGATTTAGTTCATATTATTCATTACTCATAATTTACCAAGATTATATGAATAAAGTTAGATGTATTAGCAGTTGTACGTAAGCACTTTTCAATCTTTTCAGAATTGAGAGGACTTTTCGTCTTTGAAATCTAAGAAGTAATTGGAAATTTACGAGATGGTAGTCCACAAATTTGCCGCTAACAGCGCGCGCGGTTCTGGAGTTCGACGAGACCTCACCAGGAAAATCGTGAGAGGACTCCTATCAAGGTCGTTGAAGGGAAATAATAGTGGACTTTCGAACAAACTGGGAAGTGTATCGACTGAGTGCATTGACTTTTCGAAACAACAAAACGAACTTTGACAGCTGTTATAGAAAATAATTTTGACAGAACATAACGTGAACATTAACATACCGAAGAACATTTAGAACTAGTTTAAACTTATGAGAGTGAATCCTTCGAGACAACATCCATCCTGACATGGTTTCCGTGGTTTTCCATTGTCCATAGAGTAGAATTACTAGGATGGCATCGAGAAATCGGCCACGACCGTACACACAGTAACACGACGCAAAGAAGACACACACGAAGACAACGCAAATAAGATCATATCATTATGCAGTGTATACTATGAACAAGTACTAATAAGACAGTAACGACTGAAGTTGAACAAGGTACCTGATGGAAATACTTGACATTACATCTGTATTGTCCGTATAACATGTAAACACCGGCTTTGACCGAGATTGATGACTGTTTAACTAGTGACATGTGATTAGTGAAGTTAAATAAGGTAGACACATGGAAATACTTGACATTATACGTCCGTATAACATGTAAACGCCGGTTTTGACCGAGATTGTATGATTGTGATACATTCAATAAAATAATAATAATAATAATAATAATAATAATAATAATAATAATAATAATAATAATAATAATAATAATAATAATAATAATAATAATCATAATAATAATAAAAATAATAATAATAATAATAATCATAATAATAATAATGATAATAATAATAATAATAATGATAATAATAATAATAATAATAATAATAATAATAATAATAATAATAATAATAATAATAATAATAATAATAATAATAATAATAATAATAATAATAAAGGTTCAGTCAGATTAGGTTCGACCAAAATACAAAAAAGATTCAGACTATAACCAATACAAAAACAAAGGTTCGGTTCGACTAAAGAAAACTCACAGTTTGGGTCAGGTTTGGTTCGACCAAAATAAAAACGAAGATTCGGTTCAGCTAAGAAAATCAAGTTTCAGTCCGTAAAAATTAATGGGATGAAAGATGTTAGCCAAGAATGAAACCCATGAACTTCTATATAATATTATGGCCAGTAAGAACACATTCACAAAGCCAAGAGCCACACAAAATAATTAGAACCTCCTCCCATTAATTCTCTCAGAAGGGGTTTCAAGGTTTTACAACTTCCACACATGGATTTAGTCGGTCGGCTGTGAATTGCTTCTGTATCATTCCTCTAAGCTAAGGTAAGACAAGACTTGTTGCTCGCCGGATGCCTCGACGTACCATGCATGAGTCACAATAGCGCGTGACTTGATCCTAATGCTTGTTGCACTACATGGACGTCGACAAGCGCCGAGCGCCGGAAGTAGATGGTCCGAAGAAGTTGGAACCAACCAACTTCGGCGCTTGCAAGCGCCGCTTCGCCCTGATTGGTCGGATCATCCACTTCCGGCGCTCGCCGTTCGTCGACGTCCATGAAGTGCAACAAGCATAACCGGCCAGCTGGCTCGTTGATGCACATCTACGTCACTAGGTCCACCGCACCGCTAGCATCTTGTACTACAATAGAGAGAGGCATCTCACGTGACAACAGTTAGGGGGCGTGACGTGGTCCTTACCCGGCCAGCTGGCTCGTTGATGCACATCTACGTCACTAGGTCCACCGCACCGCTAGCATCTTGTACTACAATAGAGAGAGGCATCTTACGTGACAACAGTTAGGGGGCGTGACTTGGTCCTTACCCGGCCAGCTGGCTCGTTGATGCACATCTACGTCACTAGGTCCACCGCACCGCTAGCATCTTGTACTACAATAGAGAGAGGCATCTTACGTGACAACAGTTAGGGGGCGTGACGTGATCCTTACCCGGCCAGCTGGCTCGTTGATGCACATCTACGTCACTAGGTCCACCGCACCGCTAGCATCTTGTACTACAATAGAGAGAGGCATCTCACGTGACAACAGTTAGGGGGCGTGACGTGATCCTTACCCGGCCAGCTGGCTCGTTGATGCACATCTACGTCACTAGGTCCACCGCACCGCTAGCATCTTGTACTACAATAGAGAGAGGCATCTCACGTGACAACAGTTAGGGGGCGTGACTTGGTCCTTACCCGGCCAGCTGGCTCGTTGATACACATCTACGTCACTAGGTCCACCGCACGGCTAGCATCTTGTACTACAATAGAGAGAGGCATCTCACGTGACAACAGTTAGGGGGCGTGACTTGGTCCTTACCCGGCCAGCTGGCTCGTTGATACACATCTACGTCACTAGGTCCACCGCACCGCTAGCATCTTGTACTACAATAGAGAGAGGCATCTTACGTGACAACAGTTAGGGGGCGTGACTTGGTCCTTACCCGGCCAGCTGGCTCGTTGATGCACATCTACGTCACTAGGTCCACCGCACCGCTAGCATCTTGTACTACAATAGAGAGAGGCATCTCACGTGACAACAGTTAGGGGGCGTGACGTGATCCTTACCCGGCCAGCTGGCTCGTTGATGCACATCTACGTCACTAGGTCCACCGCACCGCTAGCATCTTGTACTACAATAGAGAGAGGCATCTCACGTGACAACAGTTAGGGGAGGGAGTTAAAACGATGAACCATGGGCGCACGGTCAGACTGGTCCGAACTTGCCTTCTATTCCTGAAAGTTGTCAGTGACATAAAAAGTGAAAGATATCACGTAAAGTGAGGCTATAGGTCTAAAGTTCTACCATTGTTATACTTAGGCCCAGTATTATGAGCAGCTAATAGGAAAGTTGCTAGCTAATAACTTGTTTTCACTATGGCAACCACCAATCAGAAGCCTTACAATCCACCGAATACATTATTAGCTCTCATTACATTTCATATTAGCTGTTCATGGTACCGGGCCTTAAAGATATCACTTAAAGTGAGCTAGGTCTCAATGTGACACCTTTCAGGAATAAGGACCCAGTCGCTAGTACAATAATTGTACTCCACCGCATTCTTTCTTTGATAATAGCGAACCACGATCCAATTATTGGATCGTGGTTCGCTATTATCAAAGAACTTCAGGTGATGTCTCGTTTACTTCACTTCTTTACTAATAACCGGTAGAGATGGTTCCGTGGCTCATACTGCCTGGCCTGGTGGGTCCTGACATAGCTTGTATCGAGATATCCGCCACGTACCCGATATTCCACAGGCTATCCTGAGCGAAGAGGCTGGCACAACCAACACACGAATCACCTAAATTTTGATTGAATGGGAACAAAGTTCAATTCGCGAATTTGCGCGGTATTGTAGCTGAAACCGTGAGCTAGCGGCTAAATGAGCAATTATGCCTTAAAACCCAATGCTTAAAACGCGAATTAGCTCGCGAAATTTAGTATTCAGTTCGAAATTGACGCTCAAGATCCTGTCGTGTGTTGGCGGATGTTTCGTGACCATTATTGATTTTATTGATTTTCTTTTGAACCAACCGTAGGGCTATTTAAAACATCCTGGAATTTGTGAAATTGATTTTTTGAGATTTCATGCAAAATTACAAAAATATCGACACCTTTTCGTTTTACTCGTACGGGAGCCAATATGTGTGTTGTTTTAAATAGCGAAATTCAGTTTCTAACCCGCGAAATATCAAAGTTTAAAAACACATTTTTGCGCATCTATAGGTATCCCCCCCCCCCCCCTCCATCCCCCTAACCACCCTTACCACGTGCCATCTCGTCTCGTAAGGGGTGTTACTTAATTATCAACAATGCGTATGTTTTGGGTAGGGCAGACAATATAAGTTTGCTTATGGGCCATGGCTCGGCGCCAAGTAGTGGAGACATGATTGTGTGTGTGCACTAGGCGAGTACAAGCCTTGTAATTAGTTAGCAACAATGCGTATGTTTTGGGTAGGGCAGACAATATAAGTTTGCTTATGGGCCATGGCTCTGCGCCAAGTAGTGGAGACATGATTGTGTGTGTGCACTAGGCGAGTACAAGCCTTGTAATTAGTTAGCAACAATGCGTATGTTTTGGGTAGGGCAGACAATATAAGTTTGCTTATGGGCCATGGCTCTGCGCCAAGTAGTGGAGACATGACACTAGTACAAGCCTTGTAACTAGCAAACAGATTATCCTATAAAGACTGGATCTCAATTGCAACACTCAAACACTGTCAGAAGGTTAACACGACATACACACTCTGACTGTTGAATAGACAACCAGTACAATGTTTTAATAAAGTGTCTATATTATCATCTTAGTTCAAATTTAGACTAATGACCATTTTTGATAAATTTTTGCAACCAACAATGAGTCTGAATCATAAACATATCCATGACCATTGACAAAATAGGGAATAAATAATGATAGCTTGTTGTGCAATTGTGACTTCGTTGGCTTAAAACTTGGACATATATTCTACCTAACTTAATATACAGCATTTTTATTAATTATAAAGAAACTAACTAAACGTACAATACAAGATAATGTCTAAAATTCAACTCTGAAGAATGTTTACAAGTTTCACTGGGCAAAGACTTTTCCCCTCCAGACTGATGAGCTGCCGAAGTAAATGTGAATAGTTTAACACAGTTATATGCTAATGCAATTTGCTTCTAAAAGGTTTACGTTGCCTACTAGCAGTACACATCACTAAGATGAAATGCCAGATTTCTTTGTAAGGAAATGTATTGCTACCTATGAAACATTCAAGTCAACAAGAACAAATGTTATATAAGGTCGCACTATAGGAACTAAAAATGAGAAAAGTGGACTTAATTCAAAATAAAAATATTATATAACATAATATAAACTTTATGTTAGGAAAAGAAAGGCTTAGATTGTTCGGACATATAAAGAGGATGGGTGAGAAGAGAATCCCGAAGTGCCAGTTTGAAGATGCTGGGGACACACTAAGAAAAACAGGAAGGCCAAGACTACAATGGGAAGAAGTGATTGTTACGGAGTACGGACATAATAATACGGAGCGCATCATTGGTGGAGGTGCAACAAGAGAAGTTGTGGGAAGATATAAGAATAATGGAGAAAACTGCTGCAGAGTCCGGAAGATGATTGCGAAGAAGAGGAAGAAGAATAAATAGATATTGAAGAAGATGTTTCAGCAGGACAAAGGAAGAAAAGGGGTGACGCGTCAGACAATGACTAGCCGGCTTAGATAGTCCCGAGGCCCAAGTGATGGTGGGAACCTTCCACCCCCTACCCGACTCCATAGTTGGTAAAGGGAGATATTGATTGATAATAAAGTACTGTTTATTTGTAATTTTAGAAACTCTATTTTCCAGATAAGGAGTACTGGGGTTCAGTAGCGAAGCAAGAGCTGGATGCGGCACTGAAGATGAAATGGAACGAGCGTACAGCAAAGAATGTCATCCTCTTTATTGGCGACGGAATGGACCCCAACACCATCACAGCCTCAAGGATGTACAAAGGAGATGAGCAAACCAAGTTCAGTTTCGAACAATTTCCCCATATTGGGCTTCTCAAAGTAAGTTAACTAATAAAAAGGGGAAGTTCAAATTCTCAAAACATAGATTTTTTGCAGATGCAGACTAAATTTTAGACAGATACCCTTTAAACAATACTGGTGATGGATAACGCCATAGTCCATACACCAACATTTGTACAGAATTAGCCCCAATAATTACTATTTCAGAAAGTATCTCAGCTGAATATTTTAAGCACAATAATTCAAAATTCATTGCCATTATACAACTTAAGAGCTATGATCATTGCTGTTGAAAAAAAACACCAGTTATTGTTCTGTTAAGTCACCTCACATGACAGGCAGAGCTATGCTGGGCCAACTCTACACCCAGGTCCAAATGGGGTCTTCAATGCAGAAGTATACTTCATTTAAAAGTTATTTCTTAGCTTTGGCTTATGTTTATTTTGAAACGATAGTAAAATACCCCAATAGTTCTAGAAAGGTTCTGTTCTGGTTCTCCTCTTAGAAAGATTCTGTTCGGAAAAAGTTCTGAAAAGGTAGATCATTGCAAATGAATTTGATGCACTTGAAACATTTTTTCTTCGTGGAATAGACTGAACCCTGTTTTCTAAGAAGGAGAATACGCAAATTAGTAAAAATATTAACAATTGAACATCTGTAACGAAAGAATAGCTCAGAGGCATAGATTGAATTATTTTCTTCCTACAAATAGAATAACTCTCAATATTTTGTAAATATTTCTGGCTTTAGATAGTAAATTCATAATGTACTACTTGTTTGGCTCTATGGGTGTGTTACTCTGTATTGTCTCTTGCCCTCAGACGTACTGCGTGGACAAACAAGTACCGGACTCGGCCTCCACAGCGAGCGCTTTGTTTGCAGGAGTGAAAATAAACTTTAACATGATGGGAGTCGATGCCAACGTTAAACTGCAGGATTGTGAAGCATCACTGAATGAATCTTATAGGTTTAAGTCAATTATTCAGTGGGCGCAAGAAGCTGGTAAAGATACAGGTACGGTAACTAACTAAAAAAATATTGATTTTGTCGAATGGCTGTTTTTACGGACACCTCTCCCTATAAAGTTTACTTTAACTAATTCTGTTGATATCATTTTTTTCTGTACGCAAGAGCATTGCATAACTTACTGCTCATAGGGGCCCTTTCTTAAAAAAATTGATTTTCTTTTACGACACAGAATGCTACAATGTTCTTGTGATGATCTATCCAATTCAGTTGCACAACGCATTACTAAGGAAAACAAATAAACGGAACTACACATTTTACAAGGAACAATAACAACAATGCACAAAGATATGACAAGTATGTAGTGCTAGTTGACATACAATATTATCAAATCTACTCACAAGAAAAAATAAAAGATAAGCAAAACATCACAAAGAAACATAATAACTAAGAAATAGAAAAGAAATAGTAATTAAATATAAGAAGGGGAGACAATAATTAATATTTAATAATTTATCTATAGCAGAGGTTCCCAAACTGTGGTCCGCGGACCCCTGGGTCCGCTGCCACTTAGCGGGGTCCGCGAAATAGTTTTCCAATTATTTTTCTAAAATTAAGTTTCCTAAGTCCTAGTTAGTCCAAAAATTCAGAAGCACTTAGTAAACATATAAATTAAATAATTTAGATTATAAACAAAACAACAATTCACAATTCAAACAATTGACATGTGTGTGAGTACCCAATGGTAGTTTTGAAAGGTGAATAGGTTGCTTAAGATTAATTAAAATAATTATAATGCCCACATTAACTAATTGAAGTATTATTTGCAATTGCATGCACATATTATATAGGTACCCTACCTATCTTATTTTGTAATTTGCCCACGGGAAGACGGAGGGTAGAAGGTTGTCTAGTAAATAGCATACAATTTACACAAATGTAGTTTGGGGGTCCGCTAAATGTTAAAAGGTGGTAGAAAGGGTCCGCCACTGATAAAAGTTTGGGAACCTCTAATCTATAGTATATTGTTTATTTGTCATATGTTTGTTGTGGCATGAAGGATTTGTGACGAACACGAGGGTGACTCACGCCACTCCCGCTGCTTTGTACGCCCACTCGGCCGATCGTACATGGGAGTGTGACGGGAAGATGCCAACAGGCACAGACAAGTGCAAAGATATTGCGAGACAGCTTATTGAAGACTTACCAGGAAGAAACATTAAGGTTGGTAAGAGTGACACCTACGATACATTCCCCATTCATAACAGTGTAGGAATAATGGGACAATTGTCATTGAGTATGAGTGAGACACTACGGTACCGGTACCTTCCACATTCATAACAGTGTAGGAATAATGGGACAATTGTCATTGAGTATGAGTGATACACTACGGTACCGGTACCTTCCCCATTCATAAGTCATAACAGTGTAGGAATAATGGGACAATTGTCATTGAGTATGAGTGAGCACTACTATACCTTCCCCATTCATAACAGTGTAGGAATAATTGGGCAATTGTCATTAAGTATGAGTGAGACACTACGGTACCTTCCCCATTCATAACAGTGTAGGAATAATGGGGCAATTGTCATTAAAAATGAGTGAGACACTACGGTACCTTCCCCATTCATAACAGTGTAGGAATAATGGGGCAATTGTCATAAGTATGAGTAAGACACTACGGTACCTTCCCCATTCATAACAGTGTAAGAATAATGGGGCAATTGTCATTAAGTATGAGTAAGACACTACGGTACCTTCCCCATTCATAACAGTGTAGGAATAATGGGGCAATTGTCATAAGTATGAGTGAGACACTACATTACCTTCCCCATTCATAACAGTGTAGGAATAATGGGGCAATTGTCATTAAGTATGAGTGAGACACTACGGTACCTTCCCCATTCATAACAGTGTAGGAATAATGGGGCAATTGTCATTAAGTATGAGTGAGACACTACATTACCTTCCCCATTCATAACAGTGTAGGAAAAATGGAGCAATTGTAATTAAGTATGAGTGAGACACTACGGTACCTTCCCCATTCATAACAGTGTAGGAATAATGGAGCAATTGTCATTAAGTATGAGTGAGACACTACGGTACCGGTACCTTCCCCATTCATAACAGTGTAGGAATAATGGGGCAATTGTCATTGAGTATGAGTGAGACACTACGGTACCTTCCCCATTCATAACCTTACAACGTTCACCCTCCTGCCCTCGCCTTGCACCGTTCACCCACCTGGTCTCTCCTTACACCGCTCACCCTCCTGGTCTCTCCTTACAACGTTCACCCTCCTGCCCTCGCCTTGCATCGTTCACCCTCCTGCCCTCGCCTTACACCGTTCACCCTCCTGGTCTCTCCTTACAACGTTCACCCTCCTGCCCTCGCCTTGCATCGTTCACCCTCCTGCCCTCGCCTTACACCGTTCACCCTCCTGGTCTCTCCTTACAACGTTCACCCTCCTGCCCTCGCCTTGCATCGTTCACCCTCCTGCCCTCGCCTTACACCGTTCACCCTCCTGGTCTCTCCTTACAACGTTCACCCTCCTGGTCTCTCCTTACAACGTTCACCCTCCTGCCCTCGCCTTGCATCGTTCACCCTCCTGCCCTCGCCTTGCACCGTTCACCCACCTGGTCTCTCCTTACACCGCTCACCCTCCTGCCCTCTCCTTACAACGTTCACCCTCCTGCCCTCGCCTTGCATCGTTCACCCTCCTGCCCTCGCCTTACACCGTTCACCCTCCTGGTCTCTCCTTACAACGTTCACCCTCCTGCCCTCTCCTTGCACCGTTCACCCTCCTGCCCTCGCCTTGCACCGTTCACCCTCCTGCCCTCTCCTTACACCGGTCACCCTCCTGCTCTCTCCTTACACCGGTCACCCTCCTGCCCTCTCCTTACACCGGTCACCTTCCTGCCCTCTCCTTACAACGTTCACCCTCCTGCCCTCTCCTTGCACCGTTCACCCTCCTGCCCTCTCCTTACAACGTTCACCCTCCTGGTCTCTCCTTACATGGTTCACCCTTCTGCCCTCGCCTTACACCGTTCACCCTCCTGCCCTCGCCTTGCACCGTTCACCCTCCTGCCCTCTCCTTACACCGGTCACCCTCCTGCTCTCTCCTTACACCGGTCACCCTCCTGCCCTCTCCTTACACCGGTCACCCTCCTGCCCTCTCCTTACACCGGTCACCTTCCTGCCCTCTCCTTACACCGGTCACCCTCCTGCCCTCTCCTTACACCGGTCACCCGCCTGCCCTCGCCTTACACCGTGCACCCTTCTGTACACACAATGTAGGCCTACAATAATATAAGCAATGATGATCATAATGATAACAAATGAGGATATACCTAAATATGTTTACTACATAATGATGACTAATAAGATGCACATTCCACTAAGCAAAATGGAACATTCCGATAGAAAGAAAAGCTTTAAGCTCAATGTTTTATCATTGTGTATCCAATCCCTTATGGGGTTGGATACACAATGGTTTTATTGATCAAGATATTCTTTGTTTGCAAGGTTATCATGGGAGGTGGCCGCCAAAGTTTGCAAAAGAACTTCACAATCACAAAGAAGGATCCTGTTGATAACTGGGGATGCCGAAGAAAAGACAGTCGCAATCTGATTGAAACCTGGGCAGAAGACAAACGGAAACGAGAGCTCACGCACCAAATTCTACAAAATAACGAAGATCTCATGAACTTAGACGTTAACAACACGGAGTATGTCTTAGGAATATTCGCCAATAGTCATCTGTCGTATGATTATTCTAGAGATAAGAGCAAAAAATGCCGTCACTAAAAGATATGACATCGAAAGCAATTGAAATTTTACAAAAGAGTAAAAATGGCTACTTGTTAGTGGTAAGTAAATAGACGGAGAAGAGAAAAAACTATCCGGCAGTAAAATCAGAAATACATTCACCTAGCATGAGTAATCCTTACTGTCAGTGTTTAGGCAAATACATAGGGCAGTAGTGAGAAACACATCAGCCTTACAGTAATACTGCTGCATCTTACTGTACTTTACTGTATGTGTTTACTTTATTGCATGTTGACATGTTTTTTAATAAGAAACACATTTATTTAGAACAACAATTAATAACAACTATTTATCCTTTTGGTTTAAAAGAAATTAGAAAGGTATAAACATTATGCCTTCTTATCAGTACACATGAACTGTGTAACTTAGAATGTAATACTTGAAGCTGTTCGGGGCTTTAGAAAGATGATTTTTTATATTGATATCACCCAAAAGATAATTCACACAGGAGAATATGGTTCTAGCACAGCAGTTTACGAAGTCTGGGACATGTCTCAAACTTGGGACACCGGGATTTTAATTTAGGAGACAAACGAAATTTATTTGTTTAAAATATTATTTTTAAAAAGGGTTACACAAATTGTGTTATTTTTAAAAACCATCTTTATAAGTGCGGAACAACACTTAATTGTTCTTTCATCGAAGGTTGACGGTGATATTTGGGATTTTACGTCCCATATTTTTGCAACGAGGCTAATCGAGACAAACGAAGGTTGATATTTCGTGTACCATACGCGTACATATAAACTAAGTAAAACTTGATCTAAAATGTATGATTCATGTATGATTCGTTTGTGAGAGTGTTAAAGGTTTTGGGACAGAAAAAGTTGCAAGTGTAGGAATTAGGACACGGATGGAAAAGTGTGAAGACCGCTGATCTAGAAGCAACCCCAGATCTTTCCAACCAATTAGTAGAGGTGTTCTCAGCATTTTAGTTTAATTACATCAATTGGCAAGTTTTGGCCACCCTTGATCAATGCAAGCCCCAATGTTTTGAATTTACAGTATGTGCAATGTGCATGCTTATCAGGCAAAACCATAGGTACTACAAGTACCTAATGTTGCTGCACTATTGTAAGATATGTGTAGGTCGATAAGGTGTCCGAAAGAGGTACCGTACACGTACACTATATGAGTAGAACCTGAAAGATACTTGGCTGAGTCAGGAACTACCAAAAGCAGATACAGTACGTAATAGTAAGTCCAATTATTTCCATTTCCACCCAATTATTAGATATTATTAGCAATAGCATGTATATAATATCAGTTAGTGTTGTATTCCTAGTTAGTATGTATGTTTAACTCTTATGTGCATCAACTTCAAAAACTTGACAATGCTTACATTACGATGGCCGTTCTCGTTACATCTCCATGTATTCTAACAGCTGCAAAAAAAAACACACAATTTAATAGTAGTAGGCCTATAAAAGTGAAAGTCCAAAAGTGTAATAGAAATAAAAGTACTTACCCATTTAATTTAATAATACTAAGAAGGATAACAAAAAGTCAATCGATTTTGTATAGTGGTATGGAATATGGATAGTGGTATGAGATTGTATACCGAACCAGGTCAAAAAATTAAAAAGTTCCAGGGCTGTAACTTACGACAAGAATGTGTGATTATTTTAAGAGAAAAGATTGTCTTGTGAAAATAATTTAAATTTTTAACACCCTACGTAGGCCTAGTTTATTTTATTTGTATGTATGTGGAATAGTGTACCGATAGTATTTATTTGTCTAACATGGGCTAATAGCTGTATAATGCTAAAGATGCGATTTGATTCATGACATAATCTGTCTTTAAGTTAAAAGTTTTACATTATGGTTCTGGTATCTTATACAAGTATGTGAATTGTTAAGTTGTTAACAAGAGATGGAAACTAGATTCATTATATAGGACTCATTTTTTCTTTTTTTTTAATGAATGGTCATTCTTGAAAATGTGCTATATTTTACATTTTTTCCAAAGCTTCACAAATTATGTCTGCAGGCAGCAGGTATTCAAAATATTTTGACTTATTTATACATTAATGAATAATGCATACCTAAAAGTTTAGGTATGCATGTACCTAAATCACTTAATGCAAACTATTAACTAACTCGATTTTTTCAAGATGAGCAAATAAATTTAGGTAAGTTTAATGACAAATCATGTATGGTACTGATACACAACTAATCAATATGCACTATAAGCTATTTTGATTTTTTGACTTTAATATAAAGAATAGCAGAATATGTTTATTGGTAATTACTCACATTCCAAATGCAAAAGAGGTACGGTACCATAACATAATAACAACGGAGTGTCGTTTAGCGAGGCAACGTGTGTATGTGTATAAACCAGATTAAACAGATTATGGTTATTACTTCATTATCTAAAGCAGAAAAAAGATTTCTGTTAAGCAGGTTGCTTTTATTGCCAGCCATAAAAATACTATAAAAGATAAGTAGGGGTACTGAGATACAAAGATAACAATTCAAAAATAGCCCAGAATGAAGAAGATCAAGGTTCTGCAGTCACTCCTACACTAGTAACAATACCTTCAGATATTCAAGTTATCACATTGGCCAAAAACAAAATAAGCAGGACAAAAGATTGTTACCACTTGAGCCCTTTACTAACTAATCCAACACAGCCTGTTCATAGATAGATAGATACATAGATAGATGGATAGATAGATAGATAGATAGATAGATAGATAGATAGATAGATAGATAGATAGATAGATAGATAGATAGATAGATAGATAGATAGATAGATAGATAGATAGATAGATAGATAGATAGATAGATAGATAGATAGATAGATAGATAGATAGATAGATAGATAGATAGATAGATAGATAGATAGATAGATAGATAGATAGATAGATAGATAGATAGATAGATAGATAGATAGATAGATAGATAGATAGATAGATAGATAGATAGATAGATAGATAGATAGATAGATAGATAGATAGATAGATAGATAGATAGATAGATAGATAGATAGATAGATAGATAGATAGATAGATAGATAGATAGATAGATAGATAGATAGATAGATAGATAGATAGATAGATAGATGGATGGATAGATGTTTATTGCATGTACACAATTTTTACTTAGATTGAATACAAGAAAATGGCAAGGTTCAAGATAATATCTTGTTCTTCCACCCAACCAGGTTTTTCATATTAACACAAACTGAATAAAAAATGCATAGCACAGATATCCGACAAAAATAGGTAATATTTCAGTAGTAATAATACGTAATAATATGACGCTATAAAGAGACTATATATATATATGTGTGTGTGTGTACATATTGCAATTCTCTGGTGCTTGTTGCTGCAAATAATTGATTAAAGAAGGAGGCACTGACTTCCCCTTCCCTTCCTGACGTTTTGGGAAAGTCACATCTCCCATCCTCAGAGGCCCTCACTCGACAAAGTGCATCTCAAGCTTCGTCGAGTGAGGGCCTCTGAGGATGGGAGATGTGACTTCCCCAAAACGTCAGGAAGGGAAGGGTAAGTCAGTGCCTCCTTCTTTAATCAATTATTTGCAGCAACAAGCACCAGAGAATTGCAATATGTACACATATGTCCGCGAAAACTTGAGAATAACCGAAGCGTCGAAACGCTCAGAAGTTTTTGTGTTGTGTTTGTTTTGTGTTATCTACGCTACGCGCAGTGGCGTAACTAAGGGGGGGTTTAGGGGGTTTAAACCCCCCCCCCAAAACTACATCGAGAATGATTTTACTTAATACTACATTTACTTAATACTATATTGTAAGATCCTTAAACCACTTCAGTGTATAACAATCGCAACAAACAACATTTTCATTATATTATATTTATCATACCACTTCACTTAGATAAGATATATAATTTCTTTCAATAAATCAATTATATTATTTGTGTGTTCATCTACAACTAATACACCTTTCGCTCGAACCAGTAAAATTGAGGGTACGTATAAATAAAAATGCGTTAATCTAATATTACTATATCAAGGTCTGTGAATTAAAATTTAAATAACGTATGTGACTTGTGACCACAATGTTTCACTTTATATTGAGATTATATTGAACAACCATAAAACATTAAAAACACAAATTCTATGCAATTCTTATTTAGAACTATATTATTAATTCCTACTGTAACACTGTAACCTCAATATAATACAAACAAACGAGTACTGGTTCGAGTAGTATTCTTTGAGTCTAAAAGGCACGAAATAATTATAGAACTGAAAAAAAAAATTTGTGGCCTCCGGCGGCTGGGGCTTTGCCCCAGACCCCTTCCAGTCCCCTCATCTCACTTTTCCCTAATAACCAGTCCCCTCATCTCACTTTTCTCTAATAACCCCCCCCCCGAAATAATTCCTAGTTACGCCACTGGCTACGCGGCCTGTCAAATGGTTTCAGGTAAGCTGTTGGCTCCTATCCTTCTTTCCCTCTCTCACATATATATATATATATATGTAAAACAAAATAATATTAGGTACCTAATAAAAGTAGGCGAAAGTAGTAAGTTATAGTAAATGAAAAGTTGTGAGCTGAGAAATGTGTTTTGTCCTAGGTTGAAGGAGGCCTAATAGATCAAGCACACCATAGAGGATATGCAAAGAGAGCACTCAACGAGACCGTAGGCTTTGATGATGCAGTTGTCGAAGCATTGAGACTTGTCGACATACAAGATCGGGCACGAAAAAACACCTTCATTTACCAGGAAATAAAGCCAACCACATTGGTAGTTGTAACTAGTGACCATGCTCACTCAATGACAATCAATGGCTATCCAGCGAGGGGTAACAATATTCTAGGTAAGTGTCAGTGTATTACAGCTGTAATCCCCCCTTAATTCAAGTTTCAGGGAACCCTTAAAACTCTAATTAGAATAACAAAATTTTGAATTAAAAGAACTTTTACCCAAATCTTCTGCTGGGACTCCCATCAATAGTTTGAATTATACATCATTTGAATTAACTGAGTTTGAACTACTGTATAAAAAACATCACACTTGTTACATTTCCTATACAGGTATGTTCTCAATTTCTAGGTATTGCACAGAATTCTACGGAAGATGGTATACCATACACGACACTGGCGTATACCACTGGAGATGTCCTTTCTTTCAACTACTCGGTAACAAAAGACGGAAAGAAAGTGGTGCGAGCAAATCCCCTCGATCACAACTTCAGGAGTTTCGACTACCACCCACAAGCGGCTATTCACACTAATGAAGCCTACCATGGTGGCGGAGATGTGGCTGTTTATGCAACCGGTATGACTATAATAAACATGTGAACATGTGTTTCACTCTCAATGAATTTATATTAATGATTAGTGATTACCTTAATGAAGAAAAGAATACCTGTTAATTTTTTGGATATGACTAAAATTTCTAGTCTCACACTGGTAGAAATTAATAAATAAATATATTTGTATTTACTATTTACAAGTCTACCCACTCAGTTACATAACTGATTTTCAGTTCATGGCAGACATTGTTATAATTTATTATGTGCTTCGTAGCTATGACGGCTCCAAAGTCACCATTTACATTAAAGGAATAGTCAGGTGAAAAACTAAAAAATCACCAATGAGTCATTAGTGCATGAAATTCAGTTATGTGTAAAATAAAATTGATATTGGTTGCTTCAATGCAAGAAAAAAAATAGTGAACATTTAGCTATTCTACTAGATTCTCTTCGCCAGCTCTGCTGCAAGTTTCTTCTAAAGCGTAGTACAGCTGTATCGGTTCTGAGCTCGCTGGCACCTTCACGATAGACAGAGCACCTATTGTATAATACGAATCCAGCCACAACACTCGGCGACTGCGGACAGTGCCGCTCAAAATAGATTGCAACTTTTCTACACATCAAGTCACAAGAAAATTAATTGCAGGGCATTTTGCAGAAGTAGGCTACACGTTCGTACTAAGAAGCATGTTATCGGTAGAGAAACGATGCACATTAAACCTCCTGATCGATTTTTGATAAGTGCCCTATTTTAGCGGTGGTTTTACTATCTCGAGGTAACATTTTTTTTATATGGGAATTACCATGAGAAGAGTTGCTCGGTGCTACTTGGTAGCAACAAGCCAAAAAATCGCGTTTTCTTTCATTTTTTAACCCCATGCTTTTAAAGTATGGTATCTTTTAGTCATGTTTTCCATATTTGAGGGTGGACATATACAAATGGTAGTTTTTTAGTTTTTCACCTTTAACACTACGTAGTATCATATAGATATATTTAAGCCAAGTTCCAAGGTTATAAAATCCCAGCCCAAATCGGGAATCAAAATCTGGACCTTCTGCATGGGAAGCAGGAACAAACCCCCTAGACTACTAGACCAAGGAGCCACAAAACAAAGCTAATCCAGATAAGGTGTGGATAATTCACGAGTTATGAAAAAGGAAAACCGGTTCCTTTATAACATTAGTTTCATCAACCAAGTACTAAAGTGAGTAATACCAATGCAGTTAATTTCATTACTATTTCCTGGAGTTTGCCAATCTGGATACCAGCTCAGCCATGTTTAAGGAACTGGAGATAAAACATTTAGAAAAGCAACTATGGACGGGGAGACTTACACGTTTACCCGGTGCATCACAGTGGCGTAACTCCCTATGGTGCAAGGTGTGCGAATGACACGGGCCCGCGATCTAGGGGCCCCCTCGAAAACCACAGATTTGTAATAATTTTTTTTTTTATAAGAAAGTATTCACAGATTTCAAATGATTGTGATCTGTTGTCAACAAGAGCTGTTTAAAAGCCCTGAAGTCTGATTAATTGTACCACAGACTTTTACCTGTATGTCTTGGACCCTCGTCAATAGTCGTCAGGCGACACTGTCCAGACGATTTCCGGTATAACAATATAGGCCTAGGTGCTACCATTGATTAAACAGGTATTTTTAAAATAGCTTGAAAACTGCCGTAATTAAAGCAAGTTGTAACCTACTCTAATTAGGGCAGTTTTCAAGCTATTTTAAAAATACAAAGTTTATTTTATATTAATTTTACGTGATTATCCCATATATTTGAAAATAAATTATAAATTATAACATTTTAACTACATCAAAAAATTGCTTTCTTAACAATGACACCTGGATAAATGGGTCATGCGGCCTACTGCATTACAACGCCTCGCGAGCACTCTCACCCGTGACGAGTGGAGGTGGTAACGAGGAGGGGAAATTTCTTGATACCTTGGATTGTTCTTTACCTGCAATAGACTATACTATACAAATTTTATACAAAAATTAGGTTTAGGAATAGCAAAAAATACTATCCTAACGTATACAACTCAAATCAACGTGATACACGCATGTAATCTGGTCCTAGCCTAGAAATTAATGTCCTTCTATATACTTATCATTATGCAACATTTTAGTTTGCAACCCTTAAAAAAGTGGGGCCCCAAAAATCCAACTTGCATACGGGCCCCGTAACTTTGAGTTACGCCACTGGTGCATCACCTAATGATCATTCAAAGGTTATTAAATCTACAGAGAGAATTTTGCAATGTGTGATGGATCTGATTCAGCAGACATCATATGACCTAGCATGAGATTATGTGGTGAAACAACAAATAATAGAAAACAATCTCAGTGAAGTGGTGTTTCCCGTTATATTTCTGTTAACATTGAATCTATGCATTTAACGTTAAAACACTTTTCAAATCTTACAACTTTACACAACAGTAGTTAGTTTATCTAACTGACATTGATTTCATTAAGTAACTTAGGGAAACATTTGAATAAATTCCAAATTGCATTTTTATTCCCTTGAACAGGATCAATGGAGTGACATTCATCTAAGTAGAAGACATGCAGAAGTGAGAATATAGGGTAAAAATAATGAATGGAAATTTAAATATATTGCTTTTAAATAAGTCTTTATTTTCAAAAATAAGTTGCATTACACCCATGTGAATAAATAAGAACACTATACATAATTTAGTATAAATACTATACATAATTGGAAGTTTTGCAATGTAAATAAGAGATGATTGTTACACTTTTTAAAAGCAAGTCAAAACACGTTGATACATTGGTTATACCACAGACAATGGATCGAGTGTATAATTAATTATTTGTGGTTATACAATCCAGTATACACAAGTACAAGATACACTTGCAAATTTACATTATCAATGAGCATTCAAATTTTGCACTTTAATTTATGTACTTACTTTCGTTTCACAAACTTCAATACATACATCATGTAATGTACTTGACTAGAACTTTTTCACAATTATATTAGCCAATGAATTCTTATAAATCCAACTTCATTGGAATGTATTTAATTTTAATGTATGGTAGGCTACTAAATTAAACATAATGAAACAAAACTAAAGTAATACATTTCAAACAACCACTATTACCCCACTCTAATGATTTAAAAAATCAATACAAAATTATATGTATGTGTTTACATTTACACAATTTTACACATGTTTTGGTATGTTTTAGGTTTAATGTAAATCTGGTTACTGGGGTGCTCATATCATTTGTATACACTTCATTGGTAAACTTAAATAAATTAAATAACATTTAAGTCAAATAAAGCCAGTTAGGCCTACATGTATTATTTAACTATTTATACATGTGCATTTTCTCATTTCACTTACTACACAAATACCAAGCTCTTATTACCATTTCAAAGGCACGCAGCTAATTTCATGATGTTACAACTGGAATATTTTGATTTGTTTTAGGTCCAATGGCACACCTGTTTCACAACGTCCACGAACAAAATTATGTGGCTCACGTAATTGGGTATGCAGCGAAGATTGGACCTTACAAAAGACATCACTATAATAATGCAATCCCCATGAAAATCTACACCATTCTTTATTGTCTTCCCATTTTAATTGTGTTTGCTACTATATAACAAACTGAGTCATGGTACAAATAACCTTCAGCAACAAGATGTGTCAAATATAGTTTGTATTTATGAAATATATGGTAAAAAAAAACTTTTTATAAAAGGCATCAGCATTTGTACATTCACCATATTATATCACAGGAGCAATAATATTTTTAAACACAAAACAAATGCAATAAGAGTATGCATGCCCTAGAAACATTGTTTTCCTTCTTGACTGTTCAAAAAACAGTTCACTTATTATTACACATATATATGTGTATATAACCCCCACCAACATATTCACGTCTTATATACAAAATTGTTTTGGTGATCATGGCATTTGTAAAAAATTCTTGTGGACAGATATATTTTAGAAATACATTGTTTACATCAAGATGAGCACAGTAAATGGCATATGTAAATGGCATACGTTTCCTTTTTTTGTAAAGGCTAAAAATTATTAGATGTGCTACATACAAAGCTTTTAATATTAAAGCTTAACTGTGGCCACATGCTTTGGATTATAAATAATAATATAATAATAATAATAATAATACTGTATAGTGTATAAGTATATATATATATATATATATATATATATATATCTGCTATACAGTGAAACTTCTTTTTAACCATAAACCAACACTCAGAGACCAAAACATTATTTTGTAATAAATAATATTTGTTTATAAGTTGGTACAACTACAATTACATCTACAAGAACCTTCAGGGACCTCACAAACAGTTTGTTGTGTAGATCTATCAGCAACATCACTGTTACTAGAAGATGGCCTGTAAAATATGTACAAAGAGTAATTTGATAATTTACATAAATGTGTTGTATGTAGTAAGTAGTAAGTAGATGTGCACAGTAATTATGAAAGTGCAATTCAATTGTCCAAAGAGCAATACAATAACATAAGAATAATAAATAAATAATAATATACAAAAATACACAAAACTGAAAACCACAAACATATATACATAACACACTAGACACCAAGTAATAAAATTAATAACACTACTTTAAATAAATGTTAGTTGGGAAAGAGGGATAGGGACCGACAGCTTACCTGTAGAAGTTCGGGTAGTTGTCTGAAGATTGAAGAGACACCAAAATATTTACAAACAAAACAACGAAACATTTCAGCTTAGGCAGCCTTGTTCACTCGTCGGAGTGGAAGTTGATTTCTCAACTCCGACCAGTGAACAAGGCTGCAAAGCCGAAACGTTCCGTCGTTTTTTTATAAATATTCTCGTGTCTCTTCAATCTTCAGGCAACTACCCGAACTTCCACAGGTAAACTGTCGGTCCCTATCCCTCTTTCCCCAACAAAATCAAACCAGCCTTTAGGCTCTACATAGGCCTACCTAATTAAATAAATGTTAGAACTTAGGTATTTAGCAGTAAAATAATAATATAACTTCTAAAGGCCAGTAGACCTAATAAGTAAAGCAAACTTTGAAAAGTAATTTACCTAAGACTGATATCAAAGGATCAGCTTATCACAATGCACAACTTACCGCATAAAATCACAATTTTCTGAAGTGGTTCAAAAATCTCACAGTTACTTTTCGAAGACAAGAATTTGAGTGGGCCTAGTTAGAATGATGAGCTGGTAAGAGCAAGAGTAAGGTAAGAGTGAGGTAAGGATCCGATGCTCGGGGGATGAGAAGATCGAAAGAACAGGAGATTACTAAGATACACAAGACAGCCGTAGTAGCTATGCATTAACTCCCAACCAGTGGGGGTCCTTAGATCTTCCCTCCCCTCTTTGGTATTACAGGTGCACAGAAGTGTAGTCCTACAACATATGAATGTACTATTTACCATTTGAACCCCCCCCCCCCCCCCCCATCGACGATTAATATTCATGTTTTATCGCATCGAAATTATAGCTACAGTAACTGATGTCATCAAAAATATGGGACGTAAAACCCCAAATATCATCATCAACTGGTGTCATGTTTAATTGATATTATTTTATGCTGCATTATTAATTTTAGAATATTTCAAGATTTGTAATATAACACTTTCACAAACAAATATTTATCGTTCCCCAAACTTTTAGCGTGAGTGTTAATAATTCATACAACTGCATTTTTAATTTTTATAAGGTCAGAAAAGTACAAAATTGATCAAATTATCAATTTATTAAGAAAATATTGTGTCAAAAACATAGACTGGAGCAAAACACAATGCCTGTCCCCGCGTTAGGTTTCTTATCAGGGTAGAGACACGCTCCAGGGCCGGGTGATAAATTTAACCAGGGACACAGTGTGTTCTCTCGTGTCCCGTTGAATACAACCCTGGGTGTACAAATTAAAATATATGTATATTCCTACTTAGTTTTCAACTTTTCACTTTCTTCTTGCTTTGCATTGGTTTCTTCAATATATACCTGAACTTTTAATAAATCAGTATCAAGTGAATTCACAGGCACAATTTTGTAATTTTTAATTTTAGAAGTAGATTCTTTTGTTTCTATCCAAGGAAAATCCTGCAACAAAAAAAACATTTTTAAGATCACAACGTTCAACACAACAACGAATTAAACTCAAAGTGATGCATTTGAAAACCAAGGAAAGCAAGCTGTAAGGATTATATAAATGACAGTTGTACACTCGAATACATGTATAGTTGTCCCAAGACTACCTTACACATGCGTTCGTCACAAGCGAGGCACTCGTAACCAATCAGTGATTGGTATTTGTCTCTGGTATTTTTGCCGGTATTGTTTCGGGTGGTTGGCTGGTTGGCTACGAGTGCCTCGCCTGTGACGAAAGCATGTGTAAGGTAGTCCTGGGTGGTTGGCTGGTTGGCTACGAGTGCCTCGCCTGTGACGCAAGCATGTGTAAGGTAGTCCTGGGTGGTTGGCTGGTTGGCTACGAGTGCCTCGGCTGTGACGAAAGCATGTGTAAGGTAGTCCTGGGTGGTTGGCTGGTTGGCTACGAGTGCCTCGCCTGTGACGCAAGCATGTGTAAGGTAGTCCTGGGTGGTTGGCTGGTTGGCTACGAGTGCCTCGGCTGTGACGAAAGCATGTGTAAGGTAGTCCTGGGTGGTTGGCTGGTTGGCTACGAGTGTCTCGCCTGTGACGAAAGCATGTGTAAGGTAGTCCTGGGTGGTTGGCTGGTTGGCTACGAGTGCCTCGCCTGTGACGAAAGCATGTGTAAGGTAGTCCTGGGTGGTTGGCTGGTTGGCTACGAGTGCCTCGCCTGTGACGAAAGCATGTGTAAGGTAGTCCTGGGTGGTTGGCTGGTTGGCTACGAGTGCCTCGCCTGTGACGAAAGCATGTGTAAGGTAGTCCTGGGTGGTTGGCTGGTTGGCTACGAGTGCCTCGCCTGTGACGAAAGCACGTGTAAGGTAGTCCTGGGTGGTTGGCTGGTTGGCTACGAGTGCCTCGCCTGTGACGAAAGCATGTGTAAGGTAGTCCTGGGTGGTTGGCTGGTTGGCTACGAGTGCCTCGCCTGTGACGAAAGCATGTGTAAGGTAGTCCTGGGTGGTTGGCTGGTTGGCTACGAGTGCCTCGCCTGTGACGAAAGCATGTGTAAGGTAGTCCTGGGTGGTTGGCTGGTTGGCTACGAGTGCCTCGCCTGTGACGAAAGCATGTGTAAGGTAGTCCTGGGTTAACAACACGTCTTCAGGTTAGTTGATAAGTTCCTGGTAGTGTGAATCTAGCAAGTAGGCAATGCTTGTTTTGTTATTGCATTGCCTATTGAAACATTTAAATACCTACTTGGTCCTAGGCATAGAGGATATTAAAATAAGCATGACATATATTATTGGATCCGGTAAACACCTTTGAACTTGAGCACATGTAGCCTATTCCAAGTCTAGAACTTGTGAGGGGATGTTCTTTTTAGTTTGAAATACACAAGGTCTAGGCAATAGGCAGGAGGTTCACACAACTATGAACACTCAAACTAACTGAAGGTGTTGATAAAGGATATATTTCTACTACCCTTGAGTTATATATGTTGGCAAGTGCAGGCCTACAACTGAGACATACAAAACAGAAAATGTACTTGTTCTCCACTTTGAATGATCACAATGTTTGCAATTCCATTGACTTTCCTTATAAAAAAAATTATTATAATATAAAAATTTTGATGAAATTGATTTTGGATTCAAGTTCTAAGTGCAAGTTTTCAGTGCTAGGGTACCAGTACGTATAACTACAGAAATTATTTGTCTATACCGATGACAGTGGCGATTTTTCTATCGCGCGCGGTGATTTTTTTATGCCGATTTCTAGCAGATTTTTAACGAGACGAGTGATGATGGACAGACATCACAACAATGCCCCAATGTGGCACCTCAACCAGCAGACTTACCTCCTGAGAGCATGCATGAGAGCCAACCAGGAGGACATCAGTCATCTCACTCTTCTTATAAAATAAGACAAACAGAGATGTTTAGGTTTGGCTAAGTAAAATGAAGAACTATAGCTCCTTAAAAACTAAATAGGCCTGTACCCTGCTTATAGGAGAAGTTTTTAGTATAGGCCTAATAGTACTTACCTTTAACATAGGGTCTTCACTGATGGAAGTGAGGGCAGTCTCAGTTGTAAGAATCTGTATCTGAAAAGTAGTTCCCAAAGGAACTGGTTTCAAATATATGTGGCTAGTGTTGAGTTTAAGGCAACATGCACGTAAGGCCTCCTCGCATTTGATGAGGAATTGGTCATTTCTAAAAAAAAAATTAACAAAATTTAAATTTAGAAATCTACTGGACTTAGGCTTCGGTATAATGTTACGCACTAAAACAACACATGAAACAACTTACATCCAAATCTTTATTACGGCTATTCCTGAAGTCAATAAATTTTCATAATGGGGTATAACAAGTTGATGGCGGGAACTCAGTTTTGTGACTTCGTTGATAGCTAACTTAGTTTAGCACAGAAGCCTAGTGTAGTGAAGTTTCTATAAAATAGGATCTAGTAAATATAGGCCTAGGCAATAACATGTGCAGTTAGAGTGAAGTGAATTTCTATAATTTAGGCTGAAAATATAAATAAAAAAATAAATGAAAGAACAATATTGTCTTAACTTACACTTCTATTGTAGAATGTAATTCAATTACATCAAACACAAAGCTTTCCAGTGGCTTCAAATTTGTATCTTGTAAAATTACGGACATATTTCTTAATTGCTTCTTCTTCAACAGCTCATGTGCACATTTTAAACAATCTCTGATATATGCATTAAGCTTTGGATGAATGGAGACCATCAGTGGAGTTTCATACTTCTTTTTGCGAATGAAGATTGAAGCGGGATATATTTGACGTGAGTATATAATATTATGAATAGCTGCTTCTAAAAACTCAATCAAAATATCAGATGCTGAAAATGAAAATACCACTTGATAGAAGAATTTAGTCTTAGCATACCAAAACTTAAGCACAAAATCTTACAGCATTAGAAGCACAAAGTATAAACGAAGCATAGCATTGTAAATATGCCTACCATGGCCAGCTCAAATTGCCAATCAGAATGAAGGACCTTGGTTTTTTCAACGATTACATGCCACAACATGGAGTAATCGAATATCATTCTCCAAGAGTGTGCAATCCACTCACCACTCTTGGTGCGAATCGGTGCAACCAGTGGATAACGCCATAAGGGGGGCTGAAGGGTCTTCATGCCAATGTCAATATAACTCATCTTTATTGGTGTGTTCTTTTATTAGACCTGAATATCTGCCCGAGCATGCACAGTCACATAACTGATCTTCAGATTGAGTGAACAAATGAATGAATATGAAAGATTGCATTATATACTGGTTTTCATCAATAACAGTGCACAATAATGGGCTTTTGATGCCTGAATACAGAATAGGGGTGTACCGGTACTAATGAAAGTATTCGTTTTGTATTTTTTAACAAGCTTGTACCAATAATGAGCAATACTTTAGATTGGATCCACCTATATTTGAGGTTTACTTACGTTGTATTTCTAAGCCTATATTCCACCTTATTACCATTATGTAGGCCTAGGCCTATTCGCCTGTAAAAAGAAACAACACGCTCCAAGCGGACAAAACGAGAAGCGCTAAGGTGAGGTCGTTGTCAAGATTCGCGGCGCGCTAGGAATGTTACACATCTTCACTTACCACGTTCTAGCCGTTATTGTATTGATTTTTATGGTTTCACTTATATGAGAATATTTAGCTGGCATATCAATTATTGTTGTAAAGATGGTTTCAAAATAATATACTTAATAGTTAACTTGCTATGACAATTCACGCATCGGAGATGGACAGCTCTAGAAAATTGTTTTGTTTTCTCAGACTCAATTGGCAAAAAATTAATGATCGGATGTGTTCGAGAGTTCTCCAAACATGCGTAGCAGCCTTTGTAGACAATAACAAAATAAACTTTCTAGATAGAAAGTGCACTGAACGCAAATTCGTATCATGCACTAAAATGCAATGTGCGATTTTTTACGGCCCAACCGCACGCCGAGACTACATATCCAAGTTTATATTTGTAAAACAAATCGTTATTCCGTTCCGTATATCGTATATGAATGACTCACGGGTCTTCTACATTGGTATTGGCTTTCATATACATATATATCTACAGTCTGGCTGCTTAGATTTTAATATAATTAATAAAAACTGTTGTTACGCATATAGTAGCTATGTTAAGTTGCCTCCACCGACCTCATCGTAGCTGCCATCACTCACTTCTCGCGGCGACAGTAACGCTATCTCTTGACAATTTTATAGGCGTATACTGAGCTTACTTAAAACTTCAAACTTAGTATTCATTTCATCGATCATAAAATTCCCATCACTGCCATGTTGGAAGCAGAAAGCCGCATTATTTCTTAACGACCAGAGCAAATCTGTAAGATCGCCCCTGGAAAGCCGATTGTGCTCCAACTCCTCCGCTCAGGCTGCATACCGAAACCTCTGGACAATGCTTTGGTTGTAGTATCATCTAGGCCTAGGATGTCACACATTAGGCTAAGTAATGTGTTTTGGAACATATCAATCAAAGAGATAAGGAAAATGTGCACACAAATTTGAAATTAAATCAAGTAAATAATATTCTAATACCTAGTTCTCCATGAATAAAAAATAAAATCGAACAAAATAATAAAAATACTATAGGCCCAAACCTCTGGTATAACTACAGTCAAATTCTATCGTTCCTGTTAGTGTTTGACGAGCTTTTTATCATTGAATTTCGAAACTTTGGCATGCTTTTTTGCAACGCTACAGATGCTGGGCTGAAAACCTCCAATGTTCAGAACGTGTTGCGAATGCTCAATCAGTGAGTTCAGGAATAGGCCTACTCGGCGAGGGGTTTGTAACTAGTTTCGGTATGGGCAGAGCATAAAAGTTACGGAATGCGCCCTCGGTAATAAAAGAATGGCACCCATGACGCTCAGAATCAATAAAAAATGCCTCGGGCACATTCTGATTAATCAGATATAATAAAAGAGCACACTCTATGAATTGTATAAATTAACAAGCAAACTCACAAATAGAGCCTTAAAGAGCCGTTCCACATTTGTATCCGATACGTGCGATGCGATCGTTCTTCAGTTCCTCTTATCAAAGCCCGTATCTCATGCGATTCTCTAACCCAAAAAGGTCTCTTATCGCATAAGGTTCGTCATTTTAACAGCTCAATAACACAGCTGCGTACCTCTTTCTTTCTTCCTCGTAAGGAATACGAAACATTGCTCAACTTCCCACACCTGTCAAAACTTACAGAGAACACTGAAGTTGTTTAACCTTCGCGCCAATATTACTTTATAAAATATAGCTGCCAATGAAACGGCAGCCACACAGAAGGCTACATAGGGCCTAGTGGCCAAGATCGCCGTGTGCTTGAAAACGTAGCATCGTATGCGACAGATCACATCACACACATACATTGAACGGGCACTTTAACCCAACTAGGCCCATAATCTACGTTCTACGAGTCGAAATAACTAACTGTAGAGGATCCTTCTTTACGTTTTTGGCAAATGATCAGACCTAATTTTAGGTTATGGTAATTTTAGGTTATGTTTCAGTTTGATTTTAGAGCTGGTTCGAGTAAAGCAATGATAAAATGCAGAACCAAGCTCATCAGAACACCAATAATAAAAATGAGCAAACTTACCTAATTTGCTTTCTACGTTATCTTCTATCTCTAACTCATGCATACTGTCATAAAAGCATCGTGACGTGGGGGCAGCGCTTTCTTTAAGATTTGATTTGATTATTTACTATTGAAGTTGAAAATGGCCGTCTTCCATGTCGCCAACATCAAAAACCAACTACGCTGAAGTAGATAACCAAAAGAATTGAACGCGAGACGACTGGGAAAGTGAATGTTGTCAGCCAATGCTAATATTTCGAATATTAAAAAAAGATATTGCACAGTGTATTGTTTCAGATGTGCACCAATAAAAAATACATAACAATGAAAATGAAACTGTCCGACCTCTCCGAACTATGTCGTCACAAACCCCTTATTACAAATTAACACTACTACAAAAAAAAAATATATACCAGACTAGTATTATAATGTCGTGAATGAAATGCCCATTAGCATTGCGTATGTTTTAAATATGTACGATAACACAAGATGCTGGCTATCAAATTAGAAATCAAATTAGAAATGTATATCGATTTTAAAAGAACACCTGGAAATTAGGGATGACATCGGGTACCCGGGTAGCCCGGGTACCCAGCTCCAAATAATACCCGGAGCCGTTTTTCGGGTCCGGGTATTTTTTTAGTCCGTTTCGAGGCTATATTTACGCGCCAGTATTGTTGTGGTTGATTTTGATGGAGTCAGCAGGTACGGCGTGCGCCGACCCATCCCCCACCTTCCCTAACACGTGCCTCGACGGGGAGCAGAACAGACGCGAACAGACTTGCATTCGTTACTGTTTGTTCTTTGTTTAACATTCTGGTGAACATTCTTGCTAACACTTGTTTTGTTACTATTTATTTTACTTGAAATATCATGATTTATGTACGTGCTTCAGTTGTGTTTTGCGAAATGTTTTTTTTACTCGATGTGATTACTGCAGGCGTATTCTGAGGGGCGGGCATGTCATTCGTCCCTCGTCTTCGCACCCCTGTTTTATTTCTCTATGTTCGCGCCCCGCGGACTTCACAAGGCCTAGCGACGACCTTCAAATCAAGCCTACACATCGAAAAATACGTTTTCAGGATCCGGGTACCCGGGTAATATGAGAGCTGGAACCGGTTACGAATTTTATTACCCGATGTCATCCCTACTGGAAATGGTTAAATAGATTGAACACTTCATATTAATCGTTATTGATTCACTTATAAACAAAGGTGCGTGTATTTACCACTGAATTTGAGATAACTGTCATCGCACTTCAAATATTACACAATTTAAATACTTATATCGATTGAAGAAAACCCTGAGTAGCCTCCTATTCAAGCAAAATATTTTAGCATGTCATATTGTTAATCATTTTATTCCCTAATTGATATAGAAACAAAGTCCGTAGAAATAAATACACCAGTCCGTGGTCCCATATTTAAAAAATTACCTAATTACACATTTGAAAAACTAGGTTTATGTTTAATCGATTTGAACACTAAGCGCCATTTCATTCATTATAATATTCAACTGGAACCTGTGAAGGAACAAAAGTGCGTGACACTGACATACCACCGAATATGAGATATTTACGTTCTATAATAGAGTATAATTGCTGACAACAACGGTTCATTTCATACTGCGCAAATATTGATTTTGTTTAAATTTGTTGTGATGGATGTAGACTATATTCTTTAGAAACCGAATTCAATTTAAAGTCTGCCATGATTGTACAGGTGTTTTGCTAGTGGATTTATCAAAGTATATGCTTGTGTTGGCTACAACCTACACAGAAGTGGCCACTTCAACTTCGAGATATCGTCGCTACTCTCACTGACACAAGTTGAAGATATTGCACGAGATTTTAAAATTGAATCTACTAACACAACCTTTATTGTGCCTAATTAATCCAATACATTGTTACTGTTGTGTGTGACACAATTGTTCTGTAAAACACACATCTCATAATTTGTATAAGTCTTCTTTTCGTGAGCCCATTCTGATCATCCAACCTTCAGAAAATAGAAAAGTAGGCATACGTACTTTGTTCAACATGTGCATAGAATGATTTGATTTTGATTTTGATTCATTTCAATTGAAAAGACAGTGTACATTTTGTATAAGTAACAAATACAGGTTATTGCGCATATGAGACATCACATGAGTCGTAGAACTCGTACGTGGTTGCCTCATTGCATTGTCATTTTTACTTGGATGATGATGATGATGATGATGTTGATGATGATGATGATGATGATGATGATGATGATGATGATGATGATGATGATGATGACGACGACGACGACGACGAGGATGATGATGATGATGATGATGATGATGGTTTGGACGGTATACATTGATGGGTGATGTATAGAAAGATGATATATTTTATAATCTTGAATTAAAAACAAGAACTAAGAACTAAAAACTAAAACTAAATAGAAACTACAAAATTAAAAATTAAAATTTACGGATTTCAGTTCCAAATTATGTTACATATTTATCTGAGAAATGATGATGTAGAATATCGATTTGTCATATCTTATGATATGTGTTTTTATGTGTTTGGGTTTCGTTTTTTTTTTTTTTTTTATATATTTTACTTTATTACTGATTTATTTCTTGTTGATTTTTAAATTAATAATATTATTTATCTCTTCGTTGGAGTATTTTAGGAGACATTTATCTAATTTGGTGGTGAATTGACTTGCTGTTTTGGAGTTATGAATGTGTGAGGGAAGCATATTGTAAATTTTAGGTCCTAAGAATAGCGCGTGTCGTTGGATTAGCTGCAGTCGTACTCTTGGGACTTCCAGTCTTCCCGTTTCTTTAGTTCTCGTTTTATGAGAGTGGAAAATTTTGTCTCGTTCGTTATATGTTTTCCGTGTGTATTTTAATAGTATTTTAACGTATAATTTTCTTGGGTTGTAGATTTTACTCTCCGTGTACACTAATTTTGTTGGGTATGTAAATGGTTTCTTTAGTATTGTTTTTAGTATGTGTTTCTGTATCATGTTCAGTGGATTTATATGTATGTCTTGAGTACCCCCCCCCCCCCCCCCCCCCCCCCCCCCCAGCAAATGATTCCGTATTGTATATACGATTGGACTAGAGCATAGTAGACGGTTTTAAGTGTTCGATATTGTAAGATGTTTCTAAGGATATATAATTTTGGGAGGATTGATCGAATTTTTTTTGTAAGTAAATTTATATGCGCGTTCCATCGTAGATGTTGGTCACTTGTGATACCCAGATACTTTGTTTCTTGCACCTTTGTTAGGTAATAGCAGTTACAGTTTGTGTGTTATTGATCTTCGCTATCATGACTCCAAAGTTACCGTTTACATGTTTCCCAACGTCTACATACAGTAAATATGTT
>OX246746.1:37263304-37283304 GCA_945910005.1 Isoperla grammatica | reverse complement strand
ACTCCGACCACTTTCACCTGTGTTCACACCTTCCATTGGCCACAGAGAATCCGGTCAGCGGCCATGTCTCCAAGACACTAGCTGCGGTTAGTACAGGAACACAGTGTCCTACAGTCAACACTAGAATGGGTCGTGACAGGATGCGGACCGTGTGCATTCTGTTAATTACTCTTCTAATAACAGGTACGTCTAATTAGTTACGTATTGAGAGGTTCTGTTTAGGTAGCATTCTATGGAATTAATTAATTAATTAATTATATCGGTTATTAAATTTGGAACCAAATCTGTTGAATTTATTTATCGTGAAATCATCTGGGATTGTGTGAACTATTTGTGTAAATCGTCGATATTATTGCTGTGTTTTACAATATAATAGCGATGCTTTTTCATTAGAGTGTACATTGTAACGTCTGTGTATATTGCAGATTAATTTCTATTGACTGTTGTTTGACACGATACAGAAAGTAGAAACCCACTTCCTGTTCGGCCACTGTATAACCCGAGTAAACTGAACTGAATACAAAGCACATACAGGGAACGTTGTATAACGCTAAACGCGGGTTGGTGGTGGTATAATAGATACATGATATATGAGATGAGAAGAAACTTTCACGGCAAATATCTCGCTCAGTCACAATTTCACTAAGTCAATAGTTTTCACTATTTGTTACGATGGAAATGAGAAAGTGGAACTTTTTCGTACAAAAATATCTTAGCCGATAATTCGTAAGTTTGGACCGTGGAAGTGAATAGCGCAATAGTGCAACAACATTCTTCGGTATTGAGCTAGACGTTCCCTTGAGTCACGTGTTCGATACCCGGTGAAGGTTCTTCCCACGTGATTCTAATGTGCCGCATCCTGCTACATATTATTACTACTATGTAACCCATATTCGCAAATAGACATTCTCAAATGCCATCTATCTAATAACTAATTGTTAAACGACGGGATATGTGTTTACATATGTGTTTATCGTTGGTTAGTTAGCACTATTATTGTTACGAATACATCACTGGATATGATTAATCTCCATCCCTTCCTCGAGTTAAAATTGTAATTATAGCCTGTCCGAAAACGTTAGGAGCTTATGAGAAATGTTTGTCTAGTAGAGCGTCAAATAGGGTTTAAAGGGCCAACAGGTAGCGCGCTGTTGTCATGTCATTGCAATTCTTTTTCTTTCAAAGGGTGACATTCCTTCGACTTCCGTTATTATAAAATTGGCAACCGTGTTTTTCTAGTAAATCTTGGTTTACAAGCCGATTATAATGGTTCAATACACAAACATTGCCCATTAGCTCTAAACGTTTCGTTTCTACTATGCAGCCCAAAAAAAATTTGCTGCGGAATACTGAAGGGAAACGGGTAACAAGCAACCACCAAAACCGTCCCAACAGGACCATCTATGTAAGTTGATGGTACTTTTACGTGGTATCTTCTACATTGATAAAACCTGTTCGTTAGATCTATTATAACAACCACATACTATTGGTATTTGAATACTTTAAATAACAAAAATAGTTTATTTGCACACTTTTTATTCCGTGTGTAATGATGAGAGAGTAATATGTTCAGTGAAAAGTTCTGTGTATTATTGTATAGTGCGACGGGCAGGGGGAAGGCCGCGTTTCTTCCCCAAACACTCGTGAGCGGGTGGGAGAGGGAGGGGGGTGAGGCACGCGCTGGTGACGTCAAGACTGTCTGCATAGTAGTGAGCGGGTGGGAGAGGGAGGGGGGTGAGGCACGCGCTGGTGACGTCAAGACTGTCTGCATAGTAGTGAGCGGGTGGGAGAGGGAGGGGGGTGAGGCACGCGCTGGTGACGTCAAGACTGTCTGCATAGTAGTGAGCGGGTGGGAGAGGGAGGGGGGTGAGGCACGCGCTGGTGACGTCAAGACTGTCTGCATAGTAGTGAGCGGGTGGGAGAGGGAGGGGGGTGAGGCACGCGCTGGTGACGTCAAGACTGTCTGCATAGTAGTGAGCGGGTGGGAGAGGGAGGGGGGTGAGGCACGCGCTGGTGACGTCAAGACTGTCTGCATAGTAGTGAGCGGGTGGGAGAGGGAGGGGGGTGAGGCACGCGCTGGTGACGTCAAGACTGTCTGCATAGTAGTGAGCGGGTGGGAGAGGGAGGGGGGTGAGGCACGCGCTGGTGACGTCAAGACTGTCTGCATAGTAGTGAGCGGGTGGGAGAGGGAGGGGGGTGAGGCACGCGCTGGTGACGTCAAGACTGTCTGCATAGTAGAGAGCGGGTGGGAGAGGGAGGGGGGTGAGGCACGCGCTGGTGACGTCAAGACTGTCTGCATAGTAGTGAGCGGGTGGGAGAGGGAGGGGGGTGAGGCACGCGCTGGTGACGTCAAGACTGTCTGCATAGTAGTGAGCGGGTGGGAGAGGGAGGGGGGTGAGGCACGCACTGGTGACGTCAAGACTGTCTGCATAGTAGTGAGCGGGTGGGAGAGGGAGGGGGGTGAGGCACGCGCTGGTGACGTCAAGACTGTCTGCATAGTAGTGAGCGGGTGGGAGAGGGAGGGGGGTGAGGCACGCGCTGGTGACGTCAAGACTGTCTGCATAGTAGTGAGCGGGTGGGAGAGGGAGGGGGGTGAGGCACGCGCTGGTGACGTCAAGACTGTCTGCATAGTAACACTCTTGCATGTCATTATAACAATGGTTTAAGCTTCACAGCAAAATTTATTTCCCGTTTTTTAAATCTAGGGAATAGATAGGAAAAGTTCCTAAATTATAATTCGGTGAAGCAATTAGCAAATCTGCGCACGAAATCTTCTCATTGTGTCTTGCTGGACGTTCGTAATCCTAACTCTCATTTACATTCTCATTTAGTAATGTTAGCTTTGAACTATTGAACAGAACTCAATCCCAGCTGGCGTCTTTTGATTGAGGAAAATCCTTGGAACTTGGAAACCCTTCATTTAGGATTGCCGGTAGCCGGTATGGAACCGGTGACCTCGCGAATAAGAGTCGGAATGACTTCTATCAGTACAGTAATGTAATGGCATGGGTGTTTAATAATGGTTCAATAATAACAACGTTAATCCTGCATTATTTACGCGGATTACTAAATACATTGATTCGTTTATTGTATCAGTCCCAAAATCGTTATAAATTTATTGAGTCGTCTTGATAAGACTTTCATGATAATGAGCATGAGCATCATGAGTTTATCAAAACAATATCACTATCAGTTATGGATTTTTTTAAATAAGTTTAATACAGCAAAGAAGTTTTAGGTTTGACGATATTATTTTATTGAAGAACAATAAATACAGAACACAGAATAAATTAATGCTTATAGCCATGTTGTTGTCCCGCCTGCACAGTCTCAGCTCGCTCTTCCAAGGGATGCTTATAGCCATGTTGTTGTCCCACCTGCACAGTCTCAGCTCGCTCTTCCAAGGGATGCTTATAGCCATGTTGTTGTCCCGCCTGCACAGTCTCAGCTCGCTCTTCCAAGGGATGCTTATAGCCATGTTGTTGTCCCGCCTGCACAGTCTCAGCTCGCTCTTCCAAGGGATGCTTATAGCCATGTTGTTGTCCCGCCTGCACAGTCTCAGCTCGCTCTTCCAAGGGATGCTTATAGCCATGTTGTTGTCCCACCTGCACAGTCTCAGCTCGCTCTTCCAAGGGATGCTTATAGCCATGTTGTTGTCCCGCCTGCACAGTCTCAGCTCGCTCTTCCAAGGGATGCTTATAGCCATGTTGTTGTCCCGCCTGCACAGTCTCAGCTCGCTCTTCCAAGGGATGCTTATAGCCATGTTGTTGTCCCGCCTGCACAGTCTCAGCTCGCTCTTCCAAGGGATGCTTATAGCCATGTTGTTGTCCCGCCTGCACAGTCTCAGCTCGCTCTTCCAAGGGATGCTTATAGCCATGTTGTTGTCCCGCCTGCACAGTCTCAGCTCGCTCTTCCAAGGGATGCTTATAGCCATGTTGTTGTCCCGCCTGCACAGTCTCAGCTCGCTCTTCCAAGGGATGCTTATAGCCATGTTGTTGTCCCGCCTGCACAGTCTCAGCTCGCTCTTCCAAGGGATGCTTATAGCCATGTTGTTGTCCCGCCTGCACAGTCTCAACTCGCTCTTCCAAGGGCCATGCTTATAGCCATGTTGTTGTCCCGCCTGCACAGTCTCAGCTCGCTCTTCCAAGGGATGCTTATAGCCATGTTGTTGTCCCGCCTGCACAGTCTCAGCTCGCTCTTCCAAGGGATGCTTATAGCCATGTTGTTGTCCCGCCTGCACAGTCTCAGCTCGCTCTTCCAAGGGATGCTTATAGCCATGTTCTTTTGACAACCGCCATCTATCTGAAAACCTTCGAATCTAAAAGAAATAAAAAACGAATGGATGTGAGGGCGTTTCCGCACGCGCTTATTGCAGGTATAGGTAGTTAGGTTTAACCTTGGCCTCTAGCACCTGGAGCCCGATTCTCTAAATCTGCAGTAAATTTATCACCGGTGTCTGTCTTTACGGAAAGCGAATGGATGGCTGTGATTGGGTCACAGCCTTCTCATAACGACCAAAACCGGTGATCACCTTATCGTTGACCATAGAGAATCAAGGCCCTGCTATAGCAGTTTTAGTGCGACGCCACAAAGTGACGGCACTAAGCCCTTACAAAGCATTCTCCGTAGTCCTATAGATGGTCCTACTCGTGTCACTGCGATATCTACGTGCCATTTCTGTTTAATTATCTCTCTTAACTAAATACAATTTGAAATATTGCCATATGAGAATGACTGAAGTATTTTTATTCGTGAGAGAAACTAGTATACCATCGCAGATAACAAATTCACTACCATGTTGCCCAAAGAAGTGGGAATCTTCCGATATCTACTGTGACGAATGGCGATATGACGTAGCTGTCGACTACGCGGTAACACCACCATTTGCACGAATGTGTTGATACGCAATATCACCCAGCAAGACTTGTCTCTGAACAAAGCGTTATAGACAGATAACTAATTACGGTTATAACATAGCATGTATAGCTGCGTTCCACGATTCATTAGATTGCTAATCTAACTTAGCCAAGAGTTATCCAAGTGTTCCAAGGAGCGTTACATGTTCCAGAATCAATCCCAAGGTAATCACACTTCATGGAATTATCTAGATGAATTTGTCAATATTTATATTACTTTCCAGTTTCCCTACAACATCCTGATTACAGATTATACTATACTATCTAAAGGGTTATTATTATTATTATTATTATTATTATTATTATTATTTTTATTATTATTATTATTATTATTATTATTATTATTATTATTATTATTATTATTATTATTATTATTATTATTATTATTATTATTATTATTATTATTATTATTATTATTATTATTATTATTATTATTATTATTATTATTTTTATTATTATTTTATTATTATTTTATTATTATTATTATTATTATTATTATTATTATTATTATTATTATTATTATTATTATTAGTTTACTGTTGCAATACATACAAACTCGGTCAAAACTGGCATAAACATGTTGTACGGACACAAATGTCAAGTATTTCCATGTGTTTACCTTATTAAAATCTACTTAGAACTACTTAATATATCATTGTCCACATTATTTATTCCAAACCGAACTGTGGATGCTATGTACGGTCGTGGCCGATTTGTACTCATCCCAGCATTCGCTCTTCGTACGGTGGAAACCACGAAAACCACCATCAGGATGGAGAACTTCTTGAAGTCTTCATTCTTCTTAGTTAAAAATTTTTCGCACTATCCTACACGTGTTCAAAATTATTGCTTTTATTATTATTATTTTATTGAATGTATCACAATCATACAATCTCGGTCAAAACCGGCGTTAACAATAACATGTTATACGGACGTAATGTCAAGTATTTCCATGTGTCTACCTTATTTAACTTCACTAATCACATATTACTAGTTTAAACAGTCATCAATCTCAGTCAAAGCCGGTGTTTACATATTGTTATACGGACAATACAGATGTAATGTCAAGTATTTCCATGAGGTACCTTGTTCAACTTCAGTCGTTATTGTCTTATTAGTACTTGTTCATAGTATACACTGCATAATGATCGTATTTGCGTTGTCTTTTCGTGTGTCGTCTTTGCGACGTGTTACTGGTTGTACGGTCGTGGACGATTTCTCGATGCCATCCTAGTAATTCTACTCTATGGACAATGGAAAACCACGAAAACCATGTCAGGATGGATGTTGTCTCGAAGGATTCACTCTCATAAGTTTAAACTAGTTCTAAATGTTCTTCGGTATGTTAATGTTCACGTCATGTTCTGTCAAAATTATTTTCTATAACAGCTGTCAAAGTTCGTTTTGTTGTTTCGAAAAGTCAATGCACTCAGTCGATACACTTCCCAGTTTGATCGAAAGTCCACTATTATTTCCCTTCAACGTCCTTGATACGAGTCCTCTCGCGATTCCCCTGGTGAGGGCTCGTCGAACTCTAGAACCGCGCGCGCTGTTAGCGGCAAATTTGTGGATTGCCATCTCGTAAATTTCCAATTACTTCTCAGATTTCAAAGACGAAAAGTCCTCTCAATTCTGAAAAGATTGAAAAGTGCTTACGTACAACTGCTAATACATCTAACTTTATTCATATAATCTTGGTAAATTATGAGTAATGAATAATATGAACTAAATCTACGCCCATATTGACCTAATTTGTCTGCCAAAATTATCTACCTTCATTTGTTCCTATGTTAAACAAAACGGAGTCCCGACTTTCTCGGAACAACCACTTAAAACTAAATTAAACTATTATTTATTTGAATACAAATGCAAACCAGTACTTCCCTTCAATTTCCTTATTATTATTACTATTATTATTATTATTATTATTATTATTATTATTATTATTATTATTATTATTATTATTATTATTATTATTATTATTATTATTATTATTAGTATTACTATCATTATTTTTATTATTATTATTATTTTTATTATTATTATTATTATTATTATTATTATTATTATTATTATTATTATTATTATTATTATTATTATTATTATTATTATTATTATATTATCAACAAACTCTTTGTATGCCGACATGTAAATAGAAGTAAAGCATTTGTTCATTCATTCATCCAACTCAATCTTTTTTCACTGTCATTTCTCAAATTACTTCCATCCGTAGTGGCGCAAATTAGAATTGCTGGATTTTTAACTGATGATTATATGTCCGATTGCTTGCATGACAAACCACTATTCAATTACTGAACAGGTATACACCACAACTGAACATTTAGACGACAATTCTGACATATAGATTTGCTTTACTACGAATGTAACCTCTAAATTCAAATTTCCCTCCATCTACCAAGCAAACAAATCCAAGGAGGGTTGAGTTATCCAATCCTGACGTCACTGCAGATTATCCAAGGTTATTTGTGGAATGAATATTGGAACGCAGCTAATATGAAACGAATGGCTTTGATATATTAAACAAATATATTGTACTAGAATATAGTATAAAATATACAACAATCAACATTATTACTTTGCCGCGGTATGTTCAAAACTAGAGGTTCTACAAGTCAAATACAGCACGGTGACTGTGACAGTGACAGAGACAGTGACAGGGACAGTGACAGTGGCAGTGACAGTGGCAGTGGCAGTGACAGTGACAGGGACAGGGACAGTGACAGTGACAGTGATAGTGACAGTGGCAGTGGCAGTGACAGTGGCAGTGATAGTGACAGTGACAGTGACAGTGGCAGTGACAGTGACAGTGACAGTGACAGTGGCAGTGACAGTGACAGTGGCAGTGGCAGTGGCAGCTACAGTGACAGTGACAGTGGCAGTGACAGTGACAGTGACAGTGGCAGTGGCAGTGGCAGTGACAGTGACAGTGGCAGTGGCAGTGACAGTGACAGTGACAGTGACAGTGACAGTGACAGTGACAGTGACAGTGGCAGTGACAGTGGCAGTGGCAGTGACAGTGACAGTGGCAGTGGCAGTGACAGTGACAGTGGCAGTGACAGTGGCAGTGACAGTGGCAGTGACAGTGACAGTGGCAGTGACAGTGGCAGTGACAGCTACAGTGACATTGACAGTGACAGTGACAGTGACAGTGACAGTGACAGTGACAGTGACAGCTACAGTGACAGTGGCAGTGACAGTGGCAGTGACAGTGACAGTGACAGTGGCAGTGACAGTGACAGTGGCAGTGACAGTGGCAGTGACAGTGACAGTGACAGTGACAGTGACAGTGACAGTGACATGAAAGGACTCTGATTCAAGGGTCCCGGGTTCGGTGGTGTAGGCCTACCCAGTGCCCACCCCACTGAATGAAGGGACTCGTCTAGCGTTAGAGCCATGGGCCGGGGGCTGGCAGGATATTTTGCAAGGGGGGTGGGAAGGATGGGGTGAAGCGAAATAACACTTTTTACCTGAATGAAAGAGGTGTCTGGGGGCAGCCCCCAGTTTGCCCCACAGGGCACTTCTTATTTTCAACACTTTTTAACCGATTTTGGGATGTTAGTAAATAGGTTCTGAATGAAAGGAATTGAACCACGTACTTTGTCAAAATATGGTTCCATTTTGATTTTAAATTAAAATAGAACCAAGTAGACATAAAAAAATGCTCGGATACATCAAATAAAAAACAGTATGACAGAGAAAGCATCAACATTAGGAACAATATTATCTTGAGAGATGCAAATGGTAACTATCCATGATTGACTAGTCACAAAAATACATAAGTTGAAAAAAACGTAAGAAATATTATCATCATACTGATAGTTAAATTTAAAATAATTCCTGAAATCCACTTGCCCCCTCCCCCCCCCCCCCCCCCTTCCCCCCTTTCCCTCGCGGCGCCCATGGTTAGAGCATGTAAGAATAGTAACTGTTAGCTGTTGACATTTCAATAAGGAACCGGTTTCAACAGTAATGAGAGTGTGGCAAGTGTATTCGCATATATACTGAGAACAGATCGCGTCTCAGATCAATACGCAATTCACGCCCAACAGTCTTGATGGAAAGTTTTATTCCAGGACTTTCCTTGTGGTGTCAGGGACAACACGCGGTCGGGGGGGGGGGGGGGGCTGGGGACACAATTGCCCCCTCAGCTTTTCAATTGTTCTTGTTGTTGTACGCCTCATCAAGTTACTTTGAACCGTCAGTGTGGTTATACGGGACAGACTACAGACACCGCCATAACACATAACTGCCCTTGTCTGTTGTGCACTTCGTCTTGGGTTGCTAGAAATGTATAAAAGTATCTAAGACTACAGCCGGGAATCTAAATCTCATCAAACGGATATCAGAAGAGTTTCTTCGCAACCTTGCAAGATATTTATTAGATATTTATAAGCGATTACTACGTATTAAAAACCGGATTGTTTAGACCCTCGGCGCTTGCAAGAAAACCATTCAAACAATAAACCTGTATTTAAAAACACCAACTCCGAATATATGCACATAATATAATATTATAATATTCTAGAAACATTATTTGGTAAAAAAAAAAGTAAAAGTAAACTTATCTCGAGGCCTCTCCCCCCCCCCCCCCCCCCCCCGCCAATCATGCCGACGCCCGAGTTCCTTTGCTAGTAAGTGCCTTGAAGAGAGCCACAATCATACCGGCACCCTATAGATTGATGTGCAGGGGGGGGAGTAGCGAGTGACGGCACAACTGCCAAACTATGTGTCTACATTGTGAGCTAGCAATGAAGACCAATATGCTTACTTACCACGAAATATGAGGGTCCAAACACGCGTACGGTGAATCCCTAGACAAAGTTTACAAAAATGATTGTGTGTACGTCTCATTGTTAGAAATAATGAGAAATGGTGATGAAAAAACCAAATTTCGTTTGAAAATCCAAATTTCGTGTTTTTCGCGATTTGATAGAAATTGCCAAAAACGCTACTAAAACAAAGGTGTGGAGGGGGGGGGGGTATGAAGTAATATTAAAACAAGGTTTGTGTGTTTTGTACATCAACTTTAATTGCGTAATTACTAATTACAAGGCTTTATATTTTTAACGTAATCAACTTTTCTGCGGAAATGACCTGACTGATTTCCGCAGTTGCCGATAAAAAGAATAAAACACGCCCTAAGAGGTCAATTTCGCGAGTTATAATTCGCGTTTTGACCAGTTTTATACAATTTGGTTCGCGATTTCGCGCTATAGGGGAGATTTCGCGAAATTCCCGATTTCAAAAAAATGTTGTATTTCCCTATCTAAAATATGATGTAATTCGTCGACAATATTACATTGTAGGGGAAAGAAGTTACATTTAAAAAATTTCGCGAATTTGTTATCTCAATTTTTTCACTGCCTCTGCCCATTGTAAACCACAAAAACCACACACGAGAACGAGACAACCGTCGGTAGTACTAATGGCAATTCCAATGTTGGAGAACAGATAATAACTTCAGCCACGCACAATAAATGAACCGCCCATTGAAATTGAAAGTAAACACATAGTACAGACTAAGGGCTGCATTGCACGGACTTTTAATAACAAGCGTATTAGTGCAAGAATCGCCCAAGGTCTGCTTGATCTCCGCCTAGCGGGGGCTCGTCGAACTCGCAAGTTAGGTCGTCGCAGTCCGTTCAACAATGCTAAAAATCACGTTAATAAAATGGGAGAAACATATAAAGTGATCTGTCAAAATAACTTTGGCGTAAAAGGACATATCATCACACTGTTATTCATTGCATTCGATCAAAATGACTCATTTACGTATTTTAAGTATTAGTTTACACGATCTAAAGCGTCATTTATTTATAAAAGCTGTGTTTGTAGTGGGCGACAAAATGGTGGTTTTGGTTCCCTTGCGACGACCTAGCTTGGGAGTTCGACGAGCCTCCGCTAGGCGGAGATCAAGTAGGCCTTGACCACAGATAACTGTACACTTCGGTGCCTAAACTGTCCTTGTCAGGTGTTCTAGGAGCTGCAGGCGATGCTCGATATTGTCAAACAAAAAACAACTGACACGTTGAGTAAACCCTAATAATAGCATAGACAAGCAATGAATTCGCATTGAATTCCTAGGAACATTCACCAATATTGTGGCAGAATTATTCTTGCTTATCTATCGATTGAAATGAAATGCGTATGCCCAATAGAAACTCAATGTAAATGTTCTTCTTTTGTATTGTTATTCATGGACAAAACCATTGGAAACAGAGACACACATCAGATTCAAGCGTAATTCACCACACATGGATGAATTATCAATACCCCGTTGCGTTGTCGATAAACCCTGAAACCAAATACCAATAACACACAATTGAATTGATATGGAAAATGTATCAATATAGTATGAAAATAGAAAACAAAAGTAATAAGTATAATATAATTTTGCTCATTGTACAGTTTATAAAATGATTTCAAAGTGAAAGTAATAAATATAATAACTGGCAAGTGCAACTGGCAACTGGCAAGTGCAACTGGCAACTGGCAAGTGCAAAACCTTCTTCTAGAATGATATAACTACAACAAATTATTAATCACTAATCAGAAGTGATGCTTATAGTTTATAATAGAACGCACTTTCCTATCGATAGCCGGCTTCTTACACATAGAGAGAAGTTCTGTGAGCTAACCTAACACAAAGCCAAGCATAACAATGACAATTATGTAGCAGATCACAAGCAACGGTGCTCAAACTGTATTAGTTACACGATTTCCACGCGTGTAGACAAACAAAACAGTCATATTACTCATAGGAATAAGTAAACCCCAAACGATGACTTTGGAGCCGTCCAAGCAACGAAGCACTCAGTAAATTCAAAGTTGTTCTGAATCGGCCTTGTTGATTCTGGCATTTGACCGCAGGTGTTCGCACTGTCCAATCACTGATTCATATGTTTCATATTTGACATAATATCTTTTCGGTTATTGCTCACTCGTCGATGGTGTTCGGAGCCTGCAGGGTTGGTTTAGTCGCTTTAAATTGAAGTTCCCCACTGAAAATCAGTCTTGTTACTGAGTGGGTAGATTCTAAATGTGAATTTATGTATGTATTTTTATTTTATTTACTAACAACTAGACAGCACTGCTAAGGCACCTCCTTGTCTGCACCATTGTTGAATAACGCAACAATGAACAATCATTGAGAAATAAACTCCCCTCATTCTAGTTTATTTTATTGCCACTATAATGCATAGTCTACTTTGAGCGGCCGACTTGCGGACCATGCACGCATGTGTTTCCCGTGTGCAATGGTACCGGTGTAACAGAATATCTATACCCTTGGAATAGTATTACTCAGATTGCGTTACATGTTGCGAAGCGAACTTCAGAAGAAAACGTGTAGTCTGAAAATAACCTTAACCTAACCTAACCTAACTTATCCTAACCTAACCTAACCTAACCTAATCTAACCCAATATAACGTTAGTATAACGTAGCTTAACCTTTTCTTTGTTCGCAACGTGTAACGGCTGCTTGAGTGAGCGCGGGTAATGATGGGCTATGCGTAAAGATATTCCAATAGACCGGTACGACATTACGGTTGCGGGAGTTGCGCTAAACTTGTTAAGCATCAATGTATTTTTTCAAAAATAATTTCCCCCCTTCCCCAACTCCCTCAATAGCAAGCCTCACGTGATTGAGCTGGGATTAGCCCCCCCCCCCCCCCTCCCCTCCATAATGTCCATAAAAAGGGTAAATCAGAGTGAAACTCGCTAAATTGTCCTTGAGATATTGAAGAAGTGGAAGAATACCTGGTTCTATTGTCAGCTAAGCAATGAATTTTAAAAAGTTCAAATAATTGGAATCGTTGCGATTCATATCTCGGTTATTAATTTGCAATGATATATAATTAAAATAGATAAAATTACAATCGTAACGATAACAGTTATTATAACTTTTTAAATTCATTGGATAACTGATACAAAAGCAAATCCCGGGTATGAAATCGCTTTTTCAATACCTTGAAGCGTTCTCAAGATATCTTCTTTCTCCGTAGCTTCTCTCTATTAGCATTAGCAAGTGATGAACAGCTGATTACTTGTTGCTCAAAACACGCTCAATCTTATGTTCTATTCCATCGTTGCCTTCGTTCGTTAGTGGCAAAAATCGAACTACTCACTACTCAGTGGCAAAGTGAGCCGTAGCGCCTCCGGAGCGCGGAGCGCCGTACCGGTTCCTTTTTATAATACCGGCACTTTTTGTTTGTACACATCAAATTATTGCCTTCCTAACTTGTATAAGTTTTAAACTACCTGCAATAACATTTCAATATATAGTTAAATCAAACAATGTGAAATAAACCTAAAACTGATTACTATTTAGATCAACGAACGAGTATATAATATTATAGTACAGTACCACTGATATACTATAAGTATAACAATAGACCAGTTATGTCCGTTAAATCAGTAATAAAGTCTAAACATAAAGATCTTTTTAACCGAGTCCACAGGTAAATTGTTTCAGTAAAACTTTGCTAAAACTTAAACATCTTAAAAATGTTTGTTGAGCACTCAAAATTCCACCTTATTGTGTCTTTAAACTCTTGTATTTGGGGGGCACTACCCCCCCCCCCCCCCCCCCCCCCCCCCCGGTATAGTGTCTTAATTATCACTGAGCTCCGCCACTTCTCTATAACCACTTTCATCGCTGGAGCTACACTCAATTCTTTACCGGGCTGCCAAAAACTTTTTTAAACTTTGTCCCGGAGCCCCGATGGCGGGTGTGGACTCAAATTCGAGCTCCCGTAACAAAGTTCTCAATTGAAAGTGACGTTTTCAATGCACCGTACGGACACCACCTAGATCCGTGTCTCATAATGCACACCACCTACATATCTTATAAGGCGGTGTGGAACGACTTCCAGGAAGGAATTAGAGAGAATGCGATGTGTATCTTGAATAACAAATAACTCAACCGGTGTAGTGAGGTCAATTTCGTGGACCTCGGCTCGAGTAATTATACAATCAAGGACGAACTGTAGACAACACGCGGTACCGGGTACCATAACACAGTTAACGGTAATTCGAGGCTGGTACATGTACACCATAATATTGTTAAGTAGGTCAGATTCGAAGAGTAAGGAATACCGAAAACATTTAAACGAATTCGATTTTACTGATGAACTATGAGTGGTCGAGTGATCAGCAAAGCAAACTAAAGATTAGAAAGGCAGCGCCTACTTTGCTAACGATTGTATGCGCGAACGTACACACAGTGGGACACAAAACAACGTAAGCTTTCTACTACAGCCTCAATTTGATTTGTTGTTTATGGTCCTTTACTGTCTGTATGGAGCTAAGACTGTTTTATTGTTTTAGTTTCTTGAACCAACCAGCTGCCATGTTGGGCGTTGCAATTCATATGAATAGCTTATGAGATGACTATGCAAATATGTAGTATATTACTTTTTAGTGCATCGTATAATGCTTTCACGCAGTTTAATTGGGATTGAGAGCTTTTTCTTTGGTTGGTATTTTCTATTTTTGATTGTTTTTTTATTGGTATTCTGTGCAGTTTCAACTTTTATAAATCTTACTTTCAACTGATAAGAGAATCCACTGGAAACAGTAAACACCACTAAAAATGTAACAGAAAGAGTTATACAAGGAATGACATCAGTTCATAATTTGTCGAAAATGAGTAATGAAAATCCACTCGTCGTGTTTAGCCACAATATGTTAAAATAAATAAAATAAAATAAATTCACATTTAGAGTCTATACCCACTCAGTAACGAAACTGATTTTCAGTGGGGGACTTTAATTAAAGTGACTAAACCAACCCTGTAGGCTCCGAACACCATCGACGAGTGAGCGATAACCAATCAAAGATCGATATTTCAAATACGAAACATATATGGAACAGTGATTGGACAGTGCGAACACCTGCGGACAAATCCTAGAATCAACAAAGCCGATTCAGAACCACTTTGAATTTATTGAGTGCTTCGTTGCTAGGACAGCTCGAAAGTCACCGTTTACTTATTCCTAAGACAAGAAGTAATGGAACTGAATCCTTAATGGTAGTTAAAAACTTCTGTCTGAACCGGGATTTGAACCCGGAACCTTCTGCATTGAAAGCAGGGATGCTAACCACTGGACCAACGAGTTTTATATAGAAGTGTTTTGTCAGTCCTCATAATTAATCTTATGCCACATAAACTCATGTTTTCAAGAAAGGGCGCATCACTCAGGAAATATAGGTATACTATTGAAGGACTTATTTTTCCTTCTTTGATAAACTAGTGTCAAATGTTTCATTATCACTAAATGTTACTTAATCATAAATTTCAATGTAATCCATTTTATTGAAGCCCAACTAAACATTTACATTGAAGGCCGAAAATTTAACAACCTTTGAAATTTCTCTTTCACAAATTCATTTTAAAAGGAATACGTGTAGAACTTTTTCATGTATTGAAGGAAGAGTGTCAGTCCACAAGTTTATAGTCTCATGTGAAAACATAACGAGATAATTATGTGTATTTCTCTAGCCATTTGAAGGCAATTAATTCAATTTAAATATTGACAGTCTTGCGCATTAATCTTATAGAAGTATTTTAAAATACAGTTTTTTTCGGTTTACACCAAATGAATGATACTATCTGCGAACTGATCCTTTCTTCAATAAATGATTAAAAATTCAATTATAAAAATACAATTATTGTAGATCAATTTATACTGGCTTGATTATAATTTTTATTGATATAGGTATCAATTCCAAATATGGGTATCCATAATCGAAGGACCATTATCGTTATCGATCATATCAAATTTTTTTATTTTTTTTTTATTATAATTTCGTAGGTTGGATCTAAGCGAAAATTCAAAATTCAATTTTAAAATTTTTTTTTTTTTTTAATTTTTAAATTTTTCTTTAAATATTTGCGAGAGAGATATTTTTTATAAGTCTAATTCGTAAGTTCTCAACGGTATGCTGGTTACAAAAAGGTCTTCTGAGACGCCACATTAATTCTCAATGATTCTCTTATTTCGATACTTTCGACACTTAAATTAATATCGATAATATCGATATATTCCAATATCAAATATCGATCGATAAAATCGATATTTTTGCCCATCCCTAACAACTTTGCAGTACTACTTGAAGCGTGATGTTGTTTCACACTCACAGCATAGCAGACGTATTATTCGTATTGCAACTATTGGCAGCGATGTAATGTTTAATTATCTGTGAATAATAAGTGGGCCACGACCAATTATTAGTTTCTTTGAACTTTCGTAATTGCTATAATTATTTCACTTGGAGGTTTCTTCTTGTAAAATAGTCAAATCTTCCATACTGCATTAAACTGCACGAGAGAGAATTGTTACATCTTGAAATTCAGCTTACTAGACGAGTGCATATTTTAAATGCAAAATTTGTATTCATATTAAGTAAAACAAGAAATTTGATTGAGATTCGTATTACAACTTATATATGTTTGGTTAGGGCTGCTCAAGCCCCCCCTTTTTTTTTAACTATCTGATTGAGATTCGTATTACAACTTATATGTTTGGTTAGGGCTGCTCAAGCCCCCCTTTTCTTTTAAAACTATCTATCAAAGGAACCTGCGAAGAGAGTAAGGTATAATACAACGTTCAAAACTAAAACAAATACACATGTTGACAACTTATTCTCAATATTACGTTTTACATTCAGGTTAACTCAGGAAAATTTTACTCAGGAAAATTCACACTAATTTTGCTGGCTAACAATACTTAGTGAAAAAAATTAAAGTATGAAGTTTAATATTTTGTATAGTGCACTAACACATCTTTGTATTAGTGATAACCTTGCAAAAAATGATATATTTTTGTAAACCGGCATAAATAGCAGTTTTATAAATACCGACGGACAGAAACTTTACCTACCTAAACTATTAAAGAAATCGTTATTCCAAACTTTATCACACACACTAAGGTTTGTTAATGAACTTAAAAAGTATTAAATTTCGCACTTTCGTCTTGCTCAATGATTCTGTAATGTAGTAAAGAAAGTAAATGTGTAAGGAAAGTAAAACGTAACGGCAGGGTACGAGTTGTCTGAACGTGGCATTAAACAAAATTTAAGGCTTACTCTTCACTCGTTCCTTTATATTATAAATGGTTAAAAAAGACAATAAAAACTTTTGGAAACAGCCTTAAAAACCCACAACAAAAATTGAATGATCATGATACGATAACATGAATAATAATATTATTTTCGCGCATATTTAGCGCTGATGTAAAACTTAGTTGCAATCTACGATTTGATTAAGAAAAACTTGCGCATATTCAGCGATTTTTAAAAACCCTTTTTAGCATATTAAATGTTCACGGGGGCGTTTTAACCAAAGTGTCGCCAGAAAGCTATCGAGCAATTGACTTGGCTCCCAGTAGGAAGCGCTTCTACTAGATATGCAGCAAGGTTTAGCCGCGGTCGCTTAGCCGGCTCCCATACGAACACCGAAGTTAAGCAACCTCGGGCTAGGTCAGGACTCAGGAGGTGGATGGGTGACCACTCTCCTCTGAACACTAGTTACCATTGGTTAGAGCAGATCGGAGGGTTTGAAAGCTTGTGTAACGGCTTCGTTCTTCTCGTTAACTGCTCGGCAGTCCAGGAACCTATATATGACTGGTCAAAGTTAAACACCGTCCTTTCGGATGGGACGTAAAGCCGATGGTCCCCTTGGTACTTTTCGACAGGAGTCGGCTACGTGCTGGTACCAGGTTTCCCCTCCTCCCTTCCTCATTATCATTCATCAATCATCACTCCAGGCTAAATAGGGCATTGTGCCCCTGAAGTAAGTAAAGTAAGGTTACGCGGTAGCGGTCATTTTCCCTCAGCATCACCAGGAAAACGCTTAGCATGTCAATAACAGGGATTTTTCGTAAAACATCCAAATATGTTGTATAATCATATTTGACGCCTGTCATGTGACAAACAACGTTGAAAGTATGAGTGAAAAGTAAAAACCACTACTAAAGCGGAAGGTTTATTTGAAACTATTCGTGGCAAATACAAATACAATCCTGCCTGCAACTATACTTGACGGTATGGGAGTTATTGACGCTAACAATTTATGACAAATGAAGATTTTTTATATTTATATTATATATGTGGTTTAATCCAACTAAATAGATGGAATGCCTATAGAGACACAACACACAGTAATAAAATCGAATGGTATCGAACCTAGATACTCTCTCTCTCTCTCTCTCTCTCTCTCTCTCTCTCTCTCTCTCTCTCTCTCTCTCTCTCTCTCTCTCTCTCTCTCTCTCTCTCTCTCTCTCTCTCTCTCTCTCTCACTCTCTCTCTCTCTCTCTCTCTCTCTCTCTCTCTGTCATACTGCCTTACTCGGGGAAAACTGTTTTCTATGTATTTCTTTATACACACAGATGTTGGCTGTCAAGTGTCACCGGCAGTAGAATATGAATAATAGCTGAAATAGCAAACAAGAGAGGACGTACACAACCATCTTATATTCTATCATAGCAGCATAGCAGCTTACTTTCCACATTATTCTTACCTTCGTTCTGAAACTACTTCACCTGGATAATATGTATTGTCGTGTAGCGGGTTCACGCACCGACCCACCTGTCGTACGGGACTCGAACCCATGTCCAGCGGGTCGGCGGTCTCATATCCTCTATTGACATACGTGAACTCGCACATCCGGGATCTTTGACAAGACTTATGCTCAATTCTATTGAATAGACGACCCTGGGTTCGAAAATGAGAAACCGGTATTATTATGAATCATACGAACCTGACTATGGTCTTACTCGGACAGATGGGCGGATGGGCCCAGCTCTCGTATACTAGCGGGAGCCATCGTTACCTACCTCACTGTCCACCCTGTCCGCGTCACTACCTCCGTCTTCTTTGCTCTCTTACCACATCTGCCCCCTCCGCTCTCTTACACGTCCACATCCGTCCCTTTCGCTCTCGTTAAACATCCACATCCGCCCCCTTCGCTCTCTTACACGTCCACATCCACCACCTTCGCTCTCTTACACGTCCACATCCGTCCCTTCCGCTCTCTTACACGCCCACATCCGCCCCCTTAACTCTCTTACACGTCCACATCCGCCACCTTCGCTCTCTTTACACGTCCACTTACGCCCCCTTCGCTCTCTTACACGTCCACATCTGTCCCTTCCGCTCTCTTACACGTCCACATCCGTCCCTTTCGCTCTCTTTACACATCCACATCCGTCCCTTCCGCTCTCTTCACACGTCAACATCCGCCTTCTTCGCTCGCCGACGTCCGTCCTCGGACTTGCTGCCCCTGTTCCACCCCTTCATCCCTCGGAGTCCGTCCTCCACGACTCCATGACTCACCGGCTGTTTCCCGTACTCCTGTACGATGTTCACGCACCTATACACGTCGTCCATCCTACTCGACTCCTTCGAAGAGACTCCCGACCTTCGCAAGGCGCAAAAACAGGGTCGTTCAGTGACTTCGCATTGTCATCACAGTATTATATAGTACTCTACAGCCGCGCTATGGTAATTCATGCATGACATGTCACCGCATAGCGCCCACAAATCAAGAAATATTCTAAGGCCCGGTCTTACAATCTCCTAATACGGACTTGCTATTCCTCCCAATAGTACTGTTTGTTGAATGAAATACGGGACATACCGCTATTTGCTACAAATAGCTTAATTGCTACAAATAACTTTCTTACTAAGAGATTGTAAGACCAGCCCTTAGTAAAAGAATGGATAAGTCCATCCATTCCCATGACAATATCAATGAATGAAATGAAAATCTAACCTAGGTCTGCATAGATATTTTTTGAGTGTCAAAAATATAGCCCTTGGTGAGTGCAATACACTCATGTACGTACACAAGAGATGTGTGGGCTTTCAGGCACAGTTGTAGCCTATACAGTCATGTCAGGGCAAGCACAAGATAGCCCTCATGGTGAGTGCAATACACTCATGCACGTACACAACAGATGTGTGGGCTTTCAGGTACAGTTGTAGCCTATACAGTCATGTCAGGGCAAGCACAAGATAGCCCTCATGGTGAGTGCAATACACTCATGCACGTATACAAGAGA
>OX246746.1:37170069-37263104 GCA_945910005.1 Isoperla grammatica | reverse complement strand
GGGCAAGCACAAGATAGCCCTCATGGTGAGTGCAATACACTCATGCACGTACACAAGAGATGTGTGGGCTTTCAGGTACAGTTGTAGCCTATACAGTCATGTCAGGGCAAGCACAAGATAGCCCTCATGGTGAGTGCAATACACTCATGCACGTACACAACAGATGTGTGGGCTTTCAGGCACAGTTGTAGCCTATACAGTCATGTCAGGGCAAGCACAAGATCTGGGTTTGAATCCCAGCGATTTGTTTTTCGATAAAATTAAAATCCATATATATATATATATTTAAATATAGCAATTGTTTACTACATGCACATGATGTCATATGTGTATGTACAAGAATCAGTCAAAAACGACTGTCTAAATTTTTGGAAGACTTTCTTACCAGACTCCTTATCAAAGTGTTGACAATAAATGCAAGCCACTTATACGTGCCTACAAGGTACATAATGTACCAATAGTTGCGGCTGTGGTTGCGGGATCTTCTCGCGTCGATCGTTCCAGGATTTGAGGAACGAAAACAATTATTTCTATCCTGGATTCATGATGATACTGAAAGACTAAAAGCTGTTGCTCTTTTTATCAAATAGATTTTTTATTAGTTCAAACGAAAAATTCTAATAATGGCGAATATTATTGTTTTACAGTTGGTAGTCAGAAAACCAAAGAAGAAAAAGAGAAAGATAAAGAATACACTTGCCCCGAAGGTGCAGAGAATGGCAACTATGCTGACCCAGCCACTTGTCGCAGGTTCTATCAGGTATTGTATATTTTATTATTGTTATTATTTTACAATTATTTTAGTACAATAAAATGTTGTACAAATTCTGAAGACATTGATTCAACCAACTGAAAATTTAGTAATGGGAAGTCCATAAAAGAAAACAAAAATAACTGTCGTTGCATTGGCTGACAACATTAATAATAATATGTGTACTACAGTATCGGTACAATAAAAATGTACAATTTTTCAGCGCATACCGTTTATGACCTCACAATAGTAAACGCTACAGTTTACAAATGCATATAATTATTAGCATTTTTATGTGTATTTGATAAGCCCATTTATCTGCTGGTTTCATTGAATGATAATAAATAGCGTTAGTGGATGAGGAAAAGCACAAGTGCAGAATACATAGCATCCACATGGGTTAACCTGTCCTCTTGAGTCAGTTGGAAACCATGGCAAATACTTTTTTCTATTATCAAAATTGTTTCATTTATATCAGATTAATTTGATGAGACATACATTTTATGAAACACCTTTCATTTTATTAGTTTTTTGGGGTTAAACCTTTAACACTTGCAGCTTCAAATTAAGAAAAAAGTGTAAATATAACAAAACTATTTTTTCTTTATAATATGTATTTAAGTTCAAAGAATTTAGGGCCTTTGAAATCATCAAGTGTTTTAATTGATGTAGCTCATGCGTCGTGACGCAAGGGAATCTAATTTGGGAGTTTGATAACGGCCACCAACAACTGAAATGTTTCTTTGGTCAAAATGTTAATTTTTGTAATTTTTTATGGACTATAGACTTGAGAATTTACTAAACAAACCTCTATTGAGGATTGCCAGTGAGCGGGATGAACCATCAAGCTAATCCACCTCTATATCATGTTCGTATTGCATGTTGCAGTGTGTTGATGGCTTCCCCTACCTGAACAGATGTCCATCAAGTCTTTACTTCGATGACATCAATAAACTCTGCACGTTCAAGACTGAGGCCAGATGTGGCCCAATCGCTACAAGTAAGTTGTGACACCTCACATAAGTCTCCACAACAGACTACAGCGTACGTATTCATTTTCACATGGAAACATTGAGTGGATCTAACTTAATTTTACTTAATTTGATTCAACTGATTTGGTTGCTCTCATTTCAATAATTAGATATTACATTAGCTAAATGAACATTACATTATTTTAACAAGGCTAATGTTACGATAGTCTGCACTTGTTGCGCCATCTCAATAAAGCTGCAAATAAATTACAACTACAATCACAGTAGAGCCCTTCTAACAGGTATGCTGGGGTGAATTATAGAAAACTTGGGATGATTTTAATAGAATCGGTGTACAGCTTTGAGAAATGTAAAATTAATATAGTTAAAGGGGAAAACAAGTACAGTATTATTAGAATTAATAATCACAGATTTTACTGTATCTAGGAAAGACAGATTTGAGAAACTAAATATGCAAATTGCATATGTTTTTAAAGTTATCTGTTAACCAACTCTATGTCTATATTTGAAAGTAAGTGAAGCTGCAAATATGTTCACGCTGATCGTTGATAGTAAATTCCTTCACACCACGCAGCACTACCAAATGGCAAATACATTATGAATTCAGAATTTGCTACCCAGGGGCCGTGGTTTATTTGTTACAAATGTATTATTTATTCTATAATCATCATCATCTGTTTATTTATGTTTATTTTATATTTTATTATATAATATGATATATATATATATATATATATATATATATATATATATATATATATATATATATATATATATATATTTTAAATTATAGTATAGAATCTGTAAAATATCATTTGTGCTTAAAACTTCAGCAATAACTAATTTTGCAGTTTGTATTATAAGTTACAACCATCTAGTAATTGACTTTTACTGTAAGGTTCTAACAACGAATTATACTATGCACGATATATTGAACTATCGTCCTTTTATTGACAGCAATCGCACCAGTGACAGAAGCGCCTCTGGATCTAGCTAAGAAGTGTGATCCTGCTGTCTGTGTTCTGCCTTACTGCTTCTGCTCCAGGGATGGAACGTTAATACCAGGAGGCCTAGACCCTCAAGACGTACGTATTCACACTATTAATTAGAGCCCTACGGAAAATGTTTAATTTTTTCCCAAATTTCGTTTTTCAAAATGTAAATTTCGCGTTTTGGCAGTGTTATTTTTATAAGGCGCATGACAAGCAAAAGAAAAACATATAATCAATTAGGAATATCACTAAAATATAGACCAGTCATTCATGTGTATAAACAATAATTCATATTTATTTCCTTCATATTTTAAATATTTCTACATGCTTTTTTTACACAAACACTTATTTTTGGCCAATAACTTTTTTGTTATTTCGGTCTTATTTCGCGAATACACAGATATTTCGTGGATTTCGTGGTTTAAGCTCCAAAAACTGTGTTATTTCGCGATTCAAAATTTGCATCATTAGCATGCTGACACGATGTCTTGACACAATTATCATTTTTAGGGGTAAAACTACAGTTTCGTTTTATTTCGTAATGCAAATTTTACTTGGTTCTACTAATTATTAAAATGTGTGCATGTGTGGCTGTGTCAAGCCATAGTGCACTAGGAATTTAAGAACTGTAAGGTGTGATTGATACAAAGTGAACTTAGTTTTAATCCGAGGCATATGATGCCTATAGTGGAGTTATCTAAACATTTTTCACATACGTACAAGTAAACGTAGCTTGTTTCTTTATTTTAGTTAGGCTATATGCACACACTAAATACAGTTTCTATATTTTCTACCGCGTTTTATATTTTCCGCCTGTTTGTTATTCTTAGTTACAGGGACACAGTTTTCCAGTTTATTAGTACCTACTTGGTAAATGTTATATGTGCGTGAACTTGTTAAACCTCAACTCACACATTTTTACATTGACATTTTTCTATTATATGAAATTTTATATTTTTGCATTAATTAACAAAATTCAAAAACTTCCAAGTCAATAATATACATTTTTAATTATTACCCTAAACCCTTGAGTTGATATAAATTATACTCAAATTCTTAGGCTCTCCAATAATCCACTCACATAACGGTTACTCGGCAGTGTTTCAGACATATCTGCTTCTATAGTTGGCCTTGTAAAATGGTTTTTGTCTATAAAGTTTGTTTCTATCTCTTCTTAAATGTACATTAATTCTTTCATTATTACATAATAGGTTTATTTATACTTATTTTGAAATCAACTGATGTGGAATATTGTTTCCTCCATTCATGTATTAAATTTCCTTTAATCAGTATAAGCCCACGAGTATCATAAATCAATCACCCAATCCATTGACCACTGACCTGAAGTAATAAACTATGGGGGAGGGGGGGGGGGGGGGGGGGGAGTAAGTGTTTAACATTATTGCGTAAGCTGTTGGGCTATAATTATTTATGATTAAACTAAGAAACACACCACAGATTGTCCGATTTTTTCATTGCTTATTGTTTTACCATTTTTCCATGTTGCTCTGTTATGGCTTTAGGGTAGGTAGACTTTTAAAACTGGTAATAAGAATAACTTATAAAATATTTCATTAACATATTGTCTGTTAACTAGTTGGACACAATTTACTCATCAAGAAATGTTAATAATTGTTGCCCAGGCCTTGTTTTCTGTGATCAACGCTATCGAGAAGGTGTCTCTTTAATAATGGAAATATTTATCTCAAGTGTCTGAGGGGGAAGATGAGCAAGACTAGAGCCTCCTTGTACAACCCCCCCCCCTATTTGTACCCTGATCAACATACTTCAAGTTACCAGGACTATCCCAGCTGATTGCTTTGCATTGTATTGTAACATGTAACATATATTTGGTTTTGTTTTACAGACACCACAAATGATATTGCTAACCTTTGATGGAGCAGTAAATCTTAATAATTTTGAAAAATATAAGAAAGTATTTACGGAAGATAGAAAAAATCCCAATGGCTGTGATATCAAAGGCACATTCTTCGTTGCACACGAATACAGTAACTACCACATGGTCAAACAACTAGCGCACAGTGGCCACGAGATTGCGACAGAGACTATATCGTAAGTATTGTTTAGGTTTCCCTGTGCAACATTATTAAGGAACCTCAAGTGATAAACGATCACAACCAAAAATTGCCAAATGTTTGTTTACTTATAGTCATAAGTCTGAGTGAATAGTGTACTTGTGTGTATGTTTTTGTACTGATGTAATTTAATTTTAATCTATCATCTGTATGCATGTATGTATGCATGTATGAATGTTCCGAGATACTGACTTTTTGACAAGCTTCAATATTCAGGTGCCTCGTGCACCATCATGAATGTAATACAAAGCATTATTTAATAAATAAATAAACATATCTATAAGCTTCACTACACTATGTTAAGAAAAAGTAGCCTTCCTGAGCTGGTTTTTGAGATAACGCTTCAAAGTTTTCGATTTTTGTGATTTGAAACATTGGAGCTATACAATCAAACCCACTTTCCACTGCTGTACTTAGCCTAAAATACAGTTCCCCAATACAATGTTCACAAAGAACTATTATTTATTAAAAATAGTCTCAGAAAACTTAAAAACTAAATATGAAACATACTATACCTGAATGATTTTAAATTTACAAAAAAAACTACATGAAAATAGTGATTTGTATCATTGAATTAAAAAATATTGCCTACACTCATGTTTTATAACTTCATATTAAAGCAAAAATTTATTGATTACTCATACTTTTGTACACGCTAAAACATACTGTTGGGGAATAAACAAATATTACACCAATATTAACAAACATTTGGAAGTTTTAAGAATTTTACGATCGATGATTTTAGAATGGGTAAAGGATATTGTTTGAGCTACCTAAAGCGAGTGAAGCGAGCGTTTCCATTCTATATTTATTACACTCGTTAGCTCGTATCGAACTGGGAGGTGTGGAACTGAGTGCATTGGCTTTTCGAAACAACATAGGACACACTTTGACAGCTGATGTAGGAAATAAATTTGACACAATATGGCGCGAACGTTAATATTTAACAACCGCAGAACATTAAGAACAAGTTAAACACATCACATAGATAGGGAGCAAGACCTTGCCGGGGTTTCAGGTTCTCAGCACAACCATTTAGGAGACTCTCTGCATTGAGTGAAACATGTCTACCTGGTTGCGCTGTTACAGCATACTAACAGCACAACCAGCTAGACACGTGATCAGATACACGTCATCTTACAGCTAGACACGTGATCAGATACACGTGATCTTACAGCTAGACACGTGATCAGATACACGTGATCTTACAGCTAGACACGTGATCAGATACACGTGATCTTACAGCTAGACACGTGATCAGATACACGTGATCTTACAGCTAGACACGTGATCAGATACACGTGATCTTACAGCTAGACACGTGATCAGATACACGTGATCTTACAGCTAGACACGTGATCAGATACACGTGATCTTACAGCTAGACACGTGATCAGATACACGTGATCTTACAGCTAGACACGTGATCAGATACACGTGATCTTACAGCTAGACACGTGATCAGATACACGTGATCTTACAGCTAGACACGTGATCAGATACACGTGATCTTACAGCTAGACACGTGATCAGATACACGTGATCTTACAGCTAGACACGTGATCAGATACACGTGATCTTACAGCTAGACACGTGATCAGATACTTATGATCTTACAGCGGGTTCTTCTCAACTTCAGCTAAAATTAGTAACAATCCACACAATGTACCTTGCGGACATATTTTATAGATCGTAATTGCTATGTCAATATCTAATCAAACTAAACTGTTGGAATACTCGAACCTGACTCCATTCTTGCTGAAAACGTTCTCATGTCAATCCGGTTGCTAACTCATACTCCAGTGTTCACACAACTCTACATATTTATTGTCTTCATAAGAAACATCCGTTATCTGACATTGATTAGAGGAGATAAGATTGGATGAGTAGAACCTTGCCTGGCACTCATCCTTGGCCACCATTTCGAGGTATCATTTAAGTATTTAATTCAAATGCACTCTAAATATACCTCCACCTTAAATTGTTGCTTATGTTGGTATATTCAACAGTGAATACTATATCTTTACCCAATGTTAATGTTACTTTCATTGCTCACATCCATTAGCTCCCAACACACTTTAAAAGCATTGGATTCTACCCACACCTGACAATAAGCTTTGTGGTCGACATACAATATGTTGGCTTGTTGTAGTATCTTGCATCTCCCTTCCATGTGTACATTAGTGGTCATTCTATCTCTCTCTTCTTTCTTGAATACTTTTTCCTTCTTCCATATGTCTCATTTACGCATTATACTGGTATTAAAATAATTATGTACTTTTTGTTTTAAAGAGTGGCTCAACTTAAAGGTTTAAGGCTTACATATCTATACAATATAAGTTGCAAATAAAGCAATAGTTCCTAGATATGCTAAACCATGTGTTAACATTATGTGATTTTGTTTTCCTGGCAGGCTGCAACAAGGTCTCGAGAACAAAGGATATGAAGAGTGGGTGGGAGAGATGATTGGGATGAGGGAAATACTAAGACACTTCTCAAACATTTCCAAAAATGATATCGTTGGAATGCGAGCTCCGTACCTAAAGCCAGGTCGAAACACACAATACGAGGTGAACATTTCATACTATTTCTAAAGTTTATTCTTATGTCAACACATTGACCATATTGCTTGGATATGGAGTGAATTTGGTATTTGGGGGCAACTGATTACTTATTATATTGTCAAATATGAAATCTATGAATCTTGCTCACAACGTTACACTGGTTTAAAGAACTAAGCTGTAAAATTTGTCATAATCCTACCCTATGTAAATGAAGTGCAGTATTACTTTAGTTTTTATTCTGCCTTTCTGCAAAGATAAAACAAAAATTACCATTTTGTGCACAATTTATTAAAGTAGACAATACCTAGTTAGCAGGCTTTATAACGTATTTACTGTAAATGTCAACAAAAACCAATTTCATTTAACCAAATAATCATACCAAATACTAGAATTATTTATAATCATAAATATAATTAATTGACAAAAATAATTCCTGCTAGTTGAACATTATTCCAAAGTTCGTAACATAATATTTTATGGCCGGCCTAAGAATACCTTCAGAATATCTGTTGCCATTATAGATTGAAAAAAGGAGAAAATTGAGGTGTCCACATGGTACTTAGAATATGTAAGATGGAGATTGTTATCACTGTGAATACTGTTTTAGGTGATGGAAGACTTTGGTTACATTTACGACAGCTCTCTCGGGATTCCTCCCCTCCGAGTACCGATCTGGCCGTACACCCTTGATTACAAGATTCCGCATGAATGCAGATCAGGCACCTGTCCTACAAGGATCTTCCAAGGTATACTATGACAGCTACTGTAATCCATTAATGCAATATTCTATTTATATGTATAATGTATGTAGTACCTAATTAGATTTAGTTGGAAGAAAGAGGAATAGAAGGCCTATCGGCTGGATAAGATTTAGTTGGGGGAAAAAGAGGAAAGGAGACCAACAGCATACCTGAAAGTACGTGGCTGGCTGCGAGAGTCGTAGATATCATTTAACACACATAACACTGTCGAACGTTTCGGCCTACGTGGCCTTGGTCACCGACCGTTGAAGGAGATGGCTCCTTCAACGGTCGGTGACCAAGGCCACGTAGGCCGAAACGTTCGACAGTGTTATGTGTGTATATAAATGTTATCTACGACTCTTGCAGCCACCCACATACTTACAGGTATGCTGTTGGTCTCCTTTCCTCTTTTTCCCCCAACTAAATCTCATCCAGCCGATAGGCCTTCTATCAAATCAAGTAGTACCTAATTAGTAATTTGTAATTTTAACCAATTAATGACAACTTGAATTCTTTATACTCTTTGTGTGTAACCGCGAGTTTTAAAGAGGCTAATAAATGAAATGAAAAAAATTAAATGAAATATACTGTACTTTTATATACCATAACTGTTTATTAATCTATTTATTAAACTTTCATTATGAAAAGAGTAAACCCCGAATGGATCATATGTGTTCCAATCAAGGTAGCAGCCATTTATACAAAGGTTCTTTGTTAGTATCTTTAAAATAACATTCAACATCAAAATTTTAGAGTGATATGGAGCTAGATATATGATCAAAATCTACAGATAATCTCAAATTAGGATACAAAATTGATTGTTTTTACATCAAATTATACAATTTCAATAATACCTCAAAGTGTATAATTTCATTCTAGGATAATACATTTTCAATCTTTTTTTTTTAATATATGCACATCTTGATAATACCTAGCCCCACATCATTGCAAAATTTTGATATCAAATAAATGTAACTTTGAAAATACGAACAAGAAATGTCAAATTGTAATGCTTTTCGTGCTCAGAAGAGTGTGCGTCACTCAGAAGAGTGCGCGTCACTCAGAAGAGTGCACGTCACTCAGAATAGACTTGTCTGGGGGCTCTCAATGATGATGATCCTTACTACTTAGATCGCTGTCAACTATATTCTACAATAACTTCTTTCCAGGAATATGGGAAGTGCCTTTAAATGCTCACTACGTGGAAACATACGAAGGTGGACATTGTCCGTACTTGGACCAATGCGTTCTGCATAACCACGATCCCGACGAGGTATTTGAATGGCTCAAGGAAGATTTCCACCGTTATTATCTTCAGAACAAGGCCCCATACATGATGCCATTCCACACCAACTGGTTCCAGATTAAAGAGCTGGAACGTGGACTTTCCAAGTTCTTAGATTATACAAAGACATTGTAAGTTTTCTCTATGCCATAACTGTGCAAGTACCAAACATACCATGTCAGTTGAGAAGCTATTCTATTATATGTCCCTGCATGTAACGTCACACATCAGACCGATAGAGGTGGCTCAGCGGTAAGACACAAGACTCTAATTCAGGAGGTCGCCGGTTCGATTCCGGCCACCGGCAGTCCAGACGGAAGGTTTTTCCGAGGTTTTCCTCAGTCGTAAAGGCGAATGCTGGGATTGAGTTCTTCTAACAGCCCTTGGACATTCCTTCCCAACTATCCAAACACCCTAATAATCTAGTTAGTCACCTGAAGAAGGCCACATCAGGTAAAGATAGTGCGCCTATAATGGGTATTCCTACGAAAAATTATTATTATTAATGACATATCAAGATTGCACTCACCTAGCCTTAACTTTAAATCTAATACGTTCCTCTCTCCATTTTGACTCTAGACCAGACGTGTGGTTTGTGACAATTACTCAAGCACTCACTTGGATGACTGATCCAAGACAGGTAAAGGATCTGAACACTTTTGACGCATGGAATTGTGCCAAAAAGGAAGTTACACAGGCTCCTCCGTGCAATCTGCCATCGTCATGCGCTCTCTCATTCAAAGTCCCCGAGTCCAACATCTCAGAAACTAGGTAACGTATATATGTATTTACTCGACTTGACCAGTGGAGCTGATTTTTAGTGCTGACATGATACAATTTATTATGTGTATCATTGTTTTGGTGGCTCCAAAGTCACTGATGTATCACCTGGGTTGACCGAAGCCAGTCGTTACCTTGTTTTACAATATATACATTTTAGTTAATTTGCTTAAACTTATGTAAATGAAGAACTGATTTAAAGGGATGTTCCCCTTGTTTGGAGATAACTCACATGTTTGCTAATTTTGTAGAATGTTTTACACTACAAATTAACAAAAGACTTCTTGTGCCTATGTATTCATTAGGTAACCATTATAGGTTACCAAACTCAATGGCATCTTATAAGCAGGATTCCACTGTACTTATGTTTTTATGTTTGAAAGCACATTTGTACATTCCAGGTATTTGGTAACATGTCGGGAATGTCCAGCAAAATATCCATGGCTCGGAGATTCCGAGGGAACGGGAGTAGAAGGAGTGGATGTTTATAACCCCGAGAACTAAACCAAGCAAGACGTCCATGATCGTGTGATTTTAACCTCAAGATTAGTCATTTGAAATAGAATTCCTATCGTACATAATAGGCTTTTATAGTTATTCTACTCAGAAACATCGAGCAGTAACTGCTGGAGTTGCATGTATTGTTAATCAGTTGTTAATTATGATTGTAATTTAATGCTCAATAGGAGACGAGGCAGAAAATGTCACGTTTTGTTCAATTTTCCATCATCTCAAACAGAATTGTGGGTGAAACCCAACCGACAACATTAGTTTCGATTAGTCAGAGGGGGGAGAAGGGGGTAAAAAAGGGATGGGGCAAAAAAGGGATGGACGAACCTGGTTTTTTGACTTTCAAACCAAACTTGAACCGAACTTTTAGAAATCAGCTTGAAAAGAAAAAAATACTTATTTTTGGTTAAACACAGTATAAAATTTACAAAAGTCACATAGCCTAAACGTACGGCAAGTAGAAACTTGAGAATCTGTCACCGATGCTACCGTATGGCTAAAAGCCGACGAGTCCAAGACAAGGTGGATATGCCAAGCAGGGCCAGTTGGAACAGTAGTACTGTGTTGCCTTCGCTCCCCCCACAGTCCGACTTGGGACGTTCCAAAGTTTGATAAATCACAAACCCGAACATTAAAATTCGAACTCGAACCAAACTTCAGATAAAGTTTGGCTCAAGTTTGGAATTTCGAACGTTCGTTCATCCCTAATTAACTCCCAACACATGATATTTAAGGTACTAAATGATAAACCAAAATGTGAAACAAATTTTTAGTTAAAAAGCAACAACAAATTAAATTGTATGGCTTCTATTCAAAGAAATGTAATTCCAAAGTACAAAAGTAGCTTAAAAAGTGAAATTAATGGTCCTAATACTGCGATAATTACTATCAAGAGAATACATGGAACCAAACATGTAAGTCAACATTGTTAAAAGTGGCTAATCAGAATGATAAATATTATCACACAGTTATTGAGCTGCAATAAATGGCTGAGTGTTTGCACTCAAGTCTAATGCATAATACGTTGCTCAATCAATTATATGTTACTGGGTCAAGCATGCTCAGAAATAAATGTATTAAATTTGTGTACGAATGAGTTTTATGAGAGTGTGAATGGTTATCGAAAAACTGCTCAAAAATATTGTTTGTTGTAATAAAGAATACATGAAAATGTCTATGTTGTGTTTATATCTTGAAATTAGAGATCATCATTATCATTACCCATTGCCGTTTCCTGCTTCTGGCAGGGTCAGCTTGGGTTTCACAACCAAATTTGTACACCTCTTCCTATCTTCCCACAATCATACTTCCTCTACTTGCTCCCAGTTCTCTCCCCTTGTCTGTAGGTCTTCAGCAATCTCTCCCTTCCATCTCTTGTCCTCTAGCTTCTCCACACCAAGTATTTCTTTAATGTTTGTATTTCTAATTCTGTCTCTTCTTGTCCTTCCCACCGTGCTCCTCATGAATCCCGTCTCGGCCGCGATATCGTTAACCAAAAACCGAATTTGAAATGGTTTTCATAAATTCAGAATTGGTTATAAAAATACTTGTCAGAATATTGGTCCATTGTGTCATGCCTCAAGACACGAGCCATCCACTAATGTTGACATCGACCGGTTTGCCGCATGCCCACTCACATTTCCTCCATTCCACGCATGATCAATGCAGATGTGTGCACTTACGTGGCTTACTTATGCCTTTTAAAAGGCAGTACAGAAAGGCCCCGCTAATTGTGTCCTGATGGAGCCCCAATTAAACAAAACACTTTTATTGCTGTGTGTGTACAATTCTAAAACAATTGTGTTACCAATTGTATAAATAAAAATATGACAACCTGGAAACGAATAAAAATTAGAGTCAAAATGACCATTGGCTATACTATAAAGAAAGCAGGTACACAATATGGACCCAAGTTATGAGTCCACACCTGCTTGCTAAGTTGTATTAGGGGTGTGCGAGTAGCACTTTTCCAAATCGAGTCGAGTTCGAGTTCGAGTAGTAAATAACTCGCGAGTTTCGAGTCGAGTCGAGTTTCGAGTAGTGCCTGAATATATAATAAAAAGATACAGGAAAGGAATAACTACCGGTAGAGGACTAGGCAGACTAGACATAGGACCCCATCTAAGTTACCGCCAAGTTCACTTAGGCTACTAGGCCTAAAAGCTGTCCCTGAGGCCTAAGCCTATCTGGGGCCAGGCCTAAAACCATATTCTGTAATTTGTTCAATATTATTGTCTCAATAGGCCTAAGGCTCAATAGATGCTAAATTCTGCCAACTGGGTCTAAGCCTATGTGATCTAGACAAGGAAAGTACTAAGGCTTGCCCTAGGTCTTGGGCCTTGGGATAGGCTATGCTTGAAGCATGGCCAAATGCTAGGCCTAGGCCTAAGACTAGGCCTACACTGTACACAGGGACCTGGCACAGGAGAAGGACTTTAAGAGAAACAATAGAACTACAGTGTAATCTGTTTTGCAGATGGGTTGTCGGATGGCCACTTTTGTTTTTGTGCGACCATGTTGGCGAGTGTTTCCCCATTTGAGGTTAATAATGCAAAGATTACATTTTGAACTTAAGTTGTATGGAACGTTTTAAAAATGGTTTCAAATACATGATGATCAGTAGGGAATATAATAATATAATATCTTTGATGATTAGGTACCCTTAGGTCTAGGCCTAGGCTCTTTGAACATAGTAGGCCCAGGTCTAGGTTCTCGAAGATTCCCTTCCATTTGTTTGGCTGCCACTTCTACATCATCCACACTTTCATCAATTAGTTCACAAAAACCGCAGACACTTTTTGCGAATTTGCAGAAGTATAGGCAGCTGGATGCCTAATAAGCGTCGTCTGCGCGGTCTGCGTGTATCGATTTCGACTATCGATCTGCTCAATAATGATCGATAGGTCACTTTTTCTTCAAAGTCGATTGTAAAATCGATATTCAAGCTATTTTAGGATACTAGCGCTACCTATTGGCGGCATTTTTAACCAGTTGAATACGTTGGCTCAGTCGATCAAAACTACTCGAACTCGACTCGTTTTTCATGAAAAACTCGATCACCTCGAGTCGAGTAGTAACTACTCGACCGAACTCGACTTTTCGAGTACTCGCACAGCCCTATTGTATACACATCCATGGCTCCGGCAATTATGACCATCTTTTGTTCGTTTGTCCAGGCCGAAATTATTTTCACACCCATAAAAGACACTGAAGACATAATCTGATGTATGTATGTCCGTGTTTCCTGAATCGGATGGTTTGTTTATGCTTAGGCCGGAAATATTATTTCATACTGTTGTTCAATGTGAATATTATGTCCGTAAAGTTGATGTTTGACGACATTATATCAAACGTTTGTACAACTGCATTTCCAGACTCGGATAATTTGTTTATGGCTAGGCCAAAATTATTTTTTTAATTGTTGCCACTAATGTAAAATGCAGATGGTAGAGCTAAAAAAATGTTTAAATGATGTTCGCATGCAGTCCTGTATTGTATAGAAGTATTGACTTATTTGCCCAGCCTAGATATTACTATTTTGATTGTGCTTCTTTTAATAGTTCGATTCACATTTCCTCAAATAGCTGGACAGGATGCTCTCGGGGAGAATTAGGGATATACGAAATGTTGCATACTTGGCAAGGAAGGATGCATAAAGGGTCCTGAATATGTACATTTTTAAGTGGTTAGAAAATCAGTTTCCAAAAAAATAAAATATTTTCTTTACTTTTAAAAATCTGCAAAATGCAATATTATAACCATTATGAAGGCCTAAAATGTTTCCTCGATGTGTAGAACCTTCTCTTCAAATGAACATTGATAGGTGCTATAATGTGTGGATCCTTGAACGGTAGACATAAGTGACAGGCTAGCTCAATAAGACCCGACTTTATTTTTTATTTTTTTTATTCTGAACAATGTTATGACGTCCCTAGTTACAATTAACAATGTCGATAATAATCAATTGCTAGCACTCACTAATATCAGTCTAAAATATTGGCAACCGATACAGTTGAATGTCGGTATATATTTTCAGTTGTGCCTTTTCTCTAAGAAAACAGTATCATTTTTAATATCAGCCTGAAAACACATAATTTAACTGGTACATATTTCGTTACCTTTAAAAAAATAATATGAGCATCATTTGACTACTGACACTTTTGATAACCAAGGCAAATACCTCTCACTATTTAACAATGGAGGGCTAATAATAAAAAATTACTACATATAAACATAATGTACCTGATCTTCAGGAGTTATGCATATTATTACCTCTCAAGGCATGGCAATACAGCCTCTAAAGTACATGTATTACTGGTAACCAAGATGCACAAAGTTAGGCCTACACTAAATGTCATGACACAATATAGTCAGCCCAACAGATTACTAACCCAGCTAATGGGCAATTAATCATCAACAAACAGTTATATTAGTTGGAAAGGTAGGCACTATAAGCTTAGAGCAATCATGAAGATTTACTCCAATGCCAGGTACAACAAGTGACATACATAAATATTAGGATTGCCAAACGATATGGAAATCGTGATCGATAATCGCGAGCGTGCAATCAATAATCACATCGAAAATATCGATATTCAAGACCGCGACCGATAATCATACCAAATTCATACACACTTTTTAAAATATTAAGAAATACGACTAGGCTTACTAGGCTGGTACTATCACTTGTTACTATGTACTATCTAACATGTGCATTAATGATGTGAATGTATATGAAATTGAAGAATTTATGAGTGCATTATTAGCCTACTAGCCTAGGCACATGACAGGAGTATTTCGCCCATTGTTATCAAGAATGATGCCGCCCAATATGTCTGATTTACAAGAGTTGGTAGCTCATAAGGAAAGTCTACCAAAAAATGCAAAATTAGCATTTTTTGTCATATCTCAAGAACGTCACACAACACAAAGTGACAAATATGCATAATTTGGATTCGTAAGAACTGAATAATACATGAAAATGTTTGTACTTTGTAGTAATTAAATGTGTTACTTTTAATCGATTTAATTCCAAAGTTTCTTAACAATGACAATTACTATTATTATTACATACGTACGTACTAACAAATGTTTTTAATACAGTATTGAGATCTTACGAATCTAAATTAAGTGATTTTTTTACTTTTTCAGTGTTGTGTAGCGTTCTTGAGATATGACCAACAACCAGTAATAATGCACATTTTAATATTGGCAGTAATCTTTCCTCTCAAACTTGTCATATCACTTTACTCATATCAATTACTGTTCAATATTTTGACTATCAACGGCAACCCTAATGATTATTAATTTGCGAGTGCGAAGAGTTAACAGCGTTGAAATAAAAATACCGATCCTAAAACTAACAGTTTTTAGCTGCCGATCACACGGAAAGTTTTAGATTGTAGGCACAAGACGCATCAGCACCTTGAAGATAACTAAGTTGACTAATCTACCAAAGTCTTTCGTCATTCTACCAAACTCAAATACATCACAAAATGAAGGCACAAATTTGACTGGGATCATTGCGGCCAGATAGTAACTACACTTATAGCCATGCGACATGGATAAGGAAATAGGTAACAATAACATGGTATTTAGGGTTCCCAGTTTGGAAAAGTAAATCCCAGAACAAATTAGCCGCCAATATATACATTGTGCGATACGATATTCGCCGAGGGTTCTTGTTAAGCTTTTGCCGGAAGGCACCACATTTATCAGTGAATTGTTCTTTACTTCCTCGTATGGATGCACAACAATAAAATAAAAATTACCCATAATCAAAAATATGACTGCATCATCGATTGTGATCGATAATAAATTGACAAAAATGAACCAATCTTTTCCAGATTCTGTGATATTACGTTGTCAATATAGCAACATTCCTTGGCTTCATTTCCATCCGACGTGACACTATTGAGAGTAATCACATGAGCCCAAGGCCCAGTATTTCAATGCTAAAAAAAAGGTCCAAGAAGAACGAAATGATGCATTACGAACACCCTTTATCAGAAAACAAACCATTCAATAATATTTCTATTACCAATTATCATGCATACTAGCGACATGTTTCATGCACACGCCTACAAAACTGATGGATTTGGCTTGGACACCTTAGTTAGTTTTAGGTGGTTGCATTCCTCCATTCCTAACATTCCTTCCCCCTACATTCCTTATATTCCCTAACCAGGGCGCAAGTTGCAACTTACGTACTGGAATGAGGGTCCTGGTGACGATGAAGATTTATTCAGTTAAGTAGGCCAACTATCAACAAAACTTAACGAATTTAAAAATAAAATAAAGAAATACACATTTTTTACATAATAGGTTAGGTCTAAAGTCAAATAACAGTGACCTTAAAAAGGAAATTTCCCCTGAGAATGCATTACCAATAGTTCAGAAATGCTACACAAATTAGTTCCGATAGATCCATCACAAAACTAAGATTTAAACTTAATATCAATATTTACAATTTTATGGAAAGAATAAAGCTTCAAGGTAGAAATTAGTAAAATACTTAACTAGAAATAGTAATAGCTTGAAGACACATTCCAGGACATGAGAATCTGAACCCTACAAGACCTAAGGCACTTCTAAATAAGTTTACACAGCACATAATAACAATTCACTGTCCAACACTAATTAGGACTACACTCATTTTGTGTTGATTGATAAGGATCTTTTGAGAAAATTTCTTGGGATGAGATTCTCATAATAGCTGATTATGGGATTTCAATATGCTAACTGTTACAACAAAACCTTAAGCCTTCTTACCACTAAAACAGTTAATTGTAGGATTGGAAACTGATGTTAACAATGCATACATCAGTCACTGGTAATAATTTCATTGCCACTACTGTATGTGCATAGCATCACAAACTCAGTTATTTGGTTGTTCCTCACTAGCTATACAGTCTACATTTAGTGCAATTGGCACGACATACATAGCCATATAATAAGGCACGCTGGAATGAGTCTACAGACAGTGCAATAGGCACGACATAGCCAGATGATAAGGCACGCTGGAATGTATACAGATAGTGCAATTGGCCCGACATAGCCATATGATAAGGCACGCTGGAATGAGTCTACAGACAGTGCAATTGGCCTGATATAGCCATATGATAAGGCACGCTGGAATGAGTCTACAGACAGTGCAATTGGCCCGATATAGCCATATGATAAGGCACGCTGGAATGAGTCTACAGACAGTGCAATAGGCACGACATAGCCAGATGATAAGGCACGCTGGAATGTATACAGATAGTGCAATTGGCCCGACATAGCCATATGATAAGGCACGCTGGAATGAGTCTACAGACAGTGCAATTGGCCTGATATAGCCATATGATAAGGCACGCTGGAATGAGTCTACAGACAGTGCAATTGGCCCGATATAGCCATATGATAAGGCACGCTGGAATGTATACAGATAGTGCAATTGGCCCGATATAGCCATATGATAAGGCATGCTGGAATGAGTCTACAGACAGTGCAATTGGCCCGATATAGCCATATGATAAGGCACACTGGAATGAGTCTACAGACAGTGCAATTGGCCCGATATAGCCATATGATAAGGCACGCTGGAATGAGTCTACAGACAGTGCAATTGGCCCGATATAGCCATATGATAAGGCACGCTGGAATGAGTCTACAGACAGTGCAATTGGCCTGATATAGCCATATGATAAGGCACACTGGAATGAGTCTACAGACAATGCAATTGGCCCGATATAGCCATATGATAAGGCACGCTGGAATGAGTCTACAGACAGTGCAATAGGCACGACATAGCCAGATGATAAGGCATGCTGGAATGAGTCTACAGACAGTGCAATTGGCCCGATATAGCCGTATGATAAGGCACGCTGGAATGAGTCTACAGACAGTGCAATTGGCCTGACATAGCCATATGATAAGGCACACTGGAATGAAATATGCCTTAGCCAATTGCACTATCTGTAGTCATGCTTTCAGCATGCCTTATCATCAGGCATGCTGAAATTAGTAAAAATACAGGATTCACAATCACTGCAGCACTCTGCCATTAACAAATTGCAAACATGACAAAAAACTGTAAATCATGTACCTTATTGTTTCTACTGTACCTTATTTGAAGCATACATTTGCATTGAGACAAGAGGGAAAGAAACATGATTCTTGAAAACTATGATGAAGTGAAATATGATATGAAAACAATGATGTTGAACACCCCATCGATTTCATTTCCAGATCGGACGAGGCACGTAAACATTCAATACCCCGGTTCAACCAGATACCCGATGTCGTCAATAGACCATTGAATTGCATTTTCTCCATATTGTTTCAAAATGTTTGTTTTCCAGATAACCGTAGCTTTGTTCGTTTGTCCTGCCTCAACAGGAGTATTTTACGCCAGAAGTAATCCGGAAATATGTCATTATAACGGATATGGGAGTAGAAATCACAGCTACTCCCACTTGGACAAAAAAACAGAGTTGTCACAGTTGAGATCGTTTCAGTTGTTCCTGCTACTCCTACTCGGGAAGCAGGTGTAAAAACCTTACTCCCATCACAGTTGTAGTAAGTTACCACTGGACAAAAGAACTAGTCGCAGCTACTCCCATCACACTTACTCCAGGACAGAAAAACGGGGTTTTCGTAATACCGTACTCCTGGAGTAGTGATCACAGGACAAACGAACAAAGCTATAGTCTACATTTTCTTTGCACAAATATGTCATAGAGAAGTTTGACTAAAATGTCACATTACATGGTTCAATTTATTGTCAAATAAATTGAAGAGTTGAAAGTAAAGTTTGACTGGGCAAACATTGAAAGTCCGTTTAGACGATTTAGATTGGATATTTATTCTCGGCCGTCGCAGTCACTACTGCCTCTGCACTGCCACTAGGCGCTCAGATTGACGGACCTTGCCTCGTTGTCTGCGAGAGTAACATAACCTTAAAAACGGGTCAGCTGTTCGTTGCGATAATGGCTGCCACATGGTGTAGGAATCACGTGATGGAACAGCCCGATTCTAATTGGTTGGTTTTGTCAAATATTGAATGAAAAATAGGACAAGCTCTAAATGAAATGTAGGGATTGAACCAAAACATTGAACAACAAATTGAACTCCACGACTTTCATTCGAGGTCCAATTTATTGAGTTTAACTCTTGAATTCAATTTATTGTCAAATAAATTGAACCGTGTAATGTGTGGCTTTAATCAATTATTTTAAAAAATTAGTATTTTCTTAAAAAACATCCAACACAAAAAGTTATATCTAAGACTGGAATAAACAATTAATGATAGTGACAACAAGAACACATTAACAACTCTCAGGTACTTCCATCTTGGCTGCTATGGACATGGGCCACGACACGCAGTCTTCTAGTACTATCTTATTCAAGGAGGATTTGATGACGATAAACCTTCGTTTGAATGCCAGACCACATCCTTTCGATAGCCGGAAATCAAGCAGCGTGTTTTCGGCCATAGACAAGGCAGTTGCTTTAAATATCAGTGGATTTTGCATTCTGTCTTGAGTCGTGATTGTTATCTGAAAAAGATATGTGCATAAACGTACAGGTACCAGGAATGAAACAACAAATTTTAAAGTTCCAATGAAATTAAAGAGTGTAAAACCGGAGGCATGAAAAAAAACCTAGGGCATGCATGCACACTCACATGTTAGCTATCAAGCTGGGACACAACGACCAACTAAACCGAAGAAACAGGCGGAGGGATAGTGCCAAGTATTAAAGCCATGCAAAAGTACACGAATATAGCCAGACGTGGTTCCGTAAGCACTGCGACCAATCTTATGGTCAATATTACAATATGGTAGGGATGTGCAGTGCAGGTACCCGAGAAAGGTATTTTTCAGGTAACAAAATTTACCCGAGGTCGGGTTGGGACGTAAATCATGCCAGAAAAAATCAGGTCGGGTAGCACTACCCCAAAATAAACAATCGATAAAAATTAAAAACGCGCGATTATGCGATTTTAAACAGCTGATTGGGTTTGCTCTCGCTGTGTATAGGAGTGTGTATAGCTGTGTATTGGAGTGTTGCGCGAAGTTTACGATTGAGTGCATTGCAATTGCAATACACCGTCGAGGTTGTAATTGGCGAAAATTGAATTTCAAGAACGAATGGCAGCTAACTGTTTCAAGTTGCAAGAATATTTTCGGATTAGGACATCCGCATAGCCAATTTGAAGGGGTCTGAAAATAAAAAAGAGAAAAATAATACTTACCGTTGCATCATTTCGTTTAACTCTGTAACTAGCTTTCTCCAAGTAATTACGCAAAGTTTCTAAGGCTTCCTCACAGGAAGTTGAAACGAAGAATCGAGTCATACGTCGAACAAAGTTCTGGAAACACGGGTCCTGGAAACGAAATTCACCTTTTAAGTCCCCAAATATCAAGTGTTTATCTTAGAAAGTCAATTGATGGCATCTCAACGTTAAGTCCAAGAAAACAATCCCAATGTTGCATTAATCCTACCTGGCTGGGCTGCGAATTTTGAGACGAAATGAGAAGTGCTCCGACATCGGTGGGTTGCGAGAAAGAAATCTTCTCGCCAACGTAATAGTAGCCTTGATCTTCCTGAAGCCGAGGCAAGGGTTGCGATGCGCATGATCGACCATCGTAATCCGTGTCACTGTTTTGGGACAGGCACGCACCGGCGCAAGCACTTGCCAAACTCGACTGCGAGTTACTACCCCCATTGCTATGGAGATCTGCAAAAGCAAATGACATTCCTGATAATGACATCTTCAAGAGCCTCGTTCATTCTCACAGTAACAAACAGCTACAGTGGAGCCTCCATTATACATTTTCCAAGGGCCAAACCGAAAGAAACGTATAAGTACAAAAAACGTATAACTACAATTAGCCTACATTTGTTTTCGTTTGTAATGAGTGGAGATGGCGGCTTTTGGCAGTCTCCTCTTTCTGCAGTACAAAAATTCCCTTCACGGTGTGTTCTAGCGCACGTAGGAGCGGGGCGGGGGGGGGGGGGGGGGGTTGAAATGGTGCTTAGGCCTAAATATATATTTAGCATGTTATACGTCGCGAAAATCGTCGTTTTTATTCCGAATACTCCCGGCCGAAAGTGATATCTAAATCATTTTATTCCAAATATCGTTGCTCGCCGTACCATTTTTCAGCATCGATCGCTTTATTTTTCGCGTCCCAGAACAATATTTACCTAGATTAATTGTTTTTCGGTTATAAATGTCAACGCACAAACAAGTTTCAGCGACTGCTACGTGTTTTTTGGACGCGACTGTACGGCCGCACGTCACCGGGAGACCGCTATCACGGGCCACAGCGCCCGCGCTCGGCCTGCAGGCCTATTACATCGGCAAGGTCGGGGGCACGGATAATTATTATAAATCAAACAAATTGATGAAACGATCAGATCAATACGTGAAATGTTACTATAAAATCAGAGGATAGTAATAAAACAACAAATCGACAAAACAGGCCATTATGAACACGTGGTATCAATTTAAAAACACACACAAACTTGGAACAATCTGCATGGATAGACGCTCTGCGAAACGAAGTATGGTGGGAGAAGTGAGGGGCTGGCTCTATACAATGCCTCGGGGCTTTGGCTACCTGCCAAGAGCCGGACGTGAGGGGTCAGCGTAAACCTGCCTACTGCAAACTGAACAATCCCCCTAACCGGTTTACTGAATGAAAGTATTTAGGGAGATTGATCGTGGCCGAGTTTTTCATGGGCAAGTGTACACGGTCCCGACGTGAGCAAGGGTAGCAAATGGGAGGAGGGGAGGGGGCGAGGCGGGGTGACCGCTTGCGCATTCACAGCTGCATATCCCCAACGTGATAAAGCTTGCGCTGCCAGGAAGTGATTTCGGATGACAAGTAAAACCAATTAGCGTACAATCACTAATAAGATGTCTGGGGGGAACAATTTCTGTCACGTATAACTATAACCGAAAATCACGTATAACCAAATAACGTATAATTAAATTCTTTTAACATTGATTTTTATGGGAAATGGCCGGGACCATATGGAAATCCCGTATAAATACGAAAAACGTAAAAGTACGAAACGTATAATCGATGCTCCACTGTACTTGGTTAAATCAGATCATTGACACATACACGTTTCTGGAAACTATATAGGTCAAGTAAACAACCGTAATATAAGCAAGCTGGGATAGACCTATAATCATGAATGATGTTGTACCTATCTATACATAATCTAAAAATAGGCAACTTGGTAAAAAATCACAATACAATTGGATTTGTTGTCAGTATAATATTGCAGAGGCATAATTCTAAAAAGAATTAATTATCTAAAGTAAATTGCCGGAGGCAAAGAATTAAATAGACATTAGTACTACAAGGAAAACATGACGTGGGCCTATACGGACCGGTATTAATACAGGTGTGTAAAATAGCATTTTAAGTTTAACGGGAATGGGTATTAAAAAAGCGCAAAATTAATGATTTTTTATTATACCATGAGAATGCTTCCAAATATTGAAAAAAGAATTCTGATCCTGCCTTTGGTTTTGTAACAGCTACACAATGGGTTTAAAACGTAAAAAAAATACTGTATACATATATTTACGATCATTATTTTATTTTTTTGGTAACTATTAATTATTAGATTATAAATAAAATAACAATCGTAAAGATAACAAACTGTGAATGTTTTTAAACCTATTGTGTAGCTGATACAAAACCAAAGACAGAACCAGAATCACTTTTTCAATATTTGGAAGCATTCTCATGATATAATAAAAAGCATTAATTTTGGTCAGTTTCAATACCCATTCACCATAATATTTAGCAGAATTACATTTAAAAAAAGAAAATCTAATTATTTTCCATGAAGTACAAGGTTCTTGTATTTTTTTACAGCCATTTGTTAATTATGTCATGTAAAATAGGACTAGTAGTATATGAAGACAAGCTTAAAGTTAAACCAAACTTAACTTTACAACCTTTGAATGTTTTGATGTTTTTCACCATCATTCAGCCACAATGTAACTTACTTCACCAGTAATTTGTTTAAATATGTAACTCAAAATAGTGATTGTTTACGGTCTTGTGCATCCCAAGTTCCCTAATGTACTGGCTATTTTTAGGATATATTCCTGATTTAACACTTTCAATAATCGATATTGTTTTGGCATATATCTAGTATTGAGTAAAACACTGAATTGACTCATCTGTATGTATTATAAAATTTGCCAGTTGAAAAGTTTTTTTTTATTGTGTAAGTACACACATGTTTTGCAATCTAGTTCTAGTTGACTAGCAAAAAATGTAGCTTTGGGACATGCCCTGACCACCTAGCCTAATAGCTATGGCTATTATCATCAGAGTACTAAATTTAAATTGCAACTGTAGATTAGCTGCAGTTTCACAAAATTTCAGTTTTTAAAAGAAGGTTCGGTTTGAGGTTAGAATTCGGGAAAAATTCAACGTTCACACTGCCCTAACAAAAGCCTATCACCTCCTTCAAAAAGAAGCATACGTATTATCGGCCAAATAGTTACAATCAACAATGGTAAGTTTTACAGCTACTGAAAATGTTTTCACTATCAACTCAAAGCAGTCTCAAATTAGTGAAATTACCAAAATGGTTTAAGAGAATAAAAGCTTTCAATGAAGTACATAAAACTGTAGAAATCAAGAAATTGAAAATGTTGCCAAAATGTTGAATTGAAATTGAAAAAATTGAAAATATAAATTGTAAAATCACTGTAGGAGATTATGGCTGTATGGCCATTTTCTTTATTTTGAATATTAAAAGAAATGTAGCTTTAGATGCAAATGCTGAATGAAGTCAATTTGTTCATATAAACCATCAATAATTGCAAGTTAACAAAAAATCAAACATTTATTAAAACTATTCTACAATCATTGTTAAAATTACAAGTAAGTTCTTCTTTATGTTGTCTCTTCACAGCTTGTTGATGTTTTGATGCCAGACGTATGTTCTTGAGCGCAGGATGTAGGAACTATCTTCCTGCATTGGTAGAATAGCTCTATGAAAAGTAAACATCATACAGCTAATCCACCAAAGACAGGACAATAGTTACGTCACAAGTCTGCGAAGCAGCGAGCACCAAGCAGAACCAGACATATTCAAAGTATAGTAGTAACATTATATCTTCACACCATCATGTTATAATTGCAAATTGCTCCATAACCATTTTTAAAATGTGAGAATTTCGAGAAATAACATGAACACAAGGGATGAGAAAGTTTAAGTCCCTACAAATAAGCCTGCACAGATTCCAATATATGAAAAATTACCGTACTAACATGTTACAAAACATAACCAAATATTTGTGATATACTACCTCTGTGAGTCCACTTTACACCCTTGAAACCTACAGAGCAGAGGAAGTCTATAAAAGAAGTAACCCTGGATTTAAGGTGTTGACAGCAAGGCAGCCACAAAATTATTTTAAAAATACTTTGAGATATTTGGAAAACCCTCAAAAATAGGTCAACCCAATTATTTAGCATAGTATTAAACTGTGAAGGAGTGAAATTTTGTCCGTTTTGCCACACAAATTTGGTAGGCCAGATGGTCTTTGAGAATTAAATTAAATTAAAATTAAATTCATTAAACACATGCAGACTACATCATCGCAGGCCATTACACTATCGAGTGAGTAATATAGGGTAGAGACCCCACGCAATCGGCAGTTTGTCTACTGCCCTTTACTGCCTAAAATACTTTAGTCGGGTAGTAGAAGTTCGCCAAGCAACGCGATGACGGAGCCTAATTGGTCGGCTATTTCACCGAAGATATACGAAGATAGCCGAAAACTCCATCGCGTCGCTTGGCGAACTTCTACTACCAGACTAAAGTATGTTGGGCAGCATAAGGCGGTAGACAAACTGCCGATTGCGTTGCGACTCTACCCTATATTACTCGACAATTACACATGCCCATGTTTACAAAAAAAAACTTAACCTAGTCATGGAACAATAATTTAACTATAAACCTTTTCTCCTCTGAAACTCATAGTTCCAGTCACAGTCACTTGCATTCTCACAATTTTCTTTGTAACATGCTATGCTCTTAGGCTACGCAGTTAAATCACCATTTTTTTTTTAGATTTGAACAAATCATTTAAATGCATATAACACTAGTGAAGACAAGTGTGTTTGGTGACATATTTTTTAATTGAGAGTGCTGAAACACACTTCAACTGAGCATTGCTTCATGGCAAGCTTGCACTACAGTGTAGAGGCTCAATGTCAGTCCAAATCAATTTCATCACATGCATGGTTTTCGTTGATGTTGTGTCTGGCTTCCACTAGGAATAAGCAATGCATAGAGGTCCATGAATTGTGAGAATGACGATTGAAATATGTATGAATTATGTTATTTTACAAAATGAACATGAATTGATCATGATTGATTTAAAACAAAAAATGTCAAAACTGAATCACAGCCAAACATCAAAATGTGTATAAATAAACTGATGAATAACACTGGAATTCATATTACAGTAGAGCGTCAATTATACGACTTTCGGGGGACCCTTGAAAAAAATCGTATAAATGGAAAGTCGTATAACAGAAACACGTTGCCAACGAAAAAAAAAAAAAAAGGGAATTTTTGAATTGAGGAGTGTTTAAATCCCATATTGATGTGAATATCACATAGTAAGTTAATACGAAATTCAGGGGACTTCAAAATACCAACTTCGAAAAATAAAAATTCGAAATACAGCATTCAAAAAAAAAAAAAAAACGCGCGCGCGAGTAATGGTCGGCAACGCATGGCCCCTGTGTGGCTTGCAACCTGCATTACAACTCTGTGTTGCGGGCAGCTCGCTAGGCGGGTAGCGCGCACGCCCTCAAACAGAGAACAGAAAATGCTGCCGGGCGCCGGCTGAGCAAAAGAAAGAAAGCGCTAGTCACGGACGTGTGAGTGGAAGCGAGCCGCCTGTTGACAGTTCAGTTTGTCCCTCGCTCCGTAACCTCGATCGTGATTGGCCGGCTGAGAGGGGGCTCGTCTTGCGGCGGCCAATAACCTTGCCCGACTCTCGTGGATATTATCAACCTTGAGGCCAGCTGGCCCATGTAACGAGGCGATACACGGAAACACGATGCCCGCACTTCAACTTTCACAAGAACAGTGACGCACCGACCGGCTGCGACCACTACCCTTCTTGAAGTTGTAAACACATTAGCGCTGGTGAGCGAATAGGTCGGGTGGAAAGGGTAAACCCGCCGCAGGCCGATGCATTGGAATTTGGGAAATACACAGCAGAGCTCTATTCATGCCTGACATTTCTACGAAAAGTCGTATTACCGATCATAATAACATTGGGCGGGACAAATAAATGCTCGTATACCCGACAGTCATATAACGGGGAGTGGTAGAACAGAAATAATTTAACATTACTCTTATGGGGGAATGGTTGGGACTTAATGGGAAACTCGTACAAGTGTCAAAATCGTAAAATAGCGAATCGTATAAGCGACACTCTAACGTATTCATGTTTTTAATGGCTGAAAGCATAGAAAATCAGACATTTTTATTACAAAGCAATTTTTTTAATTCGCTTGGCGTAGACATGACAATATGCTTTCGGTAATTCAATGGTTCTGAAAAAAATTCGAGTAGCCAGAGTGTCTCAAGAGACAAGCCTCCCTGAATAAGATCATATTCAAATTTCTCGTAGAAAAAGCATCCACCACGTAAGTCATGAATGAAAAACTATGCATGTGAAAATACCGAAAATATGGATAAAACGGTCAAACAAAATGCAGCTTTTCCTAAATGAAACCAATGTTCATGGACCTCTAGCAATGCATTATAACAGTAGGAAATCCCGAGATTTGGCTAAAAATATCCTTGACAAGTTTACACACTAAAAATAAAAAAAGAGTTTACAATCCAGAGAAGTGACAACCCTGGTTTACTGTTTACACTACAGTATTACCCGTTACCTTCTTGTAGAACCGACGTGAAGCATCTTTCCATTTCTTGTGACGGCTGCCCTGACAGGTAATGAAGACTGTGCCAAATTCTCTGCTTTGGTAATCTAGCTTTATGACCTTGAACAGCATTCATACAGCTACATCACCAAAGAAAAGACAATGGCTGTGCTGAGTAGACTGCTGTAAGCACTGATGAAACCCACAACCTTCTGAAAGGTACTGACCAACTCTGAGACTCCAACATAACTCAGAGTCACTTAGTACCTGACGAAAGAAAGCAGAACATTTCACACGAAAACTTGTTTTACAACTATTTCATAATTTGTACGGTTGATGTCCAGCTGTAACCCATTTTCTCGGCGAATATGTTAGTAGTACTAATGTCTTTTTAGTTCAATACCAGAAACTTTATTCCTTGTTGACACGTAGACGTAGTCTATATTCCAGTTAGGTCTAGGATCCTCATTTACATATTTTATACACTGTATTTTTTAAATTTCATACTGAACCTCAAACCAGCATTAAAAAGGTTCGTGAACCTCGAATCGACACTTTTTTAGTGTTAACCTAAATAAAAATATGTGCATTTTCATACAAAGTGCTCACAGATTGAAATTTGCTGGATCAAGATATCCAAGCTGCAGTGTAGGAAATGACAAGGGACATTAAGTACTAAGTAGCTAGGGGACAATATTCAAATGCTGAACAAGGGTATGCCTAGCGGTGGTTTCTGTTGACGTTTAAGGCATAACCAGTATCGTAGTTTGCAAAAAAAAATTCACTCAGTGATTAATGACAATGATTGTGTTTAGAATTACTTTCCAAAAAGTGGGTCTAGGACCGTCTCTCGACCTACCAAACCTTGATGAGTAAAAGTGGTTGCTAGATTAACAGCACTCACATTTCCGTTTTTAGGCCAACTTCTTCCTAGGTGCCATTGCAGGGCCGTTTGGAAATACAAGAATGTGCACAGATTCAGATCCATTAAACACTTTAATGGATTTTTTTTTTTTTTACTTTTTTCACTTTTTTTATCACATAAACACTTTCCAAAGTGACTAGAAACCAATACTAAATGTCTGCACAAGATTTTTGGCATATTTTATGCGTGTAACGATCATCACAATCATGATCAGAGAATATACAAAATCAGTTACATCGACCACAACTGGAAGTCAACTATCTGGAAAAATAGAATCAATAATTTTCTACAATGGGATGCAAGCTTACCACAAGAATTATTTTCGAATTTTGCTAACATCCATCGATGTTGCAGTATTTGCTTCATGATGTAGCGGTCCTTTGGTTCAGGAGTTAACATGTTCCTTACCAAGGAGAGAGCCATCACATCCAACATCATCCACGGGATAGCCGTTGAATTGGTATGGTTAATCCAACTAACATATTCAGGACAAGTTGAACTAGCTTCCGCCCACGGAACATCTAAACAAAAGGTATTACAACAATTATTCACAGGAAACAGGTAGGTACTAAAACAACACCAGAAGGTTGCACAAGTTTAGGACAAGCCTAAAAGCTAGATTTTGTACCATTTTTATTTCAACATGTCTCTAGAAGATCAACTCAAGATAGTGCAGTAGTGCTGAGCTACAACTAGTAACTATATTCGTCACAGGGTTAAGCCCTAACCAGAGCTGTCGGCATAGTGATCGCGATCGTACAAATATGAACACATTTCTCCATTGCAATCCAGATTACGACATTACGATGCAATTGTGAACATGTAAAAACCAAGTTACGATTTCCAGATTGCAATCCCAATACTGACAATTGTGGGTAGAGCAGGGTTGCCACCAAGTCAATTTTTTTATCCTTGAAAGAAACTAAAAAAATCCTGAGAAATCCTTGAAAACAGTTATATTCAGCATTAGCATATTATAACTGCGAAGGAATGTTACAAATTTTCAGGTTTCATGCCAAAATATGTTATGCCAGCCTGATTTTCGAGAATCTAGTCAACATTACGTGCAGAAACGCATAAGAATCGGAATTTTCTTCGAATATATTTTAACGTTTTACTTTTATTTACCACTTGCAGGAAATGTTATGTAGTCACTTATGTTTATTTTTACTAGTACCTGATGTTCTTTTACTGTCTACATTGCTTTTTTAGCTGAATTGTTAAAAATGTATTAATTTAATGTATTTTTTAAAGACAGTAGAAAATCCTAAGATTTTGCCCAAAATCCTGTTATCCTTGAGACACTCTAAAAATCCTGAGAAAAGGATAAAATCCTTGAAAGTGGCAACCCTGGGGTAGAGGATTAGTAAGGGCAGCAAGTTTAAAATAAATAAATAGAAATTGATAAAAATGGTATCAATTTGACATCTGTTTCATAAACTTGTATTATTTACTTTCAAAATGTCCTTGTTGAATGAGCCTCTGGGGGGAGAAAAGGGGGGGGGGCAATTCCTTCAAATCCCTTGCTTAATCACCCTCATGCGCGAGCGTAAATGACCCTCATTCCAAGTTCAGTATCAACAAGACTTCAAGTTAGAGCTGTGCGAGTCTCGAAATTTCGAGACGAGATAGAGATAAAAATTCTGCTCGTGTATCGCTCGACTTGCTCAAACACCTGCTCGAAAATTCGAGTCTCGAGCGGGCTCGAGAAAGAAAGCGTAATATATTAAAACGGAAACATTCTGTGGAGACTCTACGACGTTCACAATATTTCATCATTATTTTTATATTTTAACCAAATTTCGTAATAAATACTAACAGGCCTACCGCATACCACAGAATTATGAAGAGCTTAGGCGTGGACTGTCTTACGTAAGGTAGGCCTAGGCCTAGGCCTGGGCCTACCCTAGCCTAGGCTTTGTATAATCTAGATACAACATTTAGGCGGCCTATTTTCGTGATTGTACTACCAAAACATGGATTCTAGTAACATGCCATGGACTTCAAAAATAGTCTAAACTCTTTGCAAAATTGCTTGCTGGTAAAAATTCCGCAGACCAAGTCATCACTTTCCATTGACAACGTCCATCTTGGATATCACGGGGCTCTCAACACCCTCCCTTAGAAGTTCTTCAGTTAATAAGTGGTTGCGCTAGCATCGGGGCTAGACTGGGACTACTTGATCGACTTGCCGTTATGGAAAGTTACTACTTTATCGACTTTAGGCGGGAATTTCAAACACCGTGAAATGCGTTTGGAAATTTGTAGTCTCCGATTCTTGCGAGCGAAGATATGGAATTTTTGTTTAAAAAAAAAAAAAACGCGTTATATTCGGGCCTTTACGGTACTAGGAAGGTAATAAGAAAAGTCTGTTTTCATCTTGAATCTCGCTCGATATTCAAGGAAATGTTTGGTTCGCTCGATCTCGAATCTCGCTCGAGATTCAAGAATATCTTCTGAATCTTGCGCCATCTCGCTCGACTTGAAAAATCCCTGCTCGCACAGCCCTACTTCAAGTGTCTTCTTTGCAACTGTGAGAGTGAGAAGAGATAATTTATAGAGTACTGGAACTACTTTACGATATGACTGAATGATAAAAGCTGGGTGTGCGAGCTTAAGGTTCTTAAGTCAAGCCGAGTAAGGCCTATGGATAAAAAAGCTTGATGTTAGGAGCCGAGGGGAGCCTTTGAAATTGTGTTAATTTAGAGATGCATTTTTATTTCAGCTTATGCAATATGATTTTGGAAATGTCTGGGTGTGTTATACAGGTTAACTTATTTTACTTAAACCTTACCCTTTTTAAAATATCTAAGCCTACAGAATTGTGACAACTTGGACTTGAGTTTGAAAGATAAAACAATAGCATCTTACAGAAGGTAATGTTTACTAAGCTATGCCTACGGTTCGTCTCTATCCAAGATGCACGCCGATAAAGAGGACTCCTCAAAGGGAGGCTTATTTCCCACTCACTGTGCGGGTTGTAAACGTCAAGCTTGTCACCAGAAGGATGCACAGTTCAAAAAGTGACCATCAATGATTTCTATTCAAATAACAAAAACCACCCGCTTGACAATAGCAAAGACGGGGGCTCAGGATTCGGTTCTTTTTCAAAGGATCGGCCATAATCATCTCTAGCTTTAGAAAAATGACCATCACTAAATGAAACTGCTATTTTACTACTTTTCTTTAGGGGTGTGCGAGTACTCGAATTTACGAGCTTTTTTTTAAGCTCGGTACCGAGCCGAGCTTCATTTTCGGCTCGATATTCTCGAGCCGAGCTGTCTAGGCCAAGGTCTAGGCCTCAAAATGTCAGTCGTCGCGCATTTTTTTTATTTTTTTATTTATTTAATGTCTATCCTATTCAGTTATAAAAACTGATTTACAAAGGAATACTTCTATAAACGCAGACTGAAGAATCGAAAAGGCAGAAACGAGTATTTAGGTGTCTGCAAGTATGATGAAGTTAAAAAAAAATCGGGGTTTTAGGTGCAACATAAACTTAAGAGAACGTATAGGCATAGGCCTATACTTTCCCTAGGCCCCGATCTCGTGAGAATAAAATGTTACATCTCTAGATACAGCACGATGTTTCGTTATTCTGGGAGTAGAAAAACAGATGCTTTCTGCTTTTCACAGTAAACGATAAACATCTAGCTCTAATTTTCACGAAAGTTCTAGGCCTAGCCAAACTTTGTTCCGCTTTTTTGGAGGCAAACATTGAGCGATGGTAAGGGGACTGCAACCGTCCAGTGAGTACAAAGTAACCCCAACTGTATTATAACGTTATTTATATCCGACATTGTGATATGGAATTTCGATCTGTTTGTAGGTTCAGTTGCAATAAAATCAATATTTCACACGAAATTTAGTTTACTTTAGTATGTCCTAATATTCTACTGAAATACAAATGCATTTTAAAAAACAAGTCGAGAAGTTGAAACGTTGCTGTTGCTGTTACTGTATTCATACACTCTTTAAGTTCCCTAATAATGCAACTACCATGCGATCTATGGTCGGTACTGTGACAAAAAGACCACGCTAGCGCAACCCAAGGTCGGTAAAACAGTTCAACTAAACTGTTATAACAACCTACCGCGCAACAATAACAGGGTTGTTTAGGGTTACATTATGTAACCCTATAATAATATAATTATGTAACTTAGGCTTACATATAGGGATGGACGAACCTTGTTTTTTTAATTTCGAACCGAACTCGAACTTCTAAACAAAAAAAGTTCTGAACTTCGAACTCGAACCGAACTTTTACGAAGCGGCTTGAAAACTGAAATATTGCACAAATTCAGGAAGAAAGAAAAGTAATCCCAAATAATGTTCTTTTTTGTATCTGTGGACGTAGGCCTAGCTCCCGTGGTCGGCATTGGCTCCGGATTGTCCCTCATTTTCTTCACTGCCCATGATCAATTTAAAATTTGCTTCAAGTCTTTGAAACAAGATGTGAAACTATCTAAATTCGCGGCCACAGAGAATTCGCGGCCTACGTCGTTCAATGTTTGTTTGAAAGTCGATAGTCGACATGCGCGAGCACGAAAGATCAAAACAAATCCTTCTCCGTACGAAGCGCTGCAATCGTGAATATATTTGTAAAGTAACCCCAACTCCATTAAGAACGTATTTTATCACGATTTTGTAATAGAATTTTGTTTTATTAGAGGTTAAATTGTGATACAATCTGTATATTTTACCAAATTCCATAGTATTCAATTTTCTTTTTGTCTCGACTGAAATAAAAATGATTAAAATATGTAATGAAAAACTTGATAAATTGTCGTTACTGTATTATGTATACAGAGCCCTAGTCAGCAACTCGTTTCCTGTAGCGACAGCCATGCTACCTACCAGCGTTATTGCGAACCATAATAATAACATTCACCGGCATCGGCATCGCTTGTAGGTCGACGAAGACGAAATAAGCAATCATAACATAGATGATTGTGCACATAAAACCATTTAATTATGTGTTCAATGTAATACATTTTCTTGCATAATGTGCCATATTAGACCAGTTGTTGACGAGGAAGGTTGGAGGGAACATAATATAGGCCTCGTCATGCCGTGGAAGGCATAGAGCCTAGGCCTAGGCCTAGGCCTCAGTCGTGCAGTGGAAGGCCCTAGGCTAGGGTGCCCAGATCTACAATCCGAAAAAGCGGGACGAGTACGAATATTTCAAACTTCGTGGTCTAGCAGGTTGGGATTGATGGGGGGGGGGGGGGGGAATAAGAGAAATGTTGTTACAGTTCTGAACATTTTATATTGTTGGGCAAAATAACAGTTACAACGTGCTAGCAATGCTTCTTTATGTTTTTGTCTTTTTGCATGTTTTTCTATGTCGTGTCGTCCACCGTGGTCTTTTAAAAATGTTCCCTTGCAGATCGTACACAACACTTTGTCATCATCAAATTCGTGTTTAACAAGATAAGAGAAGTCCTTCTTAATACTGTCATTGAAAATACACTTACGTTTAGGCGGAGGCATTTTACACAACACACGAAAACTGTTGATACGAAACGAAAAATTAACTCGAATTACACATGCGCGCTCCTGCCCTTGCGAGAGCAAGAAGAAAACAAGCAAAACAAGCTGCCACTTTGTCAATGGCGGCGGCCGGGCAGCGGGTAGTGGCCACTTCCAAGTATTTCCAATTATGTCAGAAGGAGAGCGTGCTCTGGCTGACAGCGGACTAGTCCATTTTTTATAAAGAAAGGAATACAAGGTAGTTAAGCGCGAAGTTTGAAAAATTCAAAATCTGAAATTTTGCATTTTCGAAAAATCGGGACAAAGGGGCGTCCCGCCGGGAAGTGTGGCGGGACACGGGACACACAGCTGAAAATCGGTACTGTCCCGCCGAAAACGGGACGTCTGGGCACCCTACCCTAGGCCTAGGCCTGTGCGTAACGAATTTTCAAAACATTTTCTTTCGGCAAGCGTTGTTTACTGTGTGTTGGCGTTTTTTACGAGGAATACGCTAAAAAATAGTTAAAACTGACTCATAAAAGTTTGGTTTAAGTTCGAAATTTTTACAAATCACGAACTCGAACCTTAACATTCGAACTCGAACCGAACCGAACTTCAAAAAAAGTTCGGTTCGAGTTCGGAATTTCGAACGTTCGTCCATCCCTACTTACATATGTTATAAATAAACAAAGATGTACTTGATCTTAGACGAACCGAAATTTCGGTATACATACACTTCCTATCGCATTGCATCAACATAAAATGCAGCCGTAAATTTACAATTAACGCTATTTCAAAAGCTCGGCTCGAAAATCAAGCTTTCTTTCTCATACTCGGCTTGGCTCGACTTAAAAATCGTAGGCTCGCACACCCCTACTTTTCTTACAAACCCATTATGAGAATGGCTAATCCTGAATATTCATGGTCGAAGGTCCATGTGGTTTGGAGCTGTCTTTATTATGTTAGAAGGTAAGTGGTTTGCCAAATAAAGGGGATGACTGACAGCATTAGTCTCCTACAATAAGAAACAGTTCCTTTTAGTTCGCATTTTGCTGGCGTGTATTTTGAATTGGGATAGAGAGTAGATCCATTTAATATGTTCATATTATTAAATAATTATGTACAGTTCAATTTCTAAAAAACTTCCCCCCTGCTCATTTGCTTGTCATAACAGGAGTGTGGGTATTGGGTGATGGTATCAGCCAACAGGTTAAGCTAGCTGTGATGAAAAACTAGGCGCTGGAAGCTTACAACAGTTACGGCCATTTGTCCACTTTTTATGATGATTTTAAATTTGTCACTTATGTCATTTGTCACAAATAGTTTGTACACTGTGCCATTGAGAATGTATAAAGAAAAATTAAAGTGGAAATACCATGGATTTTATCACTACATAAGCTTCAAATAAGGTGAAATTCCATAATTTCATTTCAATATGAATAATGAAACAATACAGTTGGGGTGACTTTAGTGGATGTGGACGTTTGTAGATAAGAGGATTGCAAGTGCTCGGATTCTGATGGTGGCGGACTTTGCTATTTTGTTCCAGATATCCTACATACCGAATTTATATATATTTATTCAAATTTTACTAAGATTTTAAGCTAAAAGATTGTCGTTTGTTTGAATAGCACTAACTTTTCCACTCCCAGAATAACGAAAAATTTGTTGTAAATTTGTTAATGTGTCTTAAATTGTGTGTTTGAAAGAATAAAATAGACCTAGAGGCTATGTAAAAAAAAAAAAAAAAAAAATGTGGTCTTGCCAGTGTGCAGCATTCTTATGAGCCAGGTGGTGTAGGCTAGGCCTACGTAGAGCCTACGGAGCCTACCCGAAAAAGTCCTCGTAGATAAAAAGTTTGAAACTTTCTTTCCGAACTCTCGGTTACCTGCAGATGCCTATTAGTATTCGATTAGACCCAATGGATTCTCTGTAAACTAAAAAAAAGTGGACGACACGTTTGACGATTTGTTGTCCTAGGCCTATACAGCTCGGCATGATACCGAGTTTTAAAAAAAAGTTCAAAAAGGCTCTAGAGATCGTAGGCCTGCTCCTTGCACACACCTACCCATTACTTATGATCAAACAATACATTTTTAATTTAATGGAAGTGCTTTTTCAATCATAATGCAGGGTGGGTGGTTAGGTGGGGGGTAAAAAAACTATGTACTATATGTGTCTAGTTTATGGGTTGAAATGTTTAGGAAAATACATAGCTGTTTTTCCCATCCCTACCTACAACACAGAAGTCCTTTTTTGTCAAAACATCTTAAATTGATCAAAAGTGTTGACCTACAATTCACAAATGATCAAGCATAAAAATATTTTTTATTTTCATATGTTGACTACAGTTCATTTAGGTCCAGTCAAGCTATATTTCTTTGTTCCATGGCATATTTCTACAACTAAAAAATGTAGACCTAGTATGATAGGCTACAACTCTGAGGAATTCTAAATACGTATATCCTTTTGAATCTTCCCCTCAAACATGACGGGATCCTTGATGACGTCAACGTTCCATCTTCTTCCAGTTCGGGGACGATAATCGAGCTCATTTCTGACTTCGGTACACTAGCTTTAGGATTTACAGGACAACCTACAGCTAGGATACCAAAGACAGAAACAAGCCAAGATGCTTGATGTTCCATGTTGAAGAACTGAAGAATGAAGATAGGCTCTGTTCCATTCCGTTGTAGACAATCTTCTAGAGGCCTATAATGAATTACTTCCTTTCTATGTTATCACATCCAGAGGTCAAAATTAACTATTTTGTGCCGCTACTTAGCCCGAATTAGTCTAAATTAAGAGGTTTTTATTTTATGTACATAACTAAATGGAAAATGACATGAAATTAGAAAGCTATACAGAGAGATACTGTCGTGTGGATGTATCTGGAAACACAATTTGTTGTCGTGAATGCACACCTGGCCCCACATTCAATCAAATACTTAACCAGGAAACAACAACTTAAAAAAATGAATAAATTCACATTTAGAGTCTACCCACTCAGTAACTAAACTGATTTTTTTTTTTACAAATATCACTACCTGATTAAGGTTTGAATTGAATCTTAAAAATGGATTTGGGTAATTTCTGGATTCAGGTAACCATCCCTAATAGGAAAACATAATAAGAAATACAGGGTCACCCACCCTCCTAACTATCAAATGGTATTGTGCGACTCACCCCCGGACAGCATGGCTACTAACACAATCCCGCACGACCAGATGTCGGCGGGCTGTCCCAGGTACCGTCGATTAATCACTTCTGGAGCAATGTATTGCAAAGTACCACAGCGAGATTCTAAAATTCGCTCCTGCAACAAAAAATATTCGTACTAAAAACTAGAATTTTAAAATTGGAACATGCTAATTTACAACAAAAGCTAAAAAGACAAAAAAGAATTGAAAGAAGAAAACATTCCCACATAAGGATCACATCAGAGCAGTGGCGTGCGGTGAGGTATGTAGGCGAGGAAGCAATACACATTTTTCAAATTGAATTTGGCAAACTTGCGAAAGGGACTGGGGTTTATCACTCTCGTCAGGGGTATCTTATATTTAGGTCACATATTTCCGGTGTAGCCGTACGCACTTCACATTCTTTAATTGTTTTTTAATTGATTGCGTTACAAATGGTGTTTCACACAAATTAATTTGTGACAAGAACATTATACTGTACAATGATCTGAAGAACTGACACGGCACGCGCTTATGTAGGTTGATTTCCTTCTCTCTTTTCAATGGCTGCTCTGTCCTTTTCCATTTTTTTTTTTGTCGCGGTCAGACCCGACCCTCCGACGCACTGCTTTTCGTCCCATTTAAAAACTGCGTATATACTCCGTCCAGTTTACTAGGTTAACTTGAAAGTAGGCCTGTGCGAATAGTGATTTTTCACATCGAATTTCGAATATTCAAACAAAAAAAGTTCAAATATCAAATAATTTTATCCACGAATTGTTTCGAATAATGACGTGAAACAGTATTTCTTAATTCGCTACTTTAATTAATTTGTGTTACCTTGCACATTTATTGTTTACACAATATTTAAAATAAAATTATATGTTTGCAACTTGAAGACATGACAATATCACAAATATTAAAACAAAAATAGCACTTTGTAATATGTTTGTCTTTGTAGGGCCTAGTCATCCCTTCAAAGATTATGTTAAAAAATAAAAATATATCAAACAATAAATTAGAGCTGGACCGATTCCACTTTTTTGCCGATGCCGATTCCGATTCTAGTTATTTGCCGATTCTACACACCGATTCTCACCGATGCCGATTATTTTTTACCTTTTTCAAAACAAAAAATTGTAAATGACTATGGCAATACAATTAGGCCTATACCTTTAGCCTATATTTCAGTGATCAAGGGCCTTTTGTCGTACTTATATTTTATTTTTCAATTTCGATTGGCTAGAAGCAAAGTTCAGTGTAAAAATTTAAATCATGTCGCAGCCATTGATATGTTGAAAACAAACATTTGTAGGCACAACTTGTGACTACAAATGTTTGAGCCTAAGAATGGGTAGGTTTACTAGCTACCGTTCTACCAGCTACCATCGAGCTCACAGTCATGTTGGTTGTTGTGGCAGTCCGGCGTCATGATTTTGAAGTTAGGGAGGTTACGCCTAGGCCTAGCCTATCAATAGCGGCTTTCAACTTCATTAGTAAACACTCAATTTCATACACGATGGGTTTTAGGTTCGATTCGTTTTGCACTGCTAGGAAGGAATGGAAGTGGAACACTTGCAGAGCTGCTGGGGGGGGGGGGGGGCTAGGCTAGGCTAGGCTAGGCTAGGCTAGGCTAGGCCCAAGGCCTCGGCACAACGGACTTTTTTCAAGAGCACATGGCGCACACGAACATTTGCTTTGATCACACAATTCTTCGCGGGGCAAACACGAAAAACACGAGACGTACACTTGGCTAGAATACATTTTGAACTGGTTGAAGGGGTATCACTGTCGCGAAAACATTTCCAAAGTCTTTCAAACAATTTCAAATGGAAGATAAATCATAGGCCTAGGCGCGAAATTCCTAGTTCCCACGAACTTCTCGACTCGCCACTGATTATTTTTTTCCGTCAAGTTCTTTGGTACCTCGAGTCTCGACCACAACAGGAAGTCAACTATCGATCTATCGACTTAGTGAAGTAGACTCGTGATTGGTGCACACGCACGACAATATCGACTTTCGATTATCGACCATTTACGGAATTTATTTTCTTGGGCGCGAAATTTGAAAGAATCGGTGATCTGAAAACATTGAATCAAGAATCAGAATTGGTTCAGCTCTACAATAAATAATAAAGTATAAAGTAACATTAGCCTAGGCTAAGCCTAAGCTGGTTGTGAGCCAGGGAGGCCTTGATATGCCTAGGGCTGGATGAACATAATGCCTATGATGTTGGGGGCACATATTTTTTGCATAGCCTAGATAGACCTAGGCCCTACCACAATCACGACAAGTCTTACTGATATGAAGCCCTAGCCTAGGCCTAAGCCTAGCCAATCCACAAGGATAAATGATAGGCCCACAAACTAAACTCAGTAGAACCAAAGCCTAGGCCTATGGTTATAAAGTGCAAAGTGAAAACACTATAATATTATCTAGGCCTAGGCCCTTATGGCATCTTCAGATGCTTTCCACAAGTTTTGCACTTGGCAGAACTTTTGTCTGCCAAAAGGGGTTTGAATTTCTTTGCCAAAGCCTTGCAATCGTGTCTTCATCCGAGTCGCTGTCATCCAGTTCCATTGTTTATGTCATACAACAACAAAAATCGCCAGCAGCGAGCTCAGATCTCAGGCACCCAGATTCTTCAAAACATCGCTCACGCGGACGCCGTGCAGTGTTGTAGTCACATTCAAGTCGGAAGACAATTTTTCGTTTGATACCCACGCGCTCTGTCGACGAAACTGTAAACCTCCTACACTTTTCAAGATCTGCTCTCTAGCGGCGAAAATTCAAACTTCTTGTACTTTTGGCGGTCTTTTTAATACACGTCCTACTAGTGAGTGCTGGACTCAAAATAGTTCGAATTTCGAATAGTTACTATTCGAATTTCGAATCGAATATAGGTTACTAATTATTTGCAAATATTATTCGAAATTCGAATATTCGCACAGGCCTACTTGAAAGCTATTGGTATTTCTCACGGCCGAAAATCCAAGGAAAATGCACTGCTTCTATGGTCAGTTAGCTGTTAAACTAATGAGGTTCACGACAGAAACCATCTTTAAGCCCTTGTTTATTTAGGGGAACCACAGGTAGAGCAGAACATATCAATTATAATTTAAATGTTTGCACAAATGTTGACAAGTGAGTGGATTTTGAATGGGAATAAATTATAACAGCACTTAATAAAACAATATTTTGGTGGCAGTAGTAAGGGTGTTGGGGGAAGCATTGCTTCCCTTGCTTCCCCTCACCGCACGTCACTGCATCAAAGCCCATCTGTAAAAATGTGTATGTATCACTATCCCGCATAACTTTTTGTAACATTTACAGTTTTTAATCATTGAAAATAGAAAAACACATGGCGAACTGGTATCTACTTACCAAATTGAAAATACATAGTTTTGTTTATCACCAAACAAACATCTAAGACTGGAATAAAATTTAAAACCTTTCATGAAGTTCATAGCTTTGTCTTCATCACTACATCTCGTTAATTGTTCAGTTATTCTGTGTCGGTGGGAATCCTGTCTAACAATATTCGAATTTTACAAATTTATACTTAAAATCCTTACCTTGCCCATGTGGCGAAACTTGGTCGCTAGACCGAAGTCACAGATCTTCAAGGTTCCATTACCATCTAGCAGCAAGTTTTCGGGCTTTATGTCCCTGTGCACTATGCCAACCGAGTGCATGTATTCCTATTGAAGAGAGAAAATTAGATCACAAAAAAGAATGGTAATTAAAAACAATTGCCTGTCTAGAGCGAAAACTAGAGCTGGACCGATTCCGATTCCTGAGAATCGCCGATTCATCATGGAATCCGCAAAACCACCGATTCCTTTAAATTTCGCGCCTAAGAAAATAAATTCCAGTAATGGTCTATGATCGATGACGATAATCGGTAGTCGATATTGTCGTGCGTGTGCACCAATCACGAGTCTACTTCACTAAGTCGATAGATCGATAGTTGACTTCCAGTTGTGGTCGAGACTCGAGGTACCAAAGAATTTAACGGAAAGAAAAAAATAATCAGTCGCGAGTCATAATATCTTCATTATTTTTAATATCAGATTTGCACTTTGAGGGACTAAATAATGATTTGCTTCGGAAATTAGTGTTCATGTAAGCTACTACTAAAAGTTCGTGGGAACAAGGAATTTTGCGCCTAGGCCTATAATTTATCTTCCATTTGAAATTGTTTGAAACACTTTGGAAGTGTGGAAGTGTTTTCGCGACAATGATACCCCTTCTACCAGTTCAAAATGTGTTCTAGCCAAGTGTACGTCGTGTTTTTCGTGTTTGCCCCGCCGCAAGAGTTGTGTAATCAAAGGAAATGTTCTTGTGTGCCATGTGCTCTTCAAAAAAGTCCGTTGTGCCGAGGCCTTAGGCCTAGCCTAGCCTTGAGCCTAGCCTAGCCCCCCCCCCCCCCCCCCCAGCAGCTCTGCAAGTGTTCCACTTCCATTCCTTCCTTGTCAGTGCTAAACGAATCAAACCTAAAACACATCGTGTACGAAATTGAGTGTTTACTAATAAAGTTGAAAGCCGCAATTGATAGGCCTAGGCCTAGCCGTAACCTCCCTAACCTCAAAATCATGACGCCGGACTGCAACAACAACCAACTGGACTGTGAGCTCGATGGTAACTGGTAGAACGGTTGCTAGTAAACCAACTTTGCATCCTTAGGCTTATGCCGACAAATGCTTATTTTCAACATATCAATGGCTGCACATAGATTTAAATTTTTACACTGAACTTTGCTTATCTAGCCAATTGAAATAGGAAAATAAAAAATAAATAGGACAATATTGATCAATCACTGAAATACAGGCTAAAGGTATTACAGTAGTAGCCTTATTGTATTACCATAGTCATTTACAATTATTTTTAGAAAAAGGTAACAAATAATCGGCATCGGTGAGAATCGGTGTGTAGGATCGGTAAATAACTAGAATCGGTCCAGCTCTAGTGAAGAGGTTTTTTTTATCGACATTCCTGAACCAAAACATTGCTATTTAAGCCTAGTTGATTTTTTTTTGTAAGTGAAATTTAAACATTTCTTCCAGCTGCTTGTCGATCTTCTCTGCTTAACTCTGCTTAACACAGCAGGCCAACCCTCCACAATTCCGCTCGCAAGCTCGCACTTTGCGAGTGACAATTTGGTAGTTACCGAGTAGCTCCACCGGTCGTAAGGCAACCTAAATTAGCATGTACAGTACGCGAGATTTGAATCGTGCGCCCGTGCACTGTCATTGGCAGGTGAATGAGGAAGGATCTATTCTCCATGGAGTTGACCTCATATGCTGCCAGGCAAGTTGTGAATGACACAGTGAGGATCACACAAAATATTCTACCAAGCGTCAAGATTAGTTGTGTTTGCGACTACCAATGTCATCACTTCCCACCCAATTTTGCTGCTTGCAATGTAATGATTCTGTATGCATAGGCCTAGATGGATTTAATGTAATATTGTTGAAACACGTAAGTGCTCATGTTTATCCAAAAAAGCTGCATTAAAGACTGAAAGTTGGTGTAAACAAACACGGCAATCTGGATACGCACACATTAGGCATACTTCGAAGAGAGCAGTAACCTTACTTTACATGATACGGCGATGGCGCAGACCGTTCTATTCCATGCTTTACCCCAGATCCCTTAAAGGCCCAGTAAGGGTTTCAAACAACATATTTTTTAAATAAAGATTGCTTCTTATAATTAGTAACGCAGAAAACTGTAGTGAAAACGACCCGCTCGTTCTCCAGATATTTGCGCACGACTGTAGCAGCACGTGGCCTATTGGCGCGTCACAAGAGGTCTACTCCGTCCGCATACCGCTACGCCAGGTAGAGAAACAAGCCACTGCTACTGTCAGTCGTGTAGTGTCAACTTGTCATTCCACTCGTGGCTCGTGTACTTATCTGTTTGCACGTTCACTATAAAGTTTGTCAGTTCGTTCGTGTGTTTGTTTGATTGCTCGTAAGTTTAATTGTGTGTGCGTGTGTTTTTGTTTCCATTATGGTCAACAAGTGTTGTGTTTTTCGGTGTAACAATTCCCGCAAGAGCAATCTGAACATATCTATGCACAGTTTCCCTCTTAAGACACGATTTCCTGTTCTCCATAAACAGTGGTTAAATAAACTGAACCGGAAGAACTTTGTTCCCTCTAAACATTCACACGTGTGTTCCATTCATTTCGATGATCCCGATTTTGAAATATCTTCACGTCTAAAAGTTGAATTAATGGGTTCTCAAGACTATTAAAATACAAAAACCAAATTCAGTTCCATCCATAAAGTTGACCGGTACAAGTGAGCCTGCAGCCATACAGAGACAATCTAACCATCTAAAAAAAAAATGTGTTCAAGACGCAATAGAAGCAATGCAAGAGCCACAACCATCCACAAGTGTAATCGTCCCCACGAAACCCAAAAAATTAAAGCAAGCTGTTGAGTCGTATGATTCAGATAGTGGCAGTGGCTTTCTAGACCTAAGCCAATGTTTAGAAATCAACCAGACATCTTGCAAAATAGAAGTCCAATGTGAAATGGGAACAGAAACGTATCGTAATGTAAGCAACCACTATTCTGATTCTGAAAATGAAACTCTTTAAGATGACTAACGTGACCACACTTATAAACCGATCGATGAAGTGGAAACGGTCGAAGATTGCGATAATGATTATGGCAGTGATGGAGATGGAGAAGAAAATATAGGTGAGAATGTGCGAAACAAAAACAGTTTCCCAAACGTTTTTTTTTTTTTGTGTTTTGGCACTGTTAATTACAACTGTTTAGCTTTTGTCAGCAGTGCGGCAAGCCACCACATTTACACCATAACACATTTTCACTTCTACCTAGCACCATTTCTGATCTTAGGTTTTCTGATTCCCGTTTTTCTTGAATTGCAGCGTACTCTTTTTCTGTGTAGCGCGGCTCATAACGATATGGCTTCGCGCCTGCCATAGCTATGAATAAATGTACGCCGAGCGCGAGCTAGGCTACCACCCCTTCGTCCGGCTGACCGCAGACCCCTGGTGACGTCACGCGCTTCCATAGCATGGGGCAGGTAGAGCGCAGAGAACTCGTGAGCCTGTAGACCGATTTCGATGATTCTTTTTCTGTTGTGTTGTTGTACTAACGTTCCTTTGATGACACGTAGAAAAGTTTTATCAAACCCTTACTGGGCCTTTAAGTGCCCTCACGAGTTACAATATAAGCACATAATTGTCGATGATTGGAGCAGGGTTGCTGTTTCGCAGTGTTGTATCCTTTTCTTTTAAGAATTTTGAGTGTCTTAAGGATGTTGGGATTTTGACCAAATTTGAGGATGTCATATGGACATGGTTATTCAAAATTGTGTAATTGCTTATTCCTTTCAACATAAGCAAAAACCCATGAATCTGATGAAATTGATTTGCAATGATATTGAAGCAATGGAAAAGTTCTCAACATTGTGCAAGCTTGCCAAAGCCATGCATATAGTTCTGCAAACCAATGCTCAAGGTAAAACGTATTTCAGCATTCTCACCTCGATAAAAGTTGTGATTTGCGTTTGGCTTCACCAACGTTAAACACATAGGCCTATTAACGATGTGTTCAAATCAGAAAAAAAGTTTTAAAATGTAAATGCATAATAGGGCAAAGCATCTTAAATTGTGAGAATGCACATGAAGGTGACTAGAAGCTACCAGTTTGAGAGGGGAGGATTTGTATGTACGCCCGATTACATATTACTAGTCAATTTTCGCGAGCACTTTATTCGCGAATTTCCCCAATTTTTGAGATACACGAAATTTGACAACAGATGTCGACCTTTGGTGACCTTGGCATTCAAATGGCGCCCGCGAGTTTTCGCGATTTTCGGCATTTTTGAGGTTTTATGCGATTTTATTGATTTTATTACTTATTCACGATTTTTTGTGCGAATTTTGCGATATTTTAACTATTATCACTTTTTTGCTAGTTTAAATATCAAAATTGCCATTTTTCAATTTCAGTTTCTACCAAAAAGAATTCGCCCATTTAAATTACGATCTAACAAACATGGCCACCACGCGAAATAAGGCAAAAACTTCGACTTTCGAGTGCTTTGTTTCGATAGTCGACCTCGACCACGGACCACACAAGCGGAAGTTGTCTCGTCAGTCAGTCGTCACTTTGTTTCTCGTCATCTGAGCCATCTGAGCGGTCGAAGTTTTCCCGTTGAATTGTTTCAATTTTTCGTTGCGATGCCTAAAGTGATAAATATCTTCTCTCGTGTTGACGAATTTAAGAGCGAGGGCTTTTACATTTTCGATCGCGACAAGAAAACGATTATGTGCAAATTTTGCAACACAAGAGTGGACTGGTTGCGCCTGGACACATGCAAAAAACACGTGGCGACCGATTTGCATAAACGGAAAAAGGCTGAGACATTGCGAGTTGGGACTGCAAAACGGCAAGTTACCCTGGAAGAAACCGTCAACAACAGCAAGAAGTTGAAGCTGGAAAAAGAAGAATTCGCGACTGACCTTACCGAAGCTTTTGTGAAGGCTAATATTCCCCTCTAAAAAGTGGAAAATCCCAGCCTGAGGAACTTTCTCAACAAATATTGTCCAGGTGAGGTTAGATTTACTTTTTTTCTCAGCCTAGGCCCTAGGCCTACCCAATTCACACCTAACCTCTATGGTTTAGAGTAGGCCTAGGCCTAGGCTTTGCAGGACCATAGGCCCTACTTAATTAACCCATGGCCATGCCCTAGGCTACCATAGTACTAGACCTAACCCTATGCATTGGTATGGATATTTAACTAAGCATGCTAGGCCTAGTCTTCAAATTGAAGTTGCCCTAAGCCCCAGTTCTCAAAATATCATAATGCTGCTCGAGAGCCTAGACTAAGCCTAGGTCTAGGCTAGCCTTGGAACTACGTTTGTGGTGCTAACCTATCTTTGCCTGTGAAACTGGGAAATTTTTTTTTCTGAAGTCCAGGCCTTAACAATAATTACAGCTTTATGCTTAAGACCCACACCAGGATAATTGTCTATGGCATTTAGTTACAACGTTTAATTTTACATTGCAGGAGCTGGAGATCTGCCTCATGCCAAGTTGCTCCGAACGAAGTACGTTCCGGAAATTGGAGAGCAACGCCTCAAAGTTGTTAAGGAAGCCGTCAAGGATCGCCCCGTCGCATTGTTGTGTGATGAAACCACAGATCAGAACGGAAGATGTGTTTTTATCATATTGATTCGGCCACTTCTTTGTGCATCGGTACAAAAAGTTTATGTAGGCGGTGTGAAAGTGTTAGAGAATGCAAATGGAACCGAATGTGCACGGGCGATACTTTCAGTAGTCGCGGCTAACGAAATTAAGTTTGAAAACGTCGTGGCTATAGTTACCGACTCGGCCAGATACATGGGTGCCTGTGTCGATGGGCTGAGAATTCCGTTTTCACCGAGCATGGTTCATGTGCAGTGTTGGGCCCACCGGCTCAATATCATCGCTAGTATGTGGGGCAACCAGCTACAAGAATTAAACGCTTGTGTGTCCAATGCAAAATCCTTGTTCCTCAACACCCGCAAGAGGAAACATAGGTATTTGTCATTTCTTACGGATAAATATCCCAACGGGGAGAAAAAAGCAACATTATTTCCAATGCCAGTCTTAACCAGATGGAACTCCTGGTACAAATCTGTCCAGTACATCCTTACATATGTTGCTGATCTAAAAGATTTGTGTGCTACCTTGGACAAAGAGAGTTGTGGCGTCAACTATTTCAAGCCCCTTACGGATGCAGATATTTAAACAATTTCTGCTTCAGCGACATTTCTCGTCGAACACTGTAATCCAGTGGTTGATTCGATTGTTGTTTTAGAGGGCAACAGTTATCCCTACGTGCATAAGGTGCATGGAAAGCTCCAAGACCATCTGGCAACGTTCAAGAGCGTTGCCAGTGGTGTCCTCGGCGAAGAGACCAGCGCCATAATTTCCAGAATGAGATCTGCCACCAAGAAGACAGAAATGAGGGATAACATAAAAAATCTGGCAATTCAGTGCCACACAAAACTTTCGAAGCTTGTAAACGAAGACAAAGTGAAAACTTTGATTGCCAACATGAGCAAGCTCTTCGATATCCGAAATATTCTGGACTAATGTCGTTGACCCAAACCTGGGAGGTATAGCAGCGAGATTGCCATTTATGTCCACCATTCCCCTCAAGGATCTTGTTGAGGGGTACGCAGCATTCAAGAACCAAGTGAGCGGGCTATTTACAGAAGATAACACCAACTGTGATGTAATTGCAATTTTGTTGGGGCTACGGGAAAGCCATCCAACTTTCGTAGAGAACAGTCTACAAACGTTATGGATCCCACCTTCGAACGTTGATTCAGAACGGGCATTCTCGCACTATGGGAATATACTAACCGATCTTCGAACAAACTTAAAGCCTGAAAACCTTGAGATCATGCTCTCGAGCTACTTCGAGCAATAGGCCCCGGCATAAAAGTGAATCTAGTTTGGGTAGGCAGTAGGCTACAATGATGTTATCAAGTAAAAGTGTGTGTGTAGGCCTAATATAAAACTGCTTTGGGCACTAGGTCTAAAAGTAGGTGAATCTAGTCTATCTTGTCTGAATAGGTTTTATCTATTTGGTGAATGAATAGGTTACAGTGATATTCTTGAGTGCAGCTTTAATATGTGTATGAAATGTAGAATCTGCATTGTAGTAGTTGACCTAAAATGAATCTTGTTTTGGTAAGCTTAAGCAATGTTTTTCAGTGCTGACTAAAAGCTGTATTAAAAAGCTGTGCAATATAAAAACCATATACGTACAACTACTTGGAATGTAATGCATGGACATCCCAAAGAATACCTTCCTTTCTCTATGTACGTAGGCCTAATTTCTTGTGTTTCATACCTACCAGTGATAAAATAGCTTTCTTAATTGAAGAAAATTGTGGCATTGAAATGAACAAGCTTTGGGGCATGACCTTGCATGCAGGTTTCTGCTCTGTTTTATAGAAATAATGTATTCAACCTCAACCTTCATCCCTGTCAATCAACCACATGACTTCTAGTTCTAGGCTTGTAGGCATGGGCCTATGTTTTGGAAATAATAATTTACTATTGAATTTGTATTGGAGAATAATACCCTGAGAACTAACAATGGCAACGTAGATTTTTGTTGGTAATTTACAGTATTTATTTTTTTTACCGATATTATTTACCGCTTTTGACTTTTTTTTTAGTTTAAACATCGACTTTTAGCACCGCTTTTTAATTTTTATTACATCGACAATTGGTAATTTTATTCACCGTTTTGGAAGGTCCCTACATATTACTATTCCATGACCATGTTGTGTTTTTGTATGCATAAGTAAGTGATTGTGAGTGATTGATCGTCATTGAAGTGGTGAGTGAAGCAGGATGTCATGGGAAGCCGGGAATATTCTCACCCTCAATTTAAATTCCGTCATGTAGGGAATTTTTCTTTTATGGTTGGCTGCAATTTGTTATGATTTCTAGACTGTTTGCACCATGAGGTTATTTTTTACACTCAAGTGTAACGAAGTGTAGTGCACGTGTAGGCAAATTTTAAATCTACACCTGATTTTGCTACAACTTGCCCAAAATAAGAAAACATTTTGTCTACACGGTACACCTGCTTACACTGACCTAGGCCTATTTACGTTTTGAGGTTATGGTGTACATGCTCACATTATTTCCATATAGGTAGTGCAAAAGAAGCAGAATATACATTTACTGTTGTTTTATGGTATCGGTCGAAGTATAACAACCATGCACTAGAGCTCTGTCCAAACGACAATACTTGCTAATTGACTAAAAGAGATTAAGTGAATATGAGACTTACCACTCCAGAAAGTAATTCCTTAAAGTACTTCTGGGCTTCGTAGTAGGGGACACCTGTGTTCGGATCAATATGATCATACAGTGCACCTCCAGGAGCATACTCTAGAAATATATACACAGATTCGTCCTCCTTACGTTCACCATAGAACTGGATAATATTTGGAGCTTTTAGTATTCGATGGATGCATATCTCTTTACGAACGAGATCCTTCTTAAATGTCGGTTCACCTTCCAAGTTCATAACTTTCATGGCTACAGCTTGGCCGGAGTGTTTATTGATTAACAGTTTTACTCTAAAAAAGAAAGAAAAATTACATGGAAATGTACACATGTGAAATGAACATAAAAATAAGGCCAAAAGTTGAGTGCAAATAGCCTACTACTTGATATAAGCAAGCATGCAATTGCAAAGCTACCATGCAATTGAAGCATCTCCATGCCCCCCAACTATTCTCATCCTCACATCCAACTGCAGAATGTGCCCTTTTTATGTGCACTATTTCAATGAAAATCAATATATTCTCAGCATTCTTTCATATGCTTGTAGGCAGCCTTCCACTGAGTAGCACAAACTAGCCCCATAAAGTGACACCTGGTGCTTGCATATTTCCCAATACTAATATAAGTGCAAACAGTATCACTTTGACATGTGTTTCAAGTACGTAGCCTACATGTTATGACTAACTAGAAGAGTGGAAAATTAAGTTGGTATGCCTACATTGAACCCAAGATCTACTTGATGTCCGCCTAGCGAAGGCTCGTCGAACTCACAAGCTAGGTCATCGCAGGCCGTTAAACAATGTTAAAAATCACATGTTATTCAAATGGGAGAAACGTTGATAACATATGATGAAGTTAATGTCAAAATAACTTTGGCCTAAAAGGACATATCATCACACTATTTTAAGACTGTTATTCATTGCATTCTATCAAAATGTCTTGTTTACGTGTTTTATGTATTAGTTAAGGCCTACATGATCTACAGGATGGTGGTGGTGGTGGTGGTGGTGGTCGTCGTAGTAGAAGTAGTAGTAGTAGTAGTAGTAGTAGTAGTAGTAGTAGTAGTAGTAGTAGTAGTAGTAGTAGTAGTAGTAGTAGTAGTAGTAGTAGTAGTAGTAGTAGTAGTAGTAGTAGTAGTAGTAGTAGTAGTAGTAGTAGTAGTAGTAGTAGTAGTAGTAGTAGTAGTAGTAGTAGTAGTAGTAGTAGTAGTAGTAGTAGTAGTAGTAGTAGTAGTAGTAGTAGTAGTAGTAGTAGTAGTAGTAGTAGTAGTAGTAGTAGTAGTAGTAGTAGTAGTAGTAGTAGTAGTAGTAGTAGTAGTAGTAGTAGTAGTAGTAGTAGTAGTAGTAGTAGTAGTAGTAGTAGTAGTAGTAGTAGTAGTAGTAGTAGTAGTAGTAGTAGTAGTAGTAGTAGTAGTAGTAGTAGTAGTAGTAGTAGTAGTAGTAGTAGTAGTAGTAGTAGTAGTACCACCTAGTAGTGGTAGTAAAACCTAGTAGTGGTAGTACCACCTAGTAGTGGTAGTACCACCTAGTAGTGGTAGTACCACCTAGTAGTGGTAGTACCACAGGTCTAGTAGTGGTAGTAGGGTAGTATGTAGTAGGGTAAGGTATTTGCCTATAGGCCTAGTAAATGGACAGCAATGGAGGGGGAGGGGGGGATACTTCATCTCTGGCTATTTCTGTCAAAATGCTTGCACAAAGTGAAACGTCACCACTGTGTACCCAAGTCTTTAAGTGGGACCTCCTTGATCTAGGACAGAACTGTAGTAGGCTAATGATTTGTATGCACCCACTGAAGTTTCGTAACCCATCTGCACCTGCTCGCTCAACTCACATAATATGTAGTTACAGGCGTGAATTTGTCGTCTACAGAGCCAAACTCTTTGGTTTTGACCACGATATAGTCCATTATGTCGTTTGACATAAATGGTAAATTGAAAATATCAGCTCTACTTCCTCCCACGGCCAACACCAAGCTGTAGGCCCAAGTACACACCACTTACTCAAGAAAAGAGACGAATAGCTTGGTCTTGAAATTCCCAATTCATGTCCATTCTAAATGGTCTCCACTGCCCATTACATCCGCTTTAAGTGTAGGAGCATGCTTAGTTATAGTAGCATCGTCTCTGCTGACACTAACATCCATGCCAGTAACGTTATCAACGTCGCTTATCACTAATGGTAACAACTCACTTCTAGACTTAGCCTTATTTACCGGCACCCGTGAATTCATAGGTGATTCATAGGCTGAGTCTTATGGCACTCCGTCACCATCAGGTACACAAAGATCCATTTCTTCATCACCATTACTTGTATAAGCACCAATTCTACAGACGGAATTATAGTAGCCTATACCTGAGCCAAGAACATCTAAAATAGCATCGATTTCATCTTGTGTTGGCCGAAAACGCCATTTGTTTTGTCGGAAGATGCCATATTGACAGGCGAACGATACCTAGAATTCAGCTCGATAATAAAATTGATATAAAATCAGGTTAAAATAGACGGTTTAAAAAAAGGCCGCCCTCATACCAACCCAGTTGGAAGGAGTGCAGCCCTATACAAAACACTCTTGCCAACCCCCCCAACTAGCAAACCTAGTGAGGAATGTGGAACTTCCATGAAAACCCCTATTGGTAGGAGTGGCCCCTACTACGGAACACTCCTGCCAACCCCCCTAGGAAATCAGCTGTTTTAACACGTGGATAAGGAATGTGACAGCTCGACAACCCTCGTTGGCAGGGAGTGCAGTTTATTAAAGAACACTCCTGCCAATCCCTATTGGAAATCAGCTGCTTTAACATGCAAAGGATGTGAAAGCTCGGCAACCTTTTAGGCACCAGTTACTGTAGAGCCACATTGTTGATCGGGCAAATCGACGAATCGGGAAATCGATTTAGCTGTGGCCTAAAGGTAAAGCAATTAAGCTCGATATTGAAGTGATCGAGGAAGAGGTTGAGGAGGTGGTTGTGTCAGCCCTGGCTAGCCGGCAACGAAGACATTAGCCCAAGACATGGAGTAGTTCGCTACTCCCCCTACCCGATAATTAATGTTGGAAACGGGGTCAAGATATATATATAGGTATTGAATGGAGACCGAGCTTTCTTTTGGGCTTGATTTATGTCGAGCCAAGCTGTATGACAACTGCTAAATTGTTCATTCCATTGAGTTGATATAAACCAATAATAACCGGAAAAAATCATAAATAATCTTCAGTTAAAAACTGTACATTTTTTTTTTGTAACATGAACATAATAAATAGTTTATACCTTTATGTTCTATAAGATGATTTTGTTATCTCTTAACCCTTTTTGTCCAAATAGCTAATAGTCTATAGAACCGGTTATTCATTTAAAGAAAAGACATGGCTCGTCACATGCACACTCAACCACACGCACGCACAGCAGTCAAAAAACTTTGTGAACCACTGCATAGGTAATGCTGTACTGTATCACTTACTCTCCGAACGCTCCTTCGCCCAGCGTGTCCTCTATGCTCCAATCATCCACAAAGAGTGAAGACGTGTTAATCAGTTTTGTCATGATTTGTCAAATTGCCAGGGTCAGATCTGAAATATTTAAACAAGTTCAGTCATGGCGAAACAATTAATCTACAAGAAAGAATGAACAATGGCAAAAACATTAAAACAACATTTCAATTGGTCAACTCATTCCTAATTATTAGGGTTTCTTTATCCGTCTACTAGTGTGCGACCTCACAGTGGCCTGGCCGTTCAAAACTGATCCAGACATCAATGCCTTGAGCTAGCCACGAGTAAAACATTTGCAAAAGTTTTTATTACAAGTTATAGCCCTACAATTTTCAAGGGAAATGTGTTGAGAAAAATCTACAAAGTGGGTGTTAATAACATGTAGGCCTAGGCCTCGCTGCACCGACCCTATGCCTAGAACTAGGCCTACATGGAGACTCAATTTGCTCACCATCTTAAAGGAATAGTCAGGTGAAAAACTAAAAAATCACCAATGAGTCATAAGTGCATGAAATTCAGTTAGGTATGTATAAAATAAATTGATATAGGTTGCTTCAATGCAAGAAAAAAAATAGTGATCATTTAGCTATTCTACTAGATTCCCTTCGCCAGCTCTGCTGCATTTTTCTTCTAAAGCGTTGTACAGCTGTATCGGTTCTGAGCTCGCTGGCACCTTCCCGATAGACAGAGCACTCATTGTGTAATACGAATACAGCCACAACACTCGGCGACTGCGGACAGTGCCGCTCAAAACAGATAGCAACTTTTGTAGGCCTACACATCAAGTCACAAAAAAATCAATTGCAGGGCATTTTGTAGAGAAGCATATTATTATTATCGGTAGAGAAACGATGCACATTAAAGCTCCTGATCGATTTTTGATAAGTGCCCTATTTTAGCGGTGGTTTTACTATCTCGAGGTAACATTTTTTTATATGGGAATTACCATGAGAAGAGTTGCTCGGTGCTACTTGGTAGCAACAAGCCAAAAAATCGCGTTTTCTTTCATTTTTTAACCCCATGCTTTTAAAGTATGGTATCTTTTAGTCATGTTTTCCATATTTGAGGGTGGACATATACAAATGGTAGTTTTTTAGTTTTTCACCTGACTATTCCTTTAAACTGGTTATTAGTATTACAAACATAAGGGATAGGCAGATCATGAATGAATCAAATGGATTGTTTGTTACAAATAGGGCCCTAGACCCTAGGTCTATCCCGTTATACGGAGTGTCTATACGTCCACCAAGGCGGACGGCAAAGAAATAGCAGTATATACATCCGCGTGGACCCCAAGTATCGAAAACAAATGTTATGAAGAATTGCGGAAGCTAAATTTCGCATCAACTAGGTATATTCACGGTAAGTGATAAATAAATTATGTTATGGATGAGTTAAGTACCGGTAGGCTACAATAAACTATAAAAAGAACTTCTTCAGTTTTTTTTTAGTAAGCCTGGGCCTACAATGGACAAATCAGTACAAAATTAAGCTGAAGAATTCTCATACAAGACTGTGGCACAGCGACTGCATCTGCGGCTACCACCAAAAACATTTCAGGTTCGATACTCGACACATCAGTTTTTCTTTCTGTTTTTACCTTTAGTGTTTGCACTTATAAATAATACACAAGAAATAAAATATGTTTGCCTTCTGGGTCTTTAGACTGGGTTTTGATAAGGATATTTTGTAGGCCTAGGCCTACCATCTAGGGCAGGGGTGCCCAACATACGGCCCGCCAAGCCATTTCATCTGGCCCACACGTCCCATTTACATACTAGTCTCACAACAAAACCCACGACGAAAACTCAATTTTATTTGAAAGCACATTGTTTTGAAATTTATTTGGTGGATATGTGTATAACTATATTTTAGACTTCGCAGCGAAAAATTATCATAATTCTTTTGTTTCTACTCCTAGTTTTATTCCCGTTCAAGCCTAGTTTCTTGGAAGCCGTGGGGGGGGGGGGGGGGCATTATTGTTTTCTGTGGTAACATCCAACTTACTAACTGGCGAGGACTCTACTGGCACAGATAACAAATGCTACTGGTTATAAAAGTGTCCCCAGAAATATGTTTCACCCTTTGAGTTGTGATGTTGCAAAGGCGTCATGACTCAAAGCACAAAAACAAGTGGAATAAAATGAAGGATTAGTTCGAATTGAAAAAGTAAATCTTGTTTTGCAGCAAAGAATCTCAAAAAGAAGGTAAATGAGAATCAAGCGTCTGTCCACGCTAGTTTTCGTGTTGCACAGTGCACATTTACTAGCAGCGGCGGGAACACCATTTGCTGACGGGGAATTTGATATAGATATAGAATAACCAGACTATATATATATATATATATATATATATGATAGGTAGAAGGATAGACCCCAACAGCTTACCTGAATTGTAGACCATGGTGGTATAGAGATAAAGACAACATATATAAAGGACAACACAAGTTTTCAGAGACGTTTCGGTACAAGACCTTGATCACTCGGGAGTAAGAAGAGTACTATCCTTCTACCTATCATATTGCTAGCCTTTTGGCCTCTCTTTAATCCAGTATATATAGGCCAATATATATATATATATATATATATATATATATATAGTTAAGATGATGTGGCCCGCCAACATTGAATAATTATGCTATGTGGCCCACTTCTAAATTAAGTTGGGCACCCCTGATCTAGGGCCTTGTTACGAACGTATACTGGCGAACGTATAGCATACAACTAGTTGCTCATCCACCGTGGCGGCCTGACTACGACGTGGCAGACGTATAGCCTACAGTTCATAGGCCGTCAACAACCTGGCGTACTTATAGCCTAGGCCTACAACTAGTTACCCGTCCACCGTGGCGGCCTGACTACGTGGCAGACGTATAGCCTACAGTTCATAGGCCGTCAACCACCTGGCGTACTTATAGCCTACAACTAGTTGCCCGTCCGCCACGGTGGCGGACCGCGTAGAAAACTGCCCGACGTATAGGCTCCTGCTCATTGCCTGTCCGCGGACGTACAGATGTGACCCCCGTTATAACATTGGCTAGGCCAGGCCCTAGGCTAGTCTAGGCCTAGCCTAGGCTACGCTAGTTCAAAGCGTAGGCCTAATCATGTTCTAGGCCCTAGGCCTATACCTAGCTGAAATAAACATCTAGGCCTATGACAAGAGATTGCATAACACATATGGCTAGGTCTAGGCCTAGGCAGCCTTAATCAAAGAAATTATGGCCTAGGCCTAATGGGTTCAAGGCATAGCTAGGCCTAGGCAGGCTAGGCCTAGGCATAGCTAGGCTAGGCTAGGCCTAGCAAGTTCAACACCAATTGAAAGCCTTCGGCCTAGACCTAAGCTAGGGCCTAGGCCTAGGACCTAAGGCAAGCTAAACTTAAAGATTGACAATACATATACACACATACATACTTTCAATAAAACATAAAGGTCCAGGCCCTAGGATAGAAGGACTTAGGTTAGGCTTAAGGCCTGGTAGCCTACCTAGGCCTAGGCTAGGCTAGCCTATTAGGGTATATTATTATAGGCCTAGCTACTATTAGTGTGATAAAAATCCGAACATAATTAAGAACGTTTAAAAACGCTTCGAACTTAAAATAAAGCGCGGACAGACAAGAAAACCCTTGCCGGACACCTGAACTATCAATTCCAACACGTGTTGCAAGACAATTATTGCTGTGCTTGCACTCTCGGTTTAGCCTAGGTATGAGGCCTAGGTAGGGACAGCAGGTAGGTAGACGCCCGAGGAGACAGAATTACTTATTATTACTGTGTTTAGTGTAAATATTCTTACCGTTAAAGTTTAATCTTCTCACTAACACTTCTCGGCGCCTCAATTCGGCATGTAGAATGCTAAGTCATAACCAATCTTCAAAATAAATATCGCGTCTCACCAAATTCATGGCCGCTTGTTACAACTTCTAAAACGCTCTCAATGCTGTTTTGGCGCCGAGAGTAGCTCAACGCCGCCAGGCGCTAGAAAAGGAAAATGGCGATTTAAAAGAGTTCATTCCAAACAGTTTCAAAAGAAATATATTCCAAAGATAATAATAATATGAACGTTTGGCGGTTAAAAACCGAAAATTGTATTTAAACGTCATATTTTTCCAATATTAAGCGCTGACTTATATATATTATATTATATATCAATGTTGTTATATATTATATTAAGCGCTAAATAATATAATATTTGTATTGTAACACTACAAGTCCGATATCAATGTATTACAATGATCTATAGATGTTAATAAATAAATAAATACGTACATACATATTATACATACATACATACATACATATTCATACACAGGCGCGGACTGGCTAGGGATGCCAGGATGCGAACGCATCCCGGGCCCTTTGGCAGTCCGGGCTGCCACCAGAAAGTTCCTATGATATAAATACTTCTCTGTATATTGCTAAAAAAAATTTTAACCACACTCTATAAGTATTATTTTGAAATTATAATTGAATTTATTGTAATATTTATTGTAAATATTCAACGTAATTAATTGAATACTCTATAAGTATTATTTTGAAATTAAAATTGAATTTTGGAACAAATTGATATTTCTTCTGGGTTGTTTCGACGTTGTTCCCAGAAGAAAATATCAATTTGTTCCCATCTACGGGTCGTGAAAGCCTCCAACAACTTATAATTGAATTTATTGTAATATTTATTGTAAATATTCAATGTAATTAATTGAATATAATTGAAATTATTTTGCTACTGGTAGGGTGGCCTCTGATAATCGCGCCCTAAAATCGCATTTTAGGCCATAAAATTCAATGCAACCCCAAAAACTTTTTTGCGCCTTCGGCGTATTTGCCTCCGGCGGCTGGGTCTTCGCCCCAGACCCCAGCTGCGCCACCAAGCAACCTCGTGTGGGCTCCCCCAAAACCCAGCATCCCGGGCCTTTTAATGCCAGTCCGCCCCTGTACGTACATACATACATAAATACATACATACATAATAACATAATGTATAAATTAATTCAACAGTATGTTTGTCATGATCAATGTTGACGATCAACTGTTGCACACTGACTTGGGCAAGACAATCCCAATAGCTGCTCCTATTAGTGCTGACAACTGCGCATACCAGTACCACACCGTTGCACACCGCATAACAACAGTAGGGGTGACCATAATTCCAAAACGAAAAACCGAGAAGACACTTTGAGATTGTGATCATGTTCCTGTGTGGCACATTATGGGTCTGGCAGCTAGGGCAGCTGCCATAGGCAAAAATTTTGTTTGGTATTTTTGACCTCAAGGTAGCCTTTAGAGCAAATTGAGCACAGAAGGCACTACATTTCAAAAATTTAAAATTTGAAAGACAACTTAATGTGTGTTTATTTCTTAGAACGTAATATTTATGTTTTTTATTTTGTATAATAATAATAAACTTACACAAATGTAATCTTGGATTTCTTCTTTGTTTATTTATGCTATTAATTTTCATTTGAAAACAATGCTATCAATTTGAAAACGTATAGAATTAATATTAATCTATAGGAAAAAAGAAATAATTGGTCGAGTTCTGACAACTGGCACATTTTGCCTTCCCCAGAACTATTTTCGGGACACTGGGACAGATCTCAAAAAAACGGGACGATCACGGTAAAACCGGGACGTCCGGTCACCCTACGCAACTGCAGGCGACCATAAATCATGTAATTCTCAACTTGAGAAACTTGTTGAAACTCAACTTGTGTCAACAGTGAAAGATGGACTAGTCCATACTAGTACTACTTGGGGAGTGAAATGATGGCAAATGGAAAGATTGAGAAGGAAATAAACAACAGGATCTAGATGGCCAGCCAGTGCATTCTACCAACCTATGAATGGGTTGGTATGATCAGAGCTGGGCAGTATCGAAAATACATGTATTTGAAATACATTTGTATTTTGTATTTTGTATCGAAAATACCCGAGCTTAAAGTATCTTGTATTTTGTATCGAAAATACATTTTTCAAAGTATTTTGTATTTTACAAAATACTTCTCCCAACAAAATACATTCAATTCATCTTCTACTGATGATGACTTTTTCGCTTTTGAAAAAGAAGGCAATATGGTCGATGCCCCTCTTCGTTTTAAAAATAACACACACAACGGAGAGTTGGAAGTACTACAATTCCTCCAAGATAAACGCAGAGACATTCAAATGCTAAGCTTGTATCCGGCCATAAAACAAATGTTTCTGCAGTACAATACAAGCTTGACATCAAGTGCCCCAGTGGAGAGGATGTTTTCATTTGCCAGTATTGTAAACAATCCACGCAGAAATGCATTATTGGACGGATTTTTCCAAAAACTTATAATTCTGAAAGCCAATGGCCAATGGGCAGCAATGAGTGTAATTTCTTCTTCTCTTATGCCCGCAATTGGTCTATTCGGCCATCATGCGTTGTCGTGCTAACCAATAGAGACAGGACTCCCTCTGTACATATGTCATGCCATCTGGCATCGCGTCAAGTTCCCTCTTCATCCTTTCACAACCAAAAAGATGACGTCTATTCTGCTCTTCCTTACCACACAAGCTGCACAAGCTCGACTCAGCCATTCCCACTCTGTGCAGATGTTTACCCAGTAAGTCATGCCCTGTGTCTAGTCTAAACTAAGCTGTTGAAACTTTTCTGTTCTTATATTTAGTGCTACCATCATTGTTTGTATTGTACTGTCCGTTACACGATGATGAATAAATTAATGTTCTAGACATACACTAAGCACTTGCTTTTGTTAAACCAACATCCAAAATTTTAAAAGAAAAAAATTTTGGTTGTTCTTTATTTCCCGGTAGTTGTAGTTGTAGCATAGGGAAATGTATTTTATTTTAAGTATTTTTGAAAATACAAATGTATTTTGTATCGAAAATACATGTTTCTAAAAGTATGTTGTATTTTGTATCTAAAATACATTTATTTCAGTATTTTGTATCTAAAATACAAATATTTGAGTATTTTGCCCAGCTCTGGGTACGATGTACACAATTTGGCCACTACCAGAGCTGGGTAGGAACGTAACGGAAGCAACGCGTTTCTTTAATGAAATTATTTTGTCAGTGACAAGCCAGTAACCTCATTACAATATACCCAATGTAATGGAAGAAATATCACTAAGTACCTATTTCTTGGTAATTTGATGTAAGTAACGCGTTACCGCTGGCGCACCCACTGCCTTTAAAACGTCAACAAAATATGCAATATTAAATTAATATATTAATATGTCTAATACAGACTGCACAAAATAAATTTACAATTACCTCGCTCTTAATGTGGCTTTTCAGAGTACTTAGCCTATTTTTATTTCCTTGCCTTCTTCAATAGTCCTGTGATAAGGTATAATCGAAAGGACATTGTTTATTTTGAAAGTAATTTTGAAGTAATTTTATTACTTTTTTTCACAAACAGTCACATAATTTAATTACATTTTTGAAAAAGTAACTTAATGGTAATTTTATTACATTTTGGCTCCAGTAATACGTAACATAATTGCAATACTTTTGAGAAGTGATTTACCCAGCACTATAGTGCAAGAGGGTACTGATGTGAGACATACTTCATACCACAGATAACTAATTAACTGTTAATTAGTTATCTGTGCTTCATACTAATCCTTACACATAATGCAGCATAAATGTGTACACAGGCCTTAGGGAAGATAGAGCCAGCATAAATTAGGTTTCTAAGAAGCACGACACGTGGGGAAAGCAAGGAGAGATAGGATCCAAACACATCAATATGGATGATGGTTGGTATGGAAAAGTTTTGGGGTGAGATTGGAAGGATATCATACACTGAAATGAAATTTGCTATAGGCTTTCATAACTGCAGTCTTGAATATAATTTAGTTGTCCCAGTGGCATAACTCCCTAGTGCAAGGTATTGGGTGCTTACGGGCCCCGTGGCCTAGGGCCTCCCTCCACAATCACCAATTCAAAGACCGACACAATGATAACGACAACTAAATCTTATTTGAAGACTAGAACGGTTTGGACGTATGAGAAGGATGGGAGTTGAGAGGTTGTCAAGAAACATGTATGAGTATGACATGTAATACTGGTCCGAAGACGGCATTCAAGAAACAGGCAGAGACCTGCAGAAGAGAGAATGAGCTTGGGAAGATATAACAGTCGATTGAAGTCAAGCCGACCCAGTTAGAAGCAGGAAATAGAGACAAAAGAATGAGTGCAGAATAGTTGTTACAAGTAATAGTTAAATAGCATAGAGTAAATGTAAAGTGTAATACATGTTCTGATCTACCCTTGTTTACTTATGTTGCATAGTACAAGTACAATAAAAGTGTTGACAATAGGATCCAAAAGCTTGTCTTGATGTGATAATGGCAACTGATGAAGTTGAAAGTATGTACCGGTAGCTATCATCAATACTATCTCTACCATTGCATGTTGGCATAATAGTATCGGCATTGTCTCAAGAGATAATTACTATATCGAATCCTCAAGAAGTAGCTATAGGCCTACACATGCTATACTTGGCCTAAAACAACATTACAGTATGCTTCCGTCATAGTGAGCGATTTGTAGTCAACCAGCGAGCCCGTCTTAAATACCAATAACTGATTGGCCACGAAACACTCGTCTATGACAAACACACCAGTAAGGTTATTTCGGGGCAAGTATAATACCAAACCAAAATAGATATCAAGGATTGAAAATTGAAACACTACACAAAAATAAGACATTTTTGGAGAAAACTCCGTTTATTTCCATGAAATGAACATTTTCATTGCAATAATTTAGTTGACAAGAAAATATTTTGTTTTTTGGCTAAACTTCATCCAAAAACATAAAATCATTAATTGACAAATAGATCAAGAAATAGATACTATTCTTGTTCAGTAATCAACCATCATATAAAAAAAGTACCTTTCATTGGAGGTAAATATCATTGTACTGATAAACCAATCATCATGGGAACTGTATGAGCCAGTTCCCATTGTAAGAAAGAATCTGACCACAAACTTACTTTTCATGGCCAAATCGAGCTTAGTGTGACCAGTATGTCAATGTTAAGGTCTTGCATACTTGCACAAAATGTAAGGTACCACAAATGGAGTTCTCTTTGAATTTGCTCGTTGATTAGACTCTTAACAAAAGATACAACACAGTAATAATAATGTACTGGCATTGACTGGAGTTTCTTAATTGAGGCTGTGTCGTCCAAACCGGGCTAAGCATAATTTCTAACACTGAAAATGATGTCACTTCCCAGAGAATATTAATGCATTTGCAAAGAAACATAGTTCCAAACTTAAAATCAATTATTAAAGAAAAAATTAAAAAATCTCCATAAAATACATACATTCTTTAGAGAATGACATCATTTTATAGTACCATAATATTCACCTTTAAAAATATTAAGAGATGGTGTTACATGTTATGTAGTATCAAATACCAATTTAAAAAACTCGTAACCTAATCATATTCGTACACCGTATATATTTTTAGATAACGATTAATTAGCAAATATAACCTAGAATATGCTGCTTCAAAGTGCAGTTGGGCCATAAAAATAGGCACGTTGCATATTAGTAGGGCAAGGGATGATAACGACAATCAACTAACATACCTCAGTTAAGTCGAAAACCTCTAACGGACGACAAATCTCAAATTGCTCGTGCAGAATAAGCGTGCATAATAAGATTTCAAGTTATAAACTGCTGCCATGCATACTGCAGACTACGGGGGAACGTTGACAACAATATCCTGACATCCGCGAGGGGAATCTAATGAATAACTGCAGCAAAGCATACTGTAGACCATGGAGGAAATATTTTAATATTTTAAGTTGACCAGGATATCGCGATATTTTTGATATGTCCCTACGATATCGATATCGAAATTAACCACGATTTTCTCGCAATATCGTTGAACATCTCTACAATATAGGCCTCCTATATAGGACGATATTTGCACTGCATAAAAAATGTCGTATCGTACCGATAATAAATGCTTACGATATCAGAATATATTTTATTTTTTAAAGCTACATTATTATCGATTATTATCGATTATCGATGACTTTTTAGTTTTTTTTTTTTGGTCATAACTAGAGATGCAAGAAAATGGTTTTATTTTTCTTCACTTTTCGTTTGAGAAATTGAGAATTATGGTGTTTTGTGGTGTTATTGTTTTTGTAATCGTAAATCATGTTTTTACATAAAATCATTGATAAAACTAAAAAAGGTTACAATTTCTAAACTATTATATGTGTATGGCCCTAAATGTATATACATAGTGATGGGCGTCAAAGATTAGATTAGACTGCAGAGAAGTAAGTGGTGATGATGCGGACTGCTTATTTTCGCTTTTTATCTCGTAATTCTTGTGAAGATTTGAACGGAAGGGAATACAAAATTACGAATTACTGTTAATAATGGTGCTATTTTGCTAGAAAGTGGCAATTATGGTGTTATATCGCGAATAAACTCATAATTCGTTTTATAAGCATTTTATGGTGTTATTTCGCGATTTGAATCTGAATCCCAGTGACGCATAACGTAAAGAAATTTTGAAACCAGCACTCTAGAGTGTTTTGTTACACTTTTCGTTTTATCGCGCATTGCGAAAAACTTGCATCTCTAATCATAACGCATCTCTACAAAATTATAGTAAGCCTACCTACATGCTACGAATTTTTGTTCAGGGCACTTTCTATCTAGGTTTCTTTAATTCTTGTCTCTCATGTAAGCTTTGTATTTTTGAAGAATTCTAGGCCAAATCCGAGACAAATCAGTTTTTCGCCAATTGAGCTTGGGAAAACTAACACTTTTTGCTGAACTTTCTATGTTCGATGCATGAATTGTTAAATATAAGTTATAACAAGTTAACTATGTAATGTGTCAACGATTGTGAAGCAATCGTTACAACGATCATTGATCAATATGTAAACTAAATATTCTGCATATCTGTTATACCATAAAAATCAATACAATAGAGTACAGATATTTTACATGATTTGAAACTTCACCCCTTAATATGTGACCACCACCCAACACAGCAAAATGATTGGGTAGGCCCTACTTGTATCCCCTACACGGCTGTGAATTTAAAAAAAATTGATTTTTTTGTTTATTTAATTTAATTTCTTCATTTAGTCCTGTTTCTATGCATATATGATACATATGTATGCTGTTCTTATTTATTGCGGTATAATTATTTCACTGTATGCATTGCACTTGTTTTATGCCTCAAAACCACGCTCAAAACGGCAAAAATAAAAGACATTCTCTCTAGGCCCTAGGCCTAGACCTTGCACATCAACAAGTGAGAATCTAACTTTATTGTTGAATGCTAGTGATGCGTCTATCCCTTCTTATAACAGTGGTAAAATTTCATTAAGCAAAATCTCAAGTGGCTGGAGGATTTATTGGTGAGACATGAACATAACCGTAGGTAAAAGTGTTTCTTAACTTTAACTAGCATTATCTCAGATAGAGTTTTTGATACGTTTGCTCTAACTTGGAAACAGATTAGATATAGTAAATAATAAGATAGAGACTTGAATTTTGTTTTATTTAAAATAAACGAGTATGGGGCATGAGTCTATGAGGGCTTTTTTTCATATTTGTTTCATGATTATTTAATAGAACAATTTGAATACAAAAATATTTCAAGGAAAACTTATAATTAAAAAACTTTGAAGTTAGAAAATTCATAATACACCTTTCAGATAAAAATCTCAAAAAAGCTCTCATAGGCTCATTCCCACATATCATCTGCATTAGATGAGACCACAATCAACTTTCTATGACTAAAAGTAGGCATCAAAATCCATATCACCAGTTTACCATTGTTATAACAATGAAATAAATCATAATGGAATTTATGAATATTTTAATTGTTTTCAAATGGACATTATCTAATTAGGTAAGTGTCAAACTTATAGAAAATACAAAAATATAAGAATGATAATAGTTTAGATTTTTGTTGCTAGGGGATACAAGTACCTTAATATGTGACCACCACCCAACACAGCAATATGATTGATTATAAATAATATAGTAACTATATTATTTAATAGTATTATATGAATAAATAGTATATGATTTTGTCAGGTCGTCACTAGGGAAGACCACAGGTACCCGATACCCGCCCGACGAAGTCGGGTACGGGTTTGTGTTTTCTCTACCCGTTTACACGACAAAACCCGTGAACTGATTCATCCGTCATTACGTATTTTATTTTTGTGCTTGGCGGTATTTCCCTTAGAAATAGAATCGCGTCTATAATTAATAAACTGTCCACTTTGATAGTTTCTTTTGTTCATGCCGCCCGATTCCCTGTTCATTTAAGCCTGGCCGCCGGCAATCTTTTAGCATGAATTGCTACCCTACACCTCCCCCCCCCCCCCTCCCCTCCCAAAGCACACAACCATTCGACACTTCCAACTGCACTTCTGCCCGCGACCTTGAGCTTGAGAGGCGGCTGTGAGCCAGTGACTCATTCTTCGTTTCGGAGAACGCATTATGTTTCATCCCGCTCCGATCCTCGACCCCCCGCGCTGTTGTTCACTTTCTCTTGTCATGGGTGCTCAACTTTTCATCACGAAATATAATGAAACATCCTAATCCCTGCTACTACAATACACTATTTGTAGTGTTATTTTCGACGAGAGCGATATTGAGCGGTTGATTTGAAACCCCACACGATTTTGTTTTATTAGGCCCAGGCCTACCCGGGTAACCCGTGGGTATAGTGAACGGGTACCCAGGTCGTAAAAAAGTCGGGTTTCGTCATTCCTAGTCGTCACGGAGGTAAGGGTGGTCACATAGCGATGGAGGGGAGCAGCAGGGGAGTGTCAAACTAAGAAAATCTCAAGTCTAGCAGTTAGATGGTAGTAAGGGAAGATGTGTACCATACAATACCCCACACAAACCTTGACAGCAACCTCTCTCTAGCACTTAAATTACCTCAAATTGCTCCTCGTAGTCATCTTACTGTTTTAGAGCTTTTGATTTAAGTTTTTAGCACTTCTTGCTTTGTCCACTTGGAGTGTCATTTCATTTTTATGGTGAATAATATTTTACCTGTCTGGGCCCGGGGTAGAATTTGGCCGAGGGTATACCTCTGCCAAAAAAAGAGGCAAGAAAATGAGATACCACCCCTTTCCCTATCCTTCCTTAAACTCCTTTAACCAACTGGCTTTTTACCAACTGGCACAATACTAGCCACAATAGACGTAACCTCCCTAACGGTGTTAGGCCTGACAGCAATGGAACATTACCTGAATACACGACCGTCCAACACGAAGCCCAGCACACAGTTCCTAGTCGATCTCGCTCATATGGTTTTTACATGAAACAAGTTCACATTCATGAACGATCATTATCTGCAGACCAGAGGAACAGCCATAGGGACGAGAATGGCATCTGCGTATGCAAATTTGTTCATGGGTAAAATTGAAGAAAGTTTTTTTGAGCAAACAGTCACTCCACCTTGTGCTGGTTGCGATTCAAAGATGGCAACTTCTTAATTTGGACGCATGGGCAGGACTCCCTGGAAGGGATTCTTTCTACATTAGCTAAACACCAGCCAGGCAGTCAAGTTCACCTGGGACTTTTCACTAACAAAAGTCAGCTTCCTAGATGTAGACATCCAGTTGAAGGAGGGTACCTTACAAACAAGTGTACACATCAAACCCACCAACAGTATGCAATACTTGCATTATAACAGCTGTCACCCCACCCATATGAAAAAACCCCTTCCGTACTCCATGACCACGAGAGGACGGAGAATGTGTTCGGATGAAGTTAATCTGGCTAAAAAAAATCACCATGGCATTTATCAATCGGGGCTAGTGATAACGTCGATTAACCGAAAACCAGTTTTGAACCGGTTTTGATAAAAACCGGTTTCGATTTTCAGATTCGGTTCTACTTTATTGCGCGGCGTGTGCTTCACCCTCGCTAAGAGCCACGCCTCTGACGGGCGGTCGGGCGGGTTGTTGATTGCCTAACGACGTGTGTCCTGTAGCAACAAGGAACCACTTGTCGAGTACTCAGATTTCAGTGGCGTATCCAGGAATTGGGAAAGGGGGGGGTTTTCAACCCATATTATAGAGAGTGGAGCCGAAACATAATTGGGGTTCCGGGGGGGGGGGGGGGGGGGGGGCTTGCCCGAAAAAATTCTCGTCAATGTCATTTTAGTGCAAATCTGTGCGTTTAACTGAAACATGATTACTCAGTTTCGGGCAACACATTTTTTCCTTAGCACCGCTAATAAAAGGAACCTCAATCAATAATTTGCATATTTTTCGTATTGCTTTTGCTTTTAATAATTACAACAATATACAATAATTATAAAGTAAAACATCTAACTGTCTATTTAAATACAGTCTTATGATACTGTCTATTGAATTGTAAACGGTCATTTTCCATGTTTCCTTTGCAAAAGGGGGGGGTTTTGTCCCCCCCTCCCCCCCCGTGTATACGCCACTGTCAGATTTCATCTTCTTTCCTGGGATTTCCTTGTTTGTGAGGACTAATTAGCAGCTGTATTATACAGTTAAACCGCCTTTGTACATTTCTTACGTTAATGCGTTCCAAAAATCAGTCCATCAGAGAAATTTGATCCAATAGTACGTTTTCTGTGTTCTCATAATCGGTTTTTCCGACCAGTGAGCCGAATTCCAAGTTGTTATTGCTCAAGCGCAACCACGACCCACGTTAGTCATTCATCCCAGTTTTGCGAAGCGCCCCCCACCCCCTTCCATCACTCAACACAATGCAACCCAGCCATCAGTGAGTGACTTGACCTTGATCAGCTGCATCTCATTCCGTGGGGGGGGGGGGTCTCTGAAAAGGTCGTTTTATCTACGATCTCGGCTGCCAGCACTGAGGTTCTTTACCTGCTTACCATGAATAACAAACCCTCCTCCAGTGGTCCTCTTTACAAAAGGCTTTTGTCAAACTACAGAGTTATAATTAAACATTCTAATTAAACATTTTAATTAAACATTGCCATCGCACTTCGGCTACTCTTACGTATTTTCCTAAGTATTGAAAGCAATATTTTTACCCACTAGAGTTTTTTATGACCCACCTCGAAAAAATGTTGGGATACATCATCACAGCCTAGCCTAGCTGCGTGACCTTGGTCGCCGGGCCTCGCTTACGACCCTTCTTAGATAAGCATGGTGTCGGGGGGGGGAATGTTATGTCAACAAGAGCGCGTTTTTCCCAATACCACGTTTTTTCGTCTCGGGTCCCTCGAAAACGTAAAACTGTATTTTAATAGGAGAGCCCCCCCCCCCCCCCCCCCCCTTACAATATTACCCGAGTTGGCAGACAGCCAAAGTCGCAAGGTCGTCCCTTTCACCGTCCCGATCCTTTGTCCTCATATGCTGACAAAGCAGGCGGAACGGACTGGCTTTTTGCTCACCTCCCTCGCTGATACAACCTTACATAAATATGTTTATTTTTGGAAAGCGTTTTTTTTTTTGAAACCGTTTCGAATTCGGTTATCCGGTTAGTAATTTTACCAACCGATGTCATCACTAATCGGGGCTATCCACCACAGCAGGTCATAAAGCCAGTAGCACGCCCACTCAAGACCACACCACCACCAATGGCATCCAGGCTTACAACAGCTTAATGGCATAATTACAAGGAATCGATATATACTACATACTTCACCGTCGACACAGAATCTCAAAACACCCAGGGTAACCTTCAGAAGAACACCTAACATTAAGGATATGTTAGTGAACAAGTACCCAACACCTAGCATGCTGAAGCTACCACATGGATCTTACCCATGTGGTACAATAAATACACCAGCACCAACATTCACGGCACATACAATCCTAGGCCGTAACCCCTGTGCTATTAAACAGCTAATCTACCAACTGGCTCGTAATCACTGCTCCACTGAATATATAGGTCTAACAACTACCTTCAACACCCGCATGAATGGGCACGGGCACGACACAAGAACCAGAAAAGTAGAGAAGCCAGTATCTAAACATGCCGGTGACCACGACAAACTATGCAATAACTGCTTTAAAGCAACAGTTGTGAGGTCTCTTCTTAGCAACTGCACAGACACTGAATTACAAAAATGGAAGCTAGCTTACCAGTGAATTACAAATTCAAGAATCCCTCCCAACCTAAACCTCCAGTAAGCTCACCATCTTCCTACCTACTCCATACCAACAGCAACTTGTGTAAATAGTGTATACAATTCAAAACCGGAAGTGACATGATAATTGGAGAACTTCTGACTCAAGTCTTCTCTCCACCTTTCTTGGGGTGAACAAGGCCACATCAGGCCGAAACAGTATCGACGTTATTGTCTAGTCTTTCTATGTTTTTACCAACTCCGAAGGCCGTCAGCAATTAGGTAAGCTGTTGGTTTCCTACCTATCCACCCCCATTGCTAAATATTTAACTCCTTTAAATAAAAGTCCAACTTGCCCCTTTCCTCCAGTCAACGCACGACGTCATATAACCTAGTTGTCGAGAATGTCGATAAACACGAATAATAATCGACGCTTTGAGCCGAGGTCGATGACACAGTCTCAGTCAAACACTCATTTCGATATTCAACCACAATTTTTAGTTCTTTGTATGAAATATAAAATACTAGTGTGGAATCAGCCCTCATGTTGTAAGATATTGGGAGAACTGGAACAAAATTAAGTCCCCTGCAGACAATTCTCCTTAACCACTCGTTCTACTAATAAAATTGTTCCAATTGTTCCTCAAACCAATGTATGCTTCCTAAAAAACAAGTTACATATAGCTTTCTAGTACAGTAGTTTTCTTTTAGTACGTATACCAATTTGTTTTAGAGGTAAAGCAAATAAAGATTTACCACTTTTAAACTATAACTAGACCTATGATTACATAATTGAAATGCTCACTGTTGCTGTAAATATAGTAAAAGTACATCTTAAACAATGGCACATTGATATATAAAAATAATAAAACTGAAAGCAAACATCAAATGTTTTTCAATTGATCACATACATAAGAAATATGAATTGGTTTCAGGCCTATAGTCACTAAATAGATGTTAATACAACAACGGATACTCTAATTCAGTGCAAACTCAAAAGAATTTGCTAACTCTCATTTGTATATGAATCGGGTCTATGAAAAACTGTACATTTTTAGCATCTTCTTTTCAAAGTACCTACACACATATTTGGCTTATATATATATAAAAAAAAAAGATTGTAAAGAAATAATGCAAAGAGTGTAATAGATCTAATTAATGATGCAGTAGTCTATCGGCTGGAGCTGGAGCTTGATCGGCTGTATCGACGTCTGCGTGCCGGGCTGCGACTGCGCTGACGGCGTCTTGGGGGTGGTGTCCTGCGTCTGGGAGGGGGAGGACTGCGCCGACGATACCTACAACACGTAACCACATCTAGCATTTAGCGTCATAGTGTCTTGGGGGTGGTGTCCTGCGTCTGGGAGGGGGAGGACTGCGCCGACGATACCTACAACACGTAACCACATCTAGCATTTAGCGTCATAGTGTCTTGGGGGGGGTGTCCTGCGTCTGGGAGGGGGAGGACTGCGCCGACGATACCTACAACACGTAACCACATCTAGCATTTAGCGTCATAGTGTCTTGGGGGTGGTGTCCTGCGTCTGGGAGGGGGAGGACGATACCTACAACACGTAACCACATCTAGCATTTAGCGTCATAGTGTCTTGGGGGCGGTGTCCTGCGTCTGGGAGGGGGAGGACTGCGCCGACGATACCTACAACACGTAACCACATCTAGCATTTAGCGTCATAGTGTCTGGGGGGCGGTGTCCTGCGTCTGGGAGGGGGAGGACTGCGCCGACGATACCTACAACACGTAACCACATCTAGCATTTAGCGTCATAGTGTCTTGGGGGGGTGTCCTGCGTCTGGGAGGGGGAGGACTGCGCCGACGATACCTACAACACGTAACCACATCTAGCATTTAGCGTCATAGTGTCTGGGGGGCGGTGTCCTGCGTCTGGGAGGGGGAGGACTGCGCCGACGATACCTACAACACGTAACCACATCTAGCATTTAGCGTCATAGTGTCTTGGGGGGGTGTCCTGCGTCTGGGAGGGGGAGGACTGCGCCGACGATACCTACAACACGTAACCACATCTAGCATTTAGCGTCATAGTGTCTTGGGGGGGGTGTCCTGCGTCTGGGAGGGGGAGGACTGCGCCGACGATACCTACAACACGTAACCACATCTAGCATTTAGCGTCATAGTGTCTTGGGGGTGGTGTCCTGCGTCTGGGAGGGGGAGGACTGCGCCGACGATACCTACAACACGTAACCACATCTAGCATTTAGCGTCATAGTGTCTTGGGGGCGGTGTCCTGCGTCTGGGAGGGGGAGGACTGCGCCGACGATACCTACAACACGTAACCACATCTAGCATTTAGCGTCATAGTGTCTTGGGGGGGTGTCCTGCGTCTGGGAGGGGGAGGACTGCGCCGACGATACCTACAACACGTAACCACATCTAGCATTTAGCGTCATAGTGTCTTGGGGGTGGTGTCCTGCGTCTGGGAGGGGGAGGACTGCGCCGACGATACCTACAACACGTAACCACATCTAGCATTTAGCGTCATAGTGTCTTGGGGGTGGTGTCCTGCGTCTGGGAGGGGGAGGACTGCGCCGACGATACCTACAACACGTAACCACATCTAGCATTTAGCGTCATAGTGTCTTGGGGGTGGTGTCCTGCGTCTGGGAGGGGGAGGACTGCGCCGACGATACCTACAACACGTAACCACATCTAGCATTTAGCGTCATAGTGTCTTGGGGGTGGTGTCCTGCGTCTGGGAGGGGGAGGACGATACCTACAACACGTAACCACATCTAGCATTTAGCGTCATAGTGTCTTGGGGGTGGTGTCCTGCGTCTGGGAGGGGGAGGACTGCGCCGACGATACCTACAACACGTAACCACATCTAGCATTTAGCGTCATAGTGTCTTGGGGGTGGTGTCCTGCGTCTGGGAGGGGGAGGACTGCGCCGACGATACCTACAACACGTAACCACATCTAGCATTTAGCGTCATAGTGTCTTGGGGGTGGTGTCCTGCGTCTGGGAGGGGGAGGACTGCGCCGACGATACCTACAACACGTAACCACATCTAGCATTTAGCGTCATAGTGTCTTGGGGGTGGTGTCCTGCGTCTGGGAGGGGGAGGACTGCGCCGACGATACCTACAACACGTAACCACATCTAGCATTTAGCGTCATAGTGTCTTGGGGGTGGTGTCCTGCGTCTGGGAGGGGGAGGACTGCGCCGACGATACCTACAACACGTAACCACATCTAGCATTTAGCGTCATAGTGTCTTGGGGGTGGTGTCCTGCGTCTGGGAGGGGGAGGACTGCGCCGACGATACCTACAACACGTAACCACATCTAGCATTTAGCGTCATAGTGTCTTGGGGGCGGTGTCCTGCGTCTGGGAGGGGGAGGACTGCGCCGACGATACCTACAACACGTAACCACATCTAGCATTTAGCGTCATAGTGTCTTGGGGGCGGTGTCCTGCGTCTGGGAGGGGGAGGACTGCGCCGACGATACCTACAACACGTAACCACATCTAGCATTTAGCGTCATAGTGTCTTGGGGGTGGTGTCCTGCGTCTGGGAGGGGGAGGACTGCGCCGACGATACCTACAACACGTAACCACATCTAGCATTTAGCGTCATAGTGTCTTGGGGGCGGTGTCCTGCGTCTGGGAGGGGGAGGACTGCGCCGACGATACCTACAACACGTAACCACATCTAGCATTTAGCGTCATAGTGTCTTGGGGGTGGTGTCCTGCGTCTGGGAGGGGGAGGACTGCGCCGACGATACCTACAACACGTAACCACATCTAGCATTTAGCGTCATAGTGTCTTGGGGGCGGTGTCCTGCGTCTGGGAGGGGGAGGACTGCGCCGACGATACCTACAACACGTAACCACATCTAGCATTTAGCGTCATAGTGTCTTGGGGGCGGTGTCCTGCGTCTGGGAGGGGGAGGACTGCGCCGACGATACCTACAACACGTAACCACATCTAGCATTTAGCGTCATAGTGTCTTGGGGGTGGTGTCCTGCGTCTGGGAGGGGGAGGACTGCGCCGACGATACCTACAACACGTAACCACATCTAGCATTTAGCGTCATAGTGTCTTGGGGGGGGTGTCCTGCGTCTGGGAGGGGGAGGACTGCGCCGACGATACCTACAACACGTAACCACATCTAGCATTTAGCGTCATAGTGTCTTGGGGGTGGTGTCCTGCGTCTGGGAGGGGGAGGACTGCGCCGACGATACCTACAACACGTAACCACATCTAGCATTTAGCGTCATAGTGTCTTGGGGGCGGTGTCCTGCGTCTGGGAGGGGGAGGACTGCGCCGACGATACCTACAACACGTAACCACATCTAGCATTTAGCGTCATAGTGTCTTGGGGGCGGTGTCCTGCGTCTGGGAGGGGGAGGACTGCGCCGACGATACCTACAACACGTAACCACATCTAGCATTTAGCGTCATAGTGTCTTGGGGGGGGTGTCCTGCGTCTGGGAGGGGGAGGACTGCGCCGACGATACCTACAACACGTAACCACATCTAGCATTTAGCGTCATAGTGTCTTGGGGGTGGTGTCCTGCGTCTGGGAGGGGGAGGACTGCGCCGACGATACCTACAACACGTAACCACATCTAGCATTTAGCGTCATAGTGTCTTGGGGGCGGTGTCCTGCGTCTGGGAGGGGGAGGACTGCGCCGACGATACCTACAACACGTAACCACATCTAGCATTTAGCGTCATAGTGTCTTGGGGGTGGTGTCCTGCGTCTGGGAGGGGGAGGACTGCGCCGACGATACCTACAACACGTAACCACATCTAGCATTTAGCGTCATAGTGTCTTGGGGGTGTGTCCTGCGTCTGGGAGGGGGAGGACTGCGCCGACGATACCTACAACACGTAACCACATCTAGCATTTAGCGTCATAGTGTCTTGGGGGGGGTGTCCTGCGTCTGGGAGGGGGAGGACTGCGCCGACGATACCTACAACACGTAACCACATCTAGCATTTAGCGTCATAGTGTCTTGGGGGTGTGTCCTGCGTCTGGGAGGGGGAGGACTGCGCCGACGATACCTACAACACGTAACCACATCTAGCATTTAGCGTCATAGTGTCTTGGGGGTGTGTCCTGCGTCTGGGAGGGGGAGGACTGCGCCGACGATACCTACAACACGTAACCACATCTAGCATTTAGCGTCATAGTGTCTTGGGGGGGGTGTCCTGCGTCTGGGAGGGGGAGGACTGCGCCGACGATACCTACAACACGTAACCACATCTAGCATTTAGCGTCATAGTGTCTTGGGGGTGTGTCCTGCGTCTGGGAGGGGGAGGACTGCGCCGACGATACCTACAACACGTAACCACATCTAGCATTTAGCGTCATAGTGTCTTGGGGGTGTGTCCTGCGTCTGGGAGGGGGAGGACTGCGCCGACGATACCTACAACACGTAACCACATCTAGCATTTAGCGTCATAATGTCTTGGGGGGGGTGTCCTGCGTCTGGGAGGGGGAGGACTGCGCCGACGATACCTACAACACGTAACCACATCTAGCATTTAGCGTCATAGTGTCTTGGGGGCGGTGTCCTGCGTCTGGGAGGGGGAGGACTGCGCCGACGATACCTACAACACGTAACCACATCTAGCATTTAGCGTCATAGTGTCTTGGGGGTGGTGTCCTGCGTCTGGGAGGGGGAGGACTGCGCCGACGATACCTACAACACGTAACCACATCTAGCATTTAGCGTCATAGTGTCTTGGGGGTGGTGTCCTGCGTCTGGGAGGGGGAGGACGATACCTACAACACGTAACCACATCTAGCATTTAGCGTCATAGTGTCTTGGGGGTGGTGTCCTGCGTCTGGGAGGGGGAGGACTGCGCTGACGATACCTACAACACGTAACCACATCTAGCATTTAGCGTCATAGTGTCTTGGGGGTGGTGTCCTGCGTCTGGGAGGGGGAGGACTGCGCCGACGATACCTACAACACGTAACCACATCTAGCATTTAGCGTCATAGTGTCTTGGGGGGGGTGTCCTGCGTCTGGGAGGGGGAGGACTGCGCTGACGATACCTACAACACGTAACCACATCTAGCATTTAGCGTCATAGTGTCTTGGGGGTGGTGTCCTGCGTCTGGGAGGGGGAGGACTGCGCCGACGATACCTACAACACGTAACCACATCTAGCATTTAGCGTCATAGTGTCTTGGGGGGGGTGTCCTGCGTCTGGGAGGGGGAGGACTGCGCCGACGATACCTACAACACGTAACCACATCTAGCATTTAGCGTCATAGTGTCTTGGGGGTGGTGTCCTGCGTCTGGGAGGGGGAGGACGATACCTACAACACGTAACCACATCTAGCATTTAGCGTCATAGTGTCTTGGGGATGGTGTCCTGCGTCTGGGAGGGGGAGGACTGCGCCGACGATACCTACAACACGTAACCACATCTAGCATTTAGCGTCATAGTGTCTTGGGGGGGGTGTCCTGCGTCTGGGAGGGGGAGGACTGCGCCGACGATACCTACAACACGTAACCACATCTAGCATTTAGCGTCATAGTGTCTTGGGGGTGGTGTCCTGCGTCTGGGAGGGGGAGGACGATACCTACAACACGTAACCACATCTAGCATTTAGCGTCATAGTGTCTTGGGGGTGGTGTCCTGCGTCTGGGAGGGGGAGGACTGCGCCGACGATACCTACAACACGTAACCACATCTAGCATTTAGCGTCATAGTGTCTTGGGGGGGTGTCCTGCGTCTGGGAGGGGGAGGACTGCGCCGACGATACCTACAACACGTAACCACATCTAGCATTTAGCGTCATAGTGTCTTGGGGGGGTGTCCTGCGTCTGGGAGGGGGAGGACTGCGCCGACGATACCTACAACACGTAACCACATCTAGCATTTAGCGTCATAGTGTCTTGGGGGTGGTGTCCTGCGTCTGGGAGGGGGAGGACTGCGCCGACGATACCTACAACACGTAACCACATCTAGCATTTAGCGTCATAGTGTCTTGGGGGTGGTGTCCTGCGTCTGGGAGGGGGAGGACTGCGCCGACGATACCTACAACACGTAACCACATCTAGCATTTAGCGTCATAGTGTCTTGGGGGTGGTGTCCTGCGTCTGGGAGGGGGAGGACTGCGCCGACGATACCTACAACACGTAACCACATCTAGCATTTAGCGTCATAGTGTCTTGGAGGTGGTGTCCTGCGTCTGGGAGGGGGAGGACTGCGCCGACGATACCTACAACACGTAACCACATCTAGCATTTAGCGTCATAGTGTCTTGGGGGCGGTGTCCTGCGTCTGGGAGAGGGAGGACTGCGCCGACGATACCTACAACACGTAACCACATCTAGCATTTAGCGTCATAGTGTCTTGGAGGTGGTGTCCTGCGTCTGGGAGGGGGAGGACTGCGCCGACGATACCTACAACACGTAACCACATCTAGCATTTAGCGTCATAGTGTCTTGGGGGGGTGTCCTGCGTCTGGGAGGGGGAGGACTGCGCCGACGATACCTACAACACGTAACCACATCTAGCATTTAGCGTCATAGTGTCTTGGGGGGGTGTCCTGCGTCTGGGAGGGGGAGGACTGCGCCGACGATACCTACAACACGTAACCACATCTAGCATTTAGCGTCATAGTGTCTTGGGGGCGGTGTCCTGCGTCTGGGAGGGGGAGGACTGCGCCGACGATACCTACAACACGTAACCACATCTAGCATTTAGCGTCATAGTGTCTTGGAGGTGGTGTCCTGCGTCTGGGAGGGGGAGGACTGCGCCGACGATACCTACAACACGTAACCACATCTAGCATTTAGCGTCATAGTGTCTTGGGGGCGGTGACCTGCGTCTGGGAGGGGGAGGACTGCGCCGACGATACCTACAACACGTAACCACATCTAGCATTTAGCGTCATAGTGTCTTGGGGGCGGTGACCTGCGTCTGGGAGGGGGAGGACTGCGCCGACGATACCTACAACACGTAACCACATCTAGCATTTAGCGTCATAGTGTCTTGGGGGCGGTGACCTGCGTCTGGGAGGGGGAGGACTGCGCCGACGATACCTACAACACGTAACCACATCTAGCATTTAGCGTCATAGTGTCTTGGGGGTGGTGTCCTGCGTCTGGGAGGGGGAGGACTGCGCCGACGATACCTACAACACGTAACCACATCTAGCATTTAGCGTCATAGTGTCTTGGGGTGGTGTCCTGCGTCTGGGAGGGGGAGGACTGCGCCGACGATACCTACAACACGTAACCACATCTAGCATTTAGCGTCATAGTGTCTTGGGGGTGGTGTCCTGCGTCTGGGAGGGGGAGGACTGCGCCGACGATACCTACAACACGTAACCACATCTAGCATTTAGCGTCATAGTGTCTTGGGGGTGGTGTCCTGCGTCTGGGAGGGGGAGGACTGCGCCGACGATACCTACAACACGTAACCACATCTAGCATTTAGCGTCATAGTGTCTTGGGGGTGGTGTCCTGCGTCTGGGAGGGGGAGGACTGCGCCGACGATACCTACAACACGTAACCACATCTAGCATTTAGCGTCATAGTGTCTTGGGGGTGGTGTCCTGCGTCTGGGAGGGGGAGGACTGCGCCGACGATACCTACAACACGTAACCACATCTAGCATTTAGCGTCATAGTGTCTTGGGGGCGGTGTCCTGCGTCTGGGAGGGGGAGGACTGCGCCGACGATACCTACAACACGTAACCACATCTAGCATTTAGCGTCATAGTGTCTTGGGGGTGGTGTCCTGCGTCTGGGAGGGGGAGGACTGCGCCGACGATACCTACAACACGTAACCACATCTAGCATTTAGCGTCATAGTGTCTTGGGGGTGGTGTCCTGCGTCTGGGAGGGGGAGGACTGCGCCGACGATACCTACAACACGTAACCACATCTAGCATTTAGCGTCATAGTGTCTTGGGGGTGGTGTCCTGCGTCTGGGAGGGGGAGGACTGCGCCGACGATACCTACAACACGTAACCACATCTAGCATTTAGCGTCATAGTGTCTTGGGGGTGGTGTCCTGCGTCTGGGAGGGGGAGGACTGCGCCGACGATACCTACAACACGTAACCACATCTAGCATTTAGCGTCATAGTGTCTTGGGGGTGGTGTCCTGCGTCTGGGAGGGGGAGGACTGCGCCGACGATACCTACAACACGTAACCACATCTAGCATTTAGCGTCATAGTGTCTTGGGGGGGGTGTCCTGCGTCTGGGAGGGGGAGGACTGCGCCGACGATACCTACAACACGTAACCACATCTAGCATTTAGCGTCATAGTGTCTTGGGGGTGGTGTCCTTCGTCTGGGAGGGGGAGGACGATACCTACAACACGTAACCACATCTAGCATTTAGCGTCATAGTGTCTTGGGGATGGTGTCCTGCGTCTGGGAGGGGGAGGACGATACCTACAACACGTAACCACATCTAGCATTTAGCGTCATAGTGTCTTGGGGGTGGTGTCCTGCGTCTGGGAGGGGGAGGACTGCGCCGACGATACCTACAACACGTAACCACATCTAGCATTTAGCGTCATAGTGTCTTGGGGGTGGTGTCCTGCGTCTGGGAGGGGGAGGACTGCGCCGACGATACCTACAACACGTAACCACATCTAGCATTTAGCATCATAGTGTCTTGGGGGTGTGTCCTGCGTCTGGGAGGGGGAGGACTGCGCCGACGATACCTACAACACGTAACCACATCTAGCATTTAGCGTCATAGTGTCTTGGGGGTGGTGTCCTGCGTCTGGGAGGGGGAGGACTGCGCCGACGATACCTACAACACGTAACCACATCTAGCATTTAGTGTCATAGTGTCTTGGGGGGGTGTCCTGCGTCTGGGAGGGGGAGGACTGCGCCGACGATACCTACAACACGTAACCACATCTAGCATTTAGCGTCATAGTGTCTTGGGGGTGGTGTCCTGCGTCTGGGAGGGGGAGGACTGCGCCGACGATACCTACAACACGTAACCACATCTAGCATTTAGCGTCATAGTGTCTTGGGGGTGGTGTCCTGCGTCTGGGAGGGGGAGGACTGCGCCGACGATACCTACAACACGTAACCACATCTAGCATTTAGCGTCATAGTGTCTTGGGGGGGGTGTCCTGCGTCTGGGAGGGGGAGGACTGCGCCGACGATACCTACAACACGTAACCACATCTAGCATTTAGCGTCATAGTGTCTTGGGGGGGGTGTCCTGCGTCTGGGAGGGGGAGGACTGCGCCGACGATACCTACAACACGTAACCACATCTAGCATTTAGCGTCATAGTGTCTTGGGGGTGGTGTCCTGCGTCTGGGAGGGGGAGGACTGCGCCGACGATACCTACAACACGTAACCACATCTAGCATTTAGCGTCATAGTGTCTTGGGGGGGGTGTCTTGCGTCTGGGAGGGGGAGGACTGCGCCGACGATACCTACAACACGTAACCACATCTAGCATTTAGCGTCATAGTGTCTTGGGGGGGGTGTCCTGCGTCTGGGAGGGGGAGGACTGCGCCGACGATACCTACAACACGTAACCACATCTAGCATTTAGCGTCATAGTGTCTTGGGGGGGTGTCCTGCGTCTGGGAGGGGGAGGACGATACCTACAACACGTAACCACATCTAGCATTTAGCGTCATAGTGTCTTGGGGGGGGTGTCCTGCGTCTGGGAGGGGGAGGACTGCGCCGACGATACCTACAACACGTAACCACATCTAGCATTTAGCGTCATAGTGTCTTGGGGGTGGTGTCCTGCGTCTGGGAGGGGGAGGACTGCGCCGACGATACCTACAACACGTAACCACATCTAGCATTTAGCGTCATAGTGTCTTGGGGGTGGTGTCCTGCGTCTGGGAGGGGGAGGACTGCGCCGACGATACCTACAACACGTAACCACATCTAGCATTTAGCGTCATAGTGTCTTGGGGGTGGTGTCCTGCGTCTGGGAGGGGGAGGACTGCGCCGACGATACCTACAACACGTAACCACATCTAGCATTTAGCGTCATAGTGTCTTGGGGGTGGTGTCCTGCGTCTGGGAGGGGGAGGACTGCGCCGACGATACCTACAACACGTAACCACATCTAGCATTTAGCGTCATAGTGTCTTGGGGGTGGTGTCCTGCGTCTGGGAGGGGGAGGACGATACCTACAACACGTAACCACATCTAGCATTTAGCGTCATAGTGTCTTGGGGGGGGTGTCCTGCGTCTGGGAGGGGGAGGACTGCGCCGACGATACCTACAACACGTAACCACATCTAGCATTTAGCGTCATAGTGTCTTGGGGGGGGTGTCCTGCGTCTGGGAGGGGGAGGACTGCGCCGACGATACCTACAACACGTAACCACATCTAGCATTTAGCGTCATAGTGTCTTGGGGGGGGTGTCCTGCGTCTGGGAGGGGGAGGACTGCGCCGACGATACCTACAACACGTAACCACATCTAGCATTTAGCGTCATAGTGTCTTGGGGGGGGTGTCCTGCGTCTGGGAGGGGGAGGACTGCGCCGACGATACCTACAACACGTAACCACATCTAGCATTTAGCGTCATAGTGTCTTGGGGGTGGTGTCCTGCGTCTGGGAGGGGGAGGACTGCGCCGACGATACCTACAACACGTAACCACATCTAGCATTTAGCGTCATAGTGTCTTGGGGGGGTGTCCTGCGTCTGGGAGGGGGAGGACTGCGCCGACGATACCTACAACACGTAACCACATCTAGCATTTAGCGTCATAGTGTCTTGGGGGTGGTGTCCTGCGTCTGGGAGGGGGAGGACTGCGCCGACGATACCTACAACACGTAACCACATCTAGCATTTAGCGTCATAGTGTCTTGGGGGTGGTGTCCTGCGTCTGGGAGGGGGAGGACTGCGCCGACGATACCTACAACACGTAACCACATCTAGCATTTAGCGTCATAGTGTCTTGGGGGTGGTGTCCTGCGTCTGGGAGGGGGAGGACTGCGCCGACGATACCTACAACACGTAACCACATCTAGCATTTAGCGTCATAGTGTCTTGGGGGGGGTGTCCTGCGTCTGGGAGGGGGAGGACTGCGCCGACGATACCTACAACACGTAACCACATCTAGCATTTAGCGTCATAGTGTCTTGGGGGTGGTGTCTTGCGTCTGGGAGGGGGAGGACTGCGCCGACGATACCTACAACACGTAACCACATCTAGCATTTAGCGTCATAGTGTCTTGGGGGCAGTGTCCTGCGTCTGGGAGGGGGAGGACTGCGCCGACGATACCTACAACACGTAACCACATCTAGCATTTAGCGTCATAGTGTCTTGGGGGTGGTGTCCTGCGTCTGGGAGGGGGAGGACTGCGCCGACGATACCTACAACACGTAACCACATCTAGCATTTAGCGTCATAGTGTCTTGGGGGTGGTGTCCTGCGTCTGGGAGGGGGAGGACTGCGCCGACGATACCTACAACACGTAACCACATCTAGCATTTAGCGTCATAGTGTCTTGGGGGGGGTGTCCTGCGTCTGGGAGGGGGAGGACGATACCTACAACACGTAACCACATCTAGCATTTAGCGTCATAGTGTCTTGGGGGTGGTGTCCTGCGTCTGGGAGGGGGAGGACTGCGCCGACGATACCTACAACACGTAACCACATCTAGCATTTAGCGTCATAGTGTCTTGGGGGTGGTGTCCTGCGTCTGGGAGGGGGAGGACGATACCTACAACACGTAACCACATCTAGCATTTAGCGTCATAGTGTCTTGGGGGTGGTGTCCTGCGTCTGGGAGGGGGAGGACTGCGCCGACGATACCTACAACACGTAACCACATCTAGCATTTAGCGTCATAGTGTCTTGGGGGTGGTGTCCTGCGTCTGGGAGGGGGAGGACTGCGCCGACGATACCTACAACACGTAACCACATCTAGCATTTAGCGTCATAGTGTCTTGGGGGTGGTGTCCTGCGTCTGGGAGGGGGAGGACTGCGCCGACGATACCTACAACACGTAACCACATCTAGCATTTAGCGTCATAGTGTCTTGGGGGGGTGTCCTGCGTCTGGGAGGGGGAGGACTGAGCCGACGATACCTACAACACGTAACCACATCTAGCATTTAGCGTCATAGTGTCTTGGGGTGGTGTCCTGCGTCTGGGAGGGGGAGGACTGCGCCGACGATACCTACAACACGTAACCACATCTAGCATTTAGCGTCATAGTGTCTTGGGGTGGTGTCCTGCGTCTGGGAGGGGGAGGACTGCGCCGACGATACCTACAACACGTAACCACATCTAGCATTTAGCGTCATAGTGTCTTGGGGGTGGTGTCCTGCGTCTGGGAGGGGGAGGACTGCGCCGACGATACCTACAACACGTAACCACATCTAGCATTTAGCGTCATAGTGTCTTGGGGGTGGTGTCCTGCGTCTGGGAGGGGGAGGACTGCGCCGACGATACCTACAACACGTAACCACATCTAGCATTTAGCGTCATAGTGTCTTGGGGGTGGTGTCCTGCGTCTGGGAGGGGGAGGACTGCGCCGACGATACCTACAACACGTAACCACATCTAGCATTTAGCGTCATAGTGTCTTGGGGGGGGTGTCCTGCGTCTGGGAGGGGGAGGACTGCGCCGACGATACCTACAACACGTAACCACATCTAGCATTTAGCGTCATAGTGTCTTGGGGGGGTGTCCTGCGTCTGGGAGGGGGAGGACTGCGCCGACGATACCTACAACACGTAACCACATCTAGCATTTAGCGTCATAGTGTCTTGGGGGGGTGTCCTGCGTCTGGGAGGGGGAGGACTGCGCCGACGATACCTACAACACGTAACCACATCTAGCATTTAGCGTCATAGTGTCTTGGGGGTGGTGTCCTGCGTCTGGGAGGGGGAGGACTGCGCCGACGATACCTACAACACGTAACCACATCTAGCATTTAGCGTCATAGTGTCTTGGGGGTGGTGTCCTGCGTCTGGGAGGGGGAGGACTGCGCCGACGATACCTACAACACGTAACCACATCTAGCATTTAGCGTCATAGTGTCTTGGGGGTGGTGTCCAGCGTCTGGGAGGGGGAGGACTGCGCCGACGATACCTACAACACGTAACCACATCTAGCATTTAGCGTCATAGTGTCTTGGGGGCGGTGTCCTGCGTCTGGGAGGGGGAGGACTGCGCCGACGATACCTACAACACGTAACCACATCTAGCATTTAGCGTCATAGTGTCTTGGGGGTGGTGTCCTGCGTCTGGGAGGGGGAGGACGATACCTACAACACGTAACCACATCTAGCAGTTAGCGTCATAGTGTCTTGGGGGTGGTGTCCTGCGTCTGGGAGGGGGAGGACTGCGCCGACGATACCTACAACACGTAACCACATCTAGCATTTAGCGTCATAGTGTCTTGGGGGTGGTGTCCTGCGTCTGGGAGGGGGAGGACTGCGCCGACGATACCTACAACACGTAACCACATCTAGCATTTAGCGTCATAGTGTCTTGGGGGTGGTGTCCTGCGTCTGGGAGGGGGAGGACGATACCTACAACACGTAACCACATCTAGCATTTAGCGTCATAGTGTCTTGGGGGTGGTGTCCTGCGTCTGGGAGGGGGAGGACTGCGCCGACGATACCTACAACACGTAACCACATCTAGCATTTAGCGTCATAGTGTCTTGGGGGGGGTGTCTTGCGTCTGGGAGGGGGAGGACTGCGCCGACGATACCTACAACACGTAACCACATCTAGCATTTAGCGTCATAGTGTCTTGGGGGTGGTGTCCTGCGTCTGGGAGGGGGAGGACTGCGCCGACGATACCTACAACACGTAACCACATCTAGCATTTAGCGTCATAGTGTCTTGGGGGTGGTGTCCTGCGTCTGGGAGGGGGAGGACTGCGCCGACGATACCTACAACACGTAACCACATCTAGCATTTAGCGTCAAAGTGTCTTGGGGGTGGTGTCCTGCGTCTGGGAGGGGGAGGACTGCGCCGACGATACCTACAACACGTAACCACATCTAGCATTTAGCGTCATAGTGTCTTGGGGGTGGTGTCCTGCGTCTGGGAGGGGGAGGACTGCGCCGACGATACCTACAACACGTAACCACATCTAGCATTTAGCGTCATAGTGTCTTGGGGGTGGTGTCCTGCGTCTGGGAGGGGGAGGACTGCGCCGACGATACCTACAACACGTAACCACATCTAGCATTTAGCGTCATAGTGTCTTGGGGGTGGTGTCCTGCGTCTGGGAGGGGGAGGACTGCGCCGACGATACCTACAACACGTAACCACATCTAGCATTTAGTGTCATAGTGTCTTGGGGGGGGTGTCTTGCGTCTGGGAGGGGGAGGACTGCGCCGACGATACCTACAACACGTAACCACATCTAGCATTTAGCGTCATAGTGTCTTGGGGGGGTGTCCTGCGTCTGGGAGGGGGAGGACGATACCTACAACACGTAACCACATCTAGCATTTAGCGTCATAGTGTCTTGGGGGTGGTGTCCTGCGTCTGGGAGGGGGAGGACTGCGCCGACGATACCTACAACACGTAACCACATCTAGCATTTAGCGTCATAGTGTCTTGGGGGTGGTGTCCTGCGTCTGGGAGGGGGATCACTGCGCCGACGATACCTACAACACGTAACCACATCTAGCATTTAGCGTCATAGTGTCTTGGGGGGGTGTCCTGCGTCTGGGAGGGGGAGGACTGCGCCGACGATACCTACAACACGTAACCACATCTAGCATTTAGCGTCATAGTGTCTTGGGGGTGGTGTCCTGCGTCTGGGAGGGGGAGGACTGCGCCGACGATACCTACAACACGTAACCACATCTAGCATTTAGCGTCATAGTGTCTTGGGGGTGGTGTCCTGCGTCTGGGAGGGGGAGGACTGCGCCGACGATACCTACAACACGTAACCACATCTAGCATTTAGCGTCATAGTGTCTTGGGGGTGGTGTCTTGCGTCTGGGAGGGGGAGGACTGCGCCGACGATACCTACAACACGTAACCACATCTAGCATTTAGCGTCATAGTGTCTTGGGGGTGGTGTCCTGCGTCTGGGAGGGGGAGGACTGCGCCGACGATACCTACAACACGTAACCACATCTAGCATTTAGCGTCATAGTGTCTTGGGGGTGGTGTCCTGCGTCTGGGAGGGGGAGGACTGCGCCGACGATACCTACAACACGTAACCACATCTAGCATTTAGCGTCATAGTGTCTTGGGGGGGGTGTCTTGCGTCTGGGAGGGGGAGGACTGCGCCGACGATACCTACAACACGTAACCACATCTAGCATTTAGCGTCATAGTGTCTTGGGGGTGGTGTCCTGCGTCTGGGAGGGGGAGGACTGCGCCGACGATACCTACAACACGTAACCACGTCTAGCATTTAGCGTCATAGTGTCTTGGGGGTGGTGTCCTGCGTCTGGGAGGGGGAGGACTGCGCCGACGATACCTACAACACGTAACCACATCTAGCATTTAGCGTCATAGTGTCTTGGGGGGGTGTCCTGCGTCTGGGAGGGGGAGGACGATACCTACAACACGTAACCACATCTAGCATTTAGCGTCATAGTGTCTTGGGGGTGGTGTCCTGCGTCTGGGAGGGGGAGGACGATACCTACAACACGTAACCACATCTAGCATTTAGCGTCATAGTGTCTTGGGGGTGGTGTCCTGCGTCTGGGAGGGGGAGGACTGCGCCGACGATACCTACAACACGTAACCACATCTAGCATTTAGCGTCATAGTGTCTTGGGGGGTGGTGTCCTGCGTCTGGGAGGGGGAGGACTGCGCCGACGATACCTACAACACGTAACCACATCTAGCATTTAGCGTCATAGTGTCTTGGGGGTGGTGTCCTGCGTCTGGGAGGGGGAGGACTGCGCCGACGATACCTACAACACGTAACCACATCTAGCATTTAGCGTCATAGTGTCTTGGGGGTGGTGTCCTGCGTCTGGGAGGGGGAGGACTGCGCCGACGATACCTACAACACGTAACCACATCTAGCATTTAGCGTCATAGTGTCTTGGGGGGGGTGTCCTGCGTCTGGGAGGGGGAGGACTGCGCCGACGATACCTACAACACGTAACCACATCTAGCATTTAGCGTCATAGTGTCTTGGGGGTGGTGTCCTGCGTCTGGGAGGGGGAGGACGATACCTACAACACGTAACCACATCTAGCATTTAGCGTCATAGTGTCTTGGGGGTGGTGTCCTGCGTCTGGGAGGGGGAGGACTGCGCCGACGATACCTACAACACGTAACCACATCTAGCATTTAGCGTCATAGTGTCTTGGGGGGGGTGTCTTACGTCTGGGAGGGGGAGGACTGCGCCGACGATACCTACAACACGTAACCACATCTAGCATTTAGCGTCATAGTGTCTTGGGGGTGGTGTCCTGCGTCTGGGAGGGGGAGGACTGCGCCGACGATACCTACAACACGTAACCACATCTAGCATTTAGCGTCATAGTGTCTTGGGGGTGGTGTCCTGCGTCTGGGAGGGGGAGGACTGCGCCGACGATACCTACAACACGTAACCACATCTAGCATTTAGCGTCATAGTGTCTTGGGGGGGTGTCCTGCGTCTGGGAGGGGGAGGACGATACCTACAACACGTAACCACATCTAGCATTTAGCGTCATAGTGTCTTGGGGGTGGTGTCCTGCGTCTGGGAGGGGGAGGACGATACCTACAACACGTAACCACATCTAGCATTTAGCGTCATAGTGTCTTGGGGGTGGTGTCCTGCGTCTGGGAGGGGGAGGACTGCGCCGACGATACCTACAACACGTAACCACATCTAGCATTTAGCGTCATAGTGTCTTGGGGGTGGTGTCCTGCGTCTGGGAGGGGGTGGACTGCGCCGACGATACCTACAACACGTAACCACATCTAGCATTTAGCGTCAAAGTGTCTTGGGGGTGGTGTCCTGCGTCTGGGAGGGGGAGGACTGCGCCGACGATACCTACAACACGTAACCACATCTAGCATTTAGCGTCATAGTGTCTTGGGGGTGGTGTCCTGCGTCTGGGAGGGGGAGGACTGCGCCGACGATACCTACAACACGTAACCACATCTAGCATTTAGCGTCATAGTGTCTTGGGGGGGGTGTCCTGCGTCTGGGAGGGGGAGGACGATACCTACAACACGTAACCACATCTAGCATTTAGCGTCATAGTGTCTTGGGGGTGGTGTCCTGCGTCTGGGAGGGGGAGGACTGCGCCGACGATACCTACAACACGTAACCACATCTAGCATTTAGCGTCATAGTGTCTTGGGGGTGGTGTCCTGCGTCTGGGAGGGGGAGGACTGCGCCGACGATACCTACAACACGTAACCACATCTAGCATTTAGCGTCATAGTGTCTTGGGGGGGGTGTCCTGGGTCTGGGAGGGGGAGGACTGCGCCGACGATACCTACAACACGTAACCACATCTAGCATTTAGCGTCATAGTGTCTTGGGGGTGGTGTCCAGCGTCTGGGAGGGGGAGGACTGCGCCGACGATACCTACAACACGTAACCACATCTAGCATTTAGCGTCATAGTGTCTTGGGGGTGGTGTCCTGCGTCTGGGAGGGGGAGGACTGCGCCGACGATACCTACAACACGTAACCACATCTAGCATTTAGCGTCATAGTGTCTTGGGGGTGGTGTCCTGCGTCTGGGAGGGGGAGGACTGCGCCGACGATACCTACAACACGTAACCACATCTAGCATTTAGCGTCATAGTGTCTTGGGGGGGGTGTCCTGCGTCTGGGAGGGGGAGGACTGCGCCGACGATACCTACAACACGTAACCACATCTAGCATTTAGCGTCATAGTGTCTTGGGGGCGGTGTCCTGCGTCTGGGAGGGGGAGGACTGCGCCGACGATACCTACAACACGTAACCACATCTAGCATTTAGCGTCATAGTGTCTTGGGGGTGGTGTCCTGCGTCTGGGAGGGGGAGGACTGCGCCGACGATACCTACAACACGTAACCACATCTAGCATTTAGCGTCATAGTGTCTTGGGGGTGGTGTCCTGCGTCTGGGAGGGGGAGGACTGCGCCGACGATACCTACAACACGTAACCACATCTAGCATTTAGCGTCATAGTGTCTTGGGGGCCGTGTCCTGCGTCTGGGAGGGGGAGGACTGCGCCGACGATACCTACAACACGTAACCACATCTAGCATTTAGCGTCATAGTGTCTTGGGGGGGGTGTCCTGCGTCTGGGAGGGGGAGGACTGCGCCGACGATACCTACAACACGTAACCACATCTAGCATTTAGCGTCATAGTGTCTTGGGGGGGGTGTCCTGCGTCTGGGAGGGGGAGGACTGCGCCGACGATACCTACAACACGTAACCACATCTAGCATTTAGCGTCATAGTGTCTTGGGGGGGGTGTCCTGCGTCTGGGAGGGGGAGGACGATACCTACAACACGTAACCACATCTAGCATTTAGCGTCATAGTGTCTTGGGGGGGTGTCCTGCGTCTGGGAGGGGGAGGACTGCGCCGACGATACCTACAACACGTAACCACATCTAGCATTTAGCGTCATAGTGTCTTGGGGGGGGTGTCCTGCGTCTGGGAGGGGGAGGACGATACCTACAACACGTAACCACATCTAGCATTTAGCGTCATAGTGTCTTGGGGGGGTGTCCTGCGTCTGGGAGGGGGAGGACTGCGCCGACGATACCTACAACACGTAACCACATCTAGCATTTAGCGTCATAGTGTCTTGGGGGTGGTGTCCTGCGTCTGGGAGGGGGAGGACTGCGCCGACGATACCTACAACACGTAACCACATCTAGCATTTAGCGTCATAGTGTCTTGGGGGGGGTGTCCTGCGTCTGGGAGGGGGAGGACGATACCTACAACACGTAACCACATCTAGCATTTAGCGTCATAGTGTCTTGGGGGGGGTGTCCTGCGTCTGGGAGGGGGAGGACGATACCTACAACACGTAACCACATCTAGCATTTAGCGTCATAGTGTCTTGGGGGTGGTGTCCTGCGTCTGGGAGGGGGAGGACTGCGCCGACGATACCTACAACACGTAACCACATCTAGCATTTAGCGTCATAGTGTCTTGGGGGTGGTGTCCTGCGTCTGGGAGGGGGAGGACTGCGCCGACGATACCTACAACACGTAACCACATCTAGCATTTAGCGTCATAGTGTCTTGGGGGCCGTGTCCTGCGTCTGGGAGGGGGAGGACTGCGCCGACGATACCTACAACACGTAACCACATCTAGCATTTAGCGTCATAGTGTCTTGGGGGTGGTGTCCTGCGTCTGGGAGGGGGAGGACTGCGCCGACGATACCTACAACACGTAACCACATCTAGCATTTAGCGTCATAGTGTCTTGGGGGGGGTGTCCTGCGTCTGGGAGGGGGAGGACGATACCTACAACACGTAACCACATCTAGCATCTAGCGTCATAGTGTCTTGGGGGTGGTGTCCTGCGTCTGGGAGGGGGAGGACGATACCTACAACACGTAACCACATCTAGCATTTAGCGTCATAGTGTCTTGGGGGGGGTGTCCTGCGTCTGGGAGGGGGAGGACTGCGCCGACGATACCTACAACACGTAACCACATCTAGCATTTAGCGTCATAGTGTCTTGGGGGGGTGTCCTGCGTCTGGGAGGGGGAGGGACTGCGCCGACGATACCTACAACACGTAACCACATCTAGCATTTAGCGTCATAGTGTCTTGGGGGTGGTGTCCTGCGTCTGGGAGGGGGAGGACTGCGCCGACGATACCTACAACACGTAACCACATCTAGCATTTAGCGTCATAGTGTCTTGGGGGTGGTGTCCAGCGTCTGGGAGGGGGAGGACGATACCTACAACACGTAACCACATCTAGCATTTAGCGTCATAGTGTCTTGGGGGTGGTGTCCTGCGTCTGGGAGGGGGGAGGACGATACCTACAACACGTTACCACATCTAGCATTTAGCGTCATAGTGTCTTGGGGGCGGTGTCCTGCGTCTGGGAGGGGGAGGACTGCGCCGACGATACCTACAACACGTAACCACATCTAGCATTTAGCGTCATAGTGTCTTGGGGGCCGTGTCCTGCGTCTGGGAGGGGGAGGACTGCGCCGACGATACCTACAACACGTAACCACATCTAGCATTTAGCGTCATAGTGTCTTGGGGGGGGTGTCCTGCGTCTGGGAGGGGGAGGACTGCGCCGACGATACCTACAACACGTAACCACATCTAGCATTTAGCGTCATAGTGTCTTGGGGGCCGGTGTCCTGCGTCTGGGAGGGGGAGGACTGCGCCGACGATACCTACAACACGTAACCACATCTAGCATTTAGCGTCATAGTGTCTTGGGGGTGGTGTCCTGCGTCTGGGAGGGGGAGGACTGCGCCGACGATACCTACAACACGTAACCACATCTAGCATTTAGCGTCATAGTGTCTTGGGGGTGGTGTCCTGCGTCTGGGAGGGGGAGGACTGCGCCGACGATACCTACAACACGTAACCACATCTAGCATTTAGCGTCATAGTGTCTTGGGGGGGGTGTCCTGCGTCTGGGAGGGGGAGGACTGCGCCGACGATACCTACAACACGTAACCACATCTAGCATTTAGCGTCATAGTGTCTTGGGGGCGGTGTCCTGTGTCTGGGAGGGGGAGGACTGCGCCGACGATACCTACAACACGTAACCACATCTAGCATTTAGCGTCATAGTGTCTTGGGGGTGGTGTCCTGCGTCTGGGAGGGGGAGGACTGCGCCGACGATACCTACAACACGTAACCACATCTAGCATTTAGCGTCATAGTGTCTTGGGGGTGGTGTCCTGCGTCTGGGAGGGGGGAGGACGATACCTACAACACGTAACCACATCTAGCATTTAGCGTCATAGTGTCTTGGGGGTGGTGTCCTGCGTCTGGGAGGGGGAGGACTGCGCCGACGATACCTACAACACGTAACCACATCTAGCATTTAGCGTCATAGTGTCTTGGGGGTGGTGTCCTGCGTCTGGGAGGGGGAGGACTGCGCCGACGATACCTACAACACGTAACCACATCTAGCATTTAGCGTCATAGTGTCTTGGGGGCGGTGTCCTGCGTCTGGGAGGGGGAGGACTGCGCCGACGATACCTACAACACGTAACCACATCTAGCATTTAGCGTCATAGTGTCTTGGAGGTGGTGTCCTGCGTCTGGGAGGGGGAGGACTGCGCCGACGATACCTACAACACGTAACCACATCTAGCATTTAGCGTCATAGTGTCTTGGGGGTGGTGTCCTGCGTCTGGGAGGGGGAGGACTGCGCCGACGATACCTACAACACGTAACCACATCTAGCATTTAGCGTCATAGTGTCTTGGGGGTGGTGTCCTGCGTCTGGGAGGGGGAGGACTGCGCCGACGATACCTACAACACGTAACCACATCTAGCATTTAGCGTCATAGTGTCTTGGGGGTGGTGTCCTGCGTCTGGGAGGGGGAGGACCGATACCTACAACACGTAACCACATCTAGCATTTAGCGTCATAGTGTCTTGGGGGTGGTGTCCTGCGTCTGGGAGGGGGAGGACTGCGCCGACGATACCTACAACACGTAACCACATCTAGCATTTAGCGTCATAGTGTCTTGGGGGTGGTGTCCTGCGTCTGGGAGGGGGAGGACTGCGCCGACGATACCTACAACACGTAACCACATCTAGCATTTAGCGTCATAGTGTCTTGGGGGTGGTGTCCTGCGTCTGGGAGGGGGAGGACTGCGCCGACGATACCTACAACACGTAACCACATCTAGCATTTAGCGTCATAGTGTCTTGGGGGTGGTGTCCTGCGTCTGGGAGGGGGAGGACTGCGCCGACGATACCTACAACACGTAACCACATCTAGCATTTAGCGTCATAGTGTCTTGGGGGTGGTGTCCTGTGTCTGGGAGGGGGAGGACTGCGCCGACGATACCTACAACACGTAACCACATCTAGCATTTAGCGTCATAGTGTCTTGGGGGCGGTGTCCTGCGTCTGGGAGGGGGAGGACTGCGCCGACGATACCTACAACACGTAACCACATCTAGCATTTAGCGTCATAGTGTCTTGGGGGGGGTGTCCTGCGTCTGGGAGGGGGAGGACTGCGCCGACGATACCTACAACACGTAACCACATCTAGCATTTAGCGTCATAGTGTCTTGGGGGTGGTGTCCTGCGTCTGGGAGGGGGAGGACTGCGCCGACGATACCTACAACACGTAACCACATCTAGCATTTAGCGTCATAGTGTCTTGGGGGTGGTGTCCTGCGTCTGGGAGGGGGAGGACTGCGCCGACGATACCTACAACACGTAACCACATCTAGCATTTAGCGTCATAGTGTCTTGGGGGTGGTGTCCTGCGTCTGGGAGGGGGAGGACTGCGCCGACGATACCTACAACACGTAACCACATCTAGCATTTAGCGTCATAGTGTCTTGGGGGGGGTGTCCTGCGTCTGGGAGGGGGAGCCGACGATACCTACAACACGTAACCACATCTAGCATTTAGCGTCATAGTGTCTTGGGGGGAGGTGTCCTGCGTCTGGGAGGGGGAGGACTGCGCCGACGATACCTACAACACGTAACCACATCTAGCATTTAGCGTCATAGTGTCTTGGGGGGAGGTGTCCTGCGTCTGGGAGGGGGAGGACTGCGCCGACGATACCTACAACACGTAACCACATCTAGCATTTAGCGTCATAGTGTCTTGGGGGTGGTGTCCTGCGTCTGGGAGGGGGAGGACTGCGCCGACGATACCTACAACACGTAACCACATCTAGCATTTAGCGTCATAGTGTCTTGGGGGGGGGTGTCCTGCGTCTGGGAGGGGGAGGACTGCGCCGACGATACCTACAACACGTAACCACATCTAGCATTTAGCGTCATAGTGTCTTGGGGGCGGTGTCCTGCGTCTGGGAGGGGGAGGACTGCGCCGACGATACCTACAACACGTAACCACATCTAGCATTTAGCGTCATAGTGTCTTGGGGGTGGTGTCCTGCGTCTGGGAGGGGGAGGACTGCGCCGACGATACCTACAACACGTAACCACATCTAGCATTTAGCGTCATAGTGTCTTGGGGGTGGTGTCCTGCGTCTGGGAGGGGGAGGACTGCGCCGACGATACCTACAACACGTAACCACATCTAGCATTTAGCGTCATAGTGTCTTGGGGGTGGTGTCCTGCGTCTGGGAGGGGGAGGACTGCGCCGACGATACCTACAACACGTAACCACATCTAGCATTTAGCGTCATAGTGTCTTGGGGGTGGTGTCCTGCGTCTGGGAGGGGAGGACTGCGCCGACGATACCTACAACACGTAACCACATCTAGCATTTAGCGTCATAGTGTCTTGGGGGCCGTGTCCTGCGTCTGGGAGGGGGAGGACTGCGCCGACGATACCTACAACACGTAACCACATCTAGCA
>OX246746.1:37111756-37166756 GCA_945910005.1 Isoperla grammatica | reverse complement strand
CCCTGCGCCCAGACAGTGTCCGCGTGCCATTGTGTCGCCCTGCGCCCAGACAGTGTCCGCGTGCCATTGTGTCGCCCTGCGCCGCCCAGAGAGTGTCCGCGTGCCATTGTGTCGCCCTGCGCCCAGACAGTGTCCGCGTGGCATTGTGTCGCCCTGCGCCCAGACAGTGTCCGCGTGCCATTGTGTCGCCCTGCGCCGCCCAGAGAGTGTCCGCGTGCCATTGTGTCGCCCTGCGCCCAGACAGTGTCCGCGTGCCATTGTGTCGCCCTGCGCCCAGACAGTGTCCGCGTGCCATTGTGTCGCCCTGCGCCCAGACAGTGTCCGCGTGCCATTGTGTCGCCCTGCGCCCAGACAGTGTCCGCGTGCCATTGTGTCGCCCTGCGCCCAGACAGTGTCTGCGTGCCATTGTGTCGCCCTGCGCCGCCCCGGCCACCGGAAGACGGAAAAATTGTCCTTGGTCAGGTTTCCCGCGAAAAAAATGTATTTATTTATTTTTATGAGTGCAAGAAGGAGATATATGAGTTTATTTCCAAGCTCAATCGCAAAGAGAGAAACTTATGTGGTGGTGATAATTATCTTTTGTGTGGCTGGTTGCGTTATTGTTCGGCACAACAACGCCTCCCATTAGTATGTCACTATAAAGAGGATAACATTTTACATTATGTGGCATTGTCAAGCCGAATTATAATCAACCCAAGACCACATTACCACAACCCTATTTTCAATTATTAAGCGTGAAAGCCACAGTTTCCTAACCTCGGGAACTGTGGAAACCTCCCACACTTGCAGCAAGCATTGTTCGCAGGCCACAAATCGAAATAATATTTCATGTGTTTACATTTTTAAGTGGGGCTTGACGTGCCATGTTTGCCCTTTGAATGAGAATGATGAGGGAGTGATTAATGAATGGTGATGGAGGAAGAGTGAAGGAGACTATGTGACCACGTGACCGGCACGTAGCCTAGCGCTATCGAGTAGTAAGAAGGAGGTCAAAGCCATTATTGGCAAAGATATGTCACTTGGGCTTTCCTTGCTCCGGTCAGCCGGGAACGCAGTTGGTTCTTACGCGGAATTGGAAATCCAGAAATAATAACCCCCAATAGGTAATCAAGTGTAAATTAGAATTCTATAACCAATCAATCCCAAGTGCTTGAAACCGCTGGAGAACCTCTTTCTTGAAGAATCATTAAACAAGTTCATTATCGTCAATAGTTACTTAGGCTGAGAGTGTTTCAGATCTTTGCAGCGAAAATAAAACAAATCATAATCTAGCTGCACTCTGGTCTATAAGATCGGAACGTGACGTAAAATAATAGAAGTCTGATCACAAGATGTTGCTGAAATGGGCTCCACTTGAATGGGATTTAGTAATTAAATTCACGTCTATCGCATAGAATAAATCCATCTTCGACAATAAACTCTAAGATCACAACTATAGCCTCCAAGTATCAAGACTATTTTTACAGCAGGCTACTTATTAAGCCCGCTATGCGCTTTAATTATACATCTACGGATATTCTCATTAAAAAACATAATTAAAATCTAATATAAGTATCAAAACGTAAGTATTAAATAGCCAAGCCAAGATGATCTTGTTTATCACGAGTAGGATCTTGAATATTTTCTCATGGATTTCTATGTCTTAAGGAATGGATGACCCAACCTGCAGGGACAGACGTCAGACATACTGGCTGTTTGGTTGTTGGTTGTTGGACGGATGTTAGCTGGCTTGTTTTGCTCCCGTAATGAGCGCGAAGTCCTTCTCCAAGTTTTGAGCCAACTCTGTAATCAGGCCCATGGATGGCAATGGTTAAGATATAATTTAGGACCTTCCGAGAAAATTCTTATAATTTCTTCCTTTTATTATTGTCGAATTACTTTTTTATTCTAGTATTATTACGGTAACAGAAGACGTTCTTGGAGATTTTAATGACTGATCTAATTATGATGTAGGAACACGCGTTGTAGATACGTTGCTGGTGTATTTATTTGAGTGTCAGTGTGGCATCGCATCTAAGACGGTCACTGGCTGCTGTGTTGATTGAACTGTGCCGAGGACGGAACAGAGGACAGGCCTAAAAGAGGACAGGACTAATATGCTGAAAGACAGAGGACAGGACTAGTATCCTGGGAGACAGAGCACAGGACTTATATCCTAAGAGACAAAGGACAGGACTTATATCCTAAGAGACAAAGGACAGGACTTATATCCTTGGGATACAGAAGACAGGACTAATATCCTGAGAGAACGAGGACAGTACCAGTCCAGTATCCTGGGAGACAGAGGACAGGACTATTATCCTGAGAGAACGAGGACAGTACCAGTCCAGTATCCTGGGAGACAGAGGACAGGACTAATATCCTGAGAGAACGAGGACAGTACCAGTCCAGTATCCTGGGAGACAGAGGACAGGACTAACATCCTGAGAGAACGAGGACAGTACCAGTCCAGTATCCTGGGAGACAGAGGACAGGACTAATATCCTGAGAGAACGAGGACAGTACCAGTCCAGTATCCTGGGAGACAGAGGACAGGACTATTATCCTGAGAGAACGAGGACAGTACCAGTCCAGTATCCTGGGAGACAGAGGACAGGACTAACATCCTGAGAAAACGAGGACAGTACCAGTCCAGTATCCTGGGAGACAGAGGACAGGACTAATATCCTGAGAGAACGAGGACAGAACCAGTCCAGTATCCTGGGAGACAGAGGACAGATCTATTATCCTGAGAGAACGAGGACAGTACCAGTCCAGTATCCTGGGAGACAGAGGACAGGACTAATATCCTGAGAGTACGAGGACAGTACCAGTTCAGTATCCTGGGAGACAGAGGACAGGACTAATATCCTGAGAGAACGAGGACAGTACCAGTCCAGTATCCTGGGTGGAATAGAGGGCAGGACTAATATCCTGAGAGAACGAGGACAGTACCAGTCCAATATCCTGGGAGACAGACGACAGGACAAATATAATGAGAGAACGAGGACAGTACCAGCCCAGTATCCTGGGTGGAACAGAGGACAGGACTAATATCCTGAGACCACGAGGACAGTACCAGTCCAGTATCCTAAGAGACAGACGACAGGACTAATATCCTGAGAGAACGAGGACAGTACCAGTCCAGTATCCTGGGAGACAGAGGACAGGACTAATATCCTGAGAGAAGGAGGACAGGACTAATATCCTGAGAGAACGAGGACAGTACCAGTCCAGTATCCTGGGAGACAGAGGGCAGGACTATTATCCTGAGAGAACGAGGACAGTACCAGTCCAGTATCCTGGGAGACAGACGACAGGGCTAATATCCTGAGAGAACGAGGACAGTACCAGTCCAGTATCCTGGGAGACAGAGGACAGGACTAATATCCTGATAGAGCGAGGACAGTACCATTCCAGTATCCTGTAAGACAGAGGACAGGACTCATATCCTAATAGAGCGAAGACAGTACCAGTCCAGTATCCTGGGAGACAGAGGACAGGACTAATATCCTGGGAGAACAAGGACAGTACCAGTCCAGTATCCTGGGAGACAGAGGACAGGACTAATATCCTGAGAGAGCGATGACAGTACCAGTCCAGTATCCTGGGAGACAGAGGACAGGACTAATATCCTGAGAGAACGAGGACAGAACCAGTCCAGTATCCTGGGAGACAGACGACAGGACTAATATCCTGGGAGAACAAGGACAGTACCAGTCCAGTATCCTGGGAGACAGAGGACCAGTAGCGGATTTAACGGTCAGCCCGGTCAGCGGATGCTGACCGGGCCCCGGCCAATCCGGGCCCCCACCCCTTAGCGACCCACTCAAAAACACACGAGCTGAGATCCATTCACCATAGGCATTGTCGAAACCCATTATAGCAAATGCTACCAATAAAATTATATTTCAAAAAGAATGTTTCAAAAATAATTAATCCGTTTATAGGGCTCAATAAAGCCTTCGCCCACGTGTTTGACGGTACACAGCGGCGGAAACAACCCCAGTTTAACAATGGAACTTTAATCATGCCGCTTTACTTTGAGTCACGTTCCATCTCGCTAAAATAAATTTTAGGAAAACCTCGAAATATTCGGCAAATATGAGGGTTGATATTTACAACCTAATAACTGTCTATGTCTATAAAATTACAATGACTTACTTTGAAACACACAACCTCTCCTCTACTCAGTACCAGTGTTACCAGTCGGTTTCTGTGTCTCGTGTGAAACAGTCTAGTGCAACTTAGTTCGTGTGTCGTGTTATTTTAATTTAATTTAAACGAAAGTTAAATGTGATCGTGGTATACGAACAAACAAAAAATTAACAGACACAAATTTTTAAACATTAAAATTAATTAACAGACAAAATACAAGCATAAGACGGGGGCGGCAAAAGCGAAAAGGTATTAAGAGCTCGCACTTCTTGTAACTACCGGCAATGACCCTAAACAAAGAAAATTAAGTTTTTGTGTTGGCAATAATTCGCGTGTGTCAATTGGAGCGAAACATAAATTAAACACGTCGAAAATTCGAGTGAAATATAACCCAAATCAAAAATCAAACAAGTGATTCTCATTACACACCTATAACAGAAAACCTCGAACCTTGTAGTATCACTCCTACCGTGTTAAACAGTGATTCTCAAAACAGCGCAAAACCCATTTCCCCTATTTATGACGATACAGTGAATGTAGAAGTTCTAGTGTAATCACAAAGACCTAGTGCAAGGATAGTGTAGATTTTGCGTTGTCTCAAAACTACGTGTCCTGCACCAAAGTTAAAAAACTGCAGACCATGATCTAACATGTTTGAGCATATTTTTCTTGACTGATAAAGCTCTGTTCAGTGGATCAGTTATTTCAAATGATCAACTTGACATTCTTGTTGTTATAAAACCTTCTCAACCCATTGGAAGTGACATGCCAAATTTAATATATTTTAAAGACGACGGCAATCGTAGTGTTTCGTCCTTTTATTATTTCAAAATAAATTCTACCAACGAACTATGAATCCTATATATACACTATGAAACAAACACAGCTAATTGATCTTGCGGATATGAATCTGAAAAAACTGTCGAGAGTTCGGACTTCTCAACTGTTGGAGCTTTTGCCAGGAAAAACTCGAGAAGGGGGTGTCATGTTAAGAGCTTTGGTGAGTAATGAATTAGTATTATGCCATATACATATATGAGTTAGTTTGTTAAAAAAAATATGCCAAACGGACGGGCCCCTTTGGTATAATGCTGACCGGGCCCTTTTTCTTAAATCCGCTCCTGCAGAGGACAGGACTAATATCCTGAGAGAGCGATGACAGTACCAGTCCAGTATCCTGGGAGACAGAGGACAGGACTAATATCCTGAGAGAACGAGGACAGAACCAGTCCAGTATCCTGGGAGACAGACGACAGGACTAATATCCTGAGAGAACGAGGACAGTACCAGTCCAGTATCCTGGGAGACAGAGGACAGGACTAATATCCTGAGAGAAGGAGGACAGGACTAATATCCTGAGAGAACGAGGACAGTACCAGTCCAGTATCCTGGGAGACAGAGGACAGGACTAATATCCTGGGAGAACAAGGACAGTACCAGTCCAGTATCCTGGGAGACAGAGGACAGGACTAATATTCTGGGAGAACAAGGACAGTACCAGTCCAGTATCCTGGAAGACAGAGGACAGGACTCATATCCTAATAGAGCGAGGACAGTACCAGTCCAGTATCCTGGGAGACAGAGGACAGGACTAATATCCTGGGAGAACAAGGACAGTACCAGTCCAGTATCCTGGGAGACAGAGGACAGGACTAATATCCTGAGAGAGCGAGGACAGTACCAGTCCAGTATCCTGGGAGACAGAGGACAGGACTAATATCCTGAGAGAACGAGGACAGTACCAGTCCAGTATCCTGGGAGACAGACGACAGGACTAATATCCTGAGTGAACGAGGACAGTACCAGTCCAGTATCCTGGGAGACAGACGACAGGACTAATATCCTGAGAGAACGAGGACAGTACCAGTCCAGTGACCTGGGAGACAGAGGACAGGACTAATATCCTGATAGAACGAGGACAGTACCAGTCCAGTAACCTGGGAGACAGAGGACAGGACTCTTATCCTGAGAGAACGAGGACAGTACCAGTCCAGTATCCTGGGAGACAGACGACAGGACTATTATCCTGGGTGGAACAGAGGACAGGACTAATATCGTGAGAGAACGAGGACAGTACCAGTCCAGTATCCTGGGAGAATGACGACAGGACTATTATCCTGGGTGGAACAGAGGACAGGACTAATATCGTGAGAGAACGAGGACAGTACCATTCCAGTATCCTGGGTGACAGACGACAGGACTATTATCCTGGGTGGAACAGAGGACAGGACTGTTAGGAGCGCCAAAGTTTCAAAAAGTCAACATTTATGTTCATGTGTTGGCCGCCCTGTAGAAGTGTACCGTGCTGCTCTCTGGTGACGCAATAATAAAGCAGTTCGTTGTAAGAAGTAAAACAAAAGGTCTACGTTGATTTCTGTTCCCTCACAATTATTTTTTCTGGCAACTTTCCTACGCGAAAAAGTAGTAATTACCAATAGGTTATTGGCCCAGGTATTGCTTGCCTGCGTAGCAAAGTGAAAATTGTGCGGGACCGCGATCTGTGGTAAGCTAAATCGGCAAAGAAGTGTGCTCGATTTGCAGAGCCTAGACCTAGGGACCTAGGCTTAGCCAGAAGCCTTTGTTCTTTGTTATTACTGTGCGTCGCCCAGCGAACTCGTGGAGCATATTCTGATTCTCCGGAGGAGTAGGAGAGGAGAAAATGGCGACAGGAGGTTTAGGTAACGATCATAGCTTTTTGATTCCGAAACTCACATTGCATGACTATAATGCATGGATGGTACGAGTTAAATCTGAGATGTTGCTGCGTGATTGCTGGGAGGCAATTTGTGGATATGAAGATGCCACTGACGCTCAACTCAGTCAAGGAGACATTAGGAAGAGGTCAAAAAATAACTTAACCGCATTGTCACTTATACTGAGATCCGTATGTGACGAACTTATCACCGATGTTATGGACTTTGAAAATGCAAAAGAAGCATGGGATACGCTTGACAAGTTGTGCAACGATAATTCACTGTATGGCTCAATGCTAAAACTAAGAGAACTGACACATTTAGAGAAGACATAAGAGCTGAGTGTAACAGAGTATTGCAGCCAAATTGTTTACCTGAACCGAGTGTTAAAGAAAAATGATATCGCATTCAGTGACAAACAGCTGGCGGGAATGTCTCACAGGACTTCCCGACAGCTACGAAATCCTGATAAAGATACTCAATCGCAATCAAAAGAGCTGACTATGACTGTTGTGAAAAAAAAACTGCTACTTGAAGATGAAGAGGAGAGGAGGCGACACTGTGGAGAGAATAGTAAGCACCAAGCATTGAAGGCTTCAAGAGCAGGTCAGTCCCAACAAACCAAGAAGGAGGGAGGATCAATACCTAAATCAGACAAAGATAAGCCTCGTAAGTTTTGGTGCTATGCATGTGGGGGTGAAGGACACATTGCAAGTAAGTGTCCTAAGAATGATGAAACAGCTGCTGCGAAGGGAGAGCAAAAGAAAGCCACAGCAACTGTTGTCACCAGGGAGCACGTGTCCTTGTGCGCCAAGCGTAACGTACCAAACAATGGAGGGGTGTGGCTTCATGACTGTGGCGCGTCAGATCATATGACGAATCGGAGAGATCTCATACGTGATTTTGTAGAGATGCAAGGTGAGGTTCAGGTAGGAGATGGTGCTCCATTGAAGATTGCAGGTAAAGGCAAAGTCACTCTACAAATGTCAGATGAATGTGGCGGTAAAGACATTGAATTGAAGAAGGTCCTGCTTGTGCCTGAACTTCAGGACAACCTGATCTCCCAGGGGCAAATTGAGGAGAAGGGCCTCAAGATTGAAGCCTTCCAAGGACTATCAAGAACCCTGATTGGAGATAAGTTAGTTTTTCAAGCCCACCGGGTATCGCGACTTTACTACGCAACAACTTTGAACGGAGTAACAATAAAAGACATTCGAGACGAATACAATACAAAGAAGATGAAGGCGTCAAGGGTAACCCTCTCCACCTGGCACAGCAGGTTAGGACATCCAAATGACAAGGTGCTATTAAAGCTAGATGTCCTTAAGGGGTTGATGGACAAGGAAGACAACGGAGGAGATGAAGACTGCTTGCCATGCATAAAAGGGAAAATGAATCGCGAGAGATTTCCAGTGGGTGAAGGAGAAAAGGCGAAAGAAGTGTTAGACCGTGTCCACTCTGACGTCATGGGCCCCATCTCTCCCATATCGGAGGGGCACAGGCGATTCATCGTCACCTTTATCGAAGAAGAGGTGCCAGTTCCAGTGGAGGTACCAGCTCAAGAAGAGGTGCCAGTTCCAGTGGAGGTACCAGCTCAAGAAGAGGTGCCAGTTCCAGTGGAGGTACCAGTCCAAGAAGAGGTGCCAGTCCAAGGAGAGGTGCCAGATGTAATTGGCCAACCACCAGTGAGGCGTTCCGAGAGAAGGAGGATACACAGGACGTGTCCATGCTGCAATCTGTCCCGTTGCGCAGTAAGGGAGGCCATGGACATCGGGACACCGGAGACCGCTGAGGAGGCGCTCAGTGGACCCCAGGCAGTGGAGTGGAGAGCAGCAATGTTGGAAGAGCTAAGCAACATGGACACCCAGTCCACCTGGGAAATTGCTAGAAGCGGAGTGATTATGGCAGTGTATGTGGATGACTTCATGTTAATAGGAACTAGGGCTCCTGTAGACCAAGTCACGAAAGAATTATCTGATCATATGCAAATCAAGAACTTGGGTGATGTTGCCAATCTGCTATTTATGACAGTTGAGAGACCGTTCAGGGGAGAATTGAATGTGAATCAACAGTCATATATAGACGAGATATTAGAAAGTTTTTCTATGTCAGATTGTCGAGGTCTAAACTCACCATTAGAAGTAGGAGTGATGAATGTAAACAGAGATATGAGTGAGCCATTTTGTCAATATACCTTCAGAAAGGCTGGGGGATGTCTATTGTATCTATCGGGAAACACAAGGGCAGATATAGCCAATGCTGTGTGTTTAGTCAGTCAATTCTGTGAGGATCCTGTTAAAGGAGATTGGGTAAATATCAAACATATCCTCCAGTACTTGAAGGTCACAAGGGGATACAGCCTTAAATTTCAGAAAACGGGAAAACCAGTGCAAGTATACACTGATTCTGATTGGGCCAATTATAAGCTTGATTCAAAATCAATTTCAGGGTATGTGTTCATTTTAGCGGGGGCGGCAGTTTGTTGGCGCAGCAAAAAAAAAAAAAAAAAAGGTGTGTTGCTACCTCTTCAACTCATGCGGAATATGTTGCAATGTATGAATGTAGTACTGAATTTGTGTGGTTGCGAGATTTCCTAAATGAGTTGGGACAGGGTAGATTCATAGATAAACCGTGTACAATCTTTGCAGACAATATGGGTGGTATTTGCATAGCAGATTCAAATGCTGTCTCTGACCGAAGCAAGCACATTGTTAAGTATCATTACAACAGGGAGTTGATGAAGAATGGGGAGGTAATATTCAAGTATGTGAAAAGCAATGAGAATATTGCTGATCTCCTTACAAAACCCCTTTCTGGACCAAAAACTAAGGAGTTTGCTCAAAGGTTGGGAATTGTTTAAAAATTGTTTGATATTTGCAATTAATGCAATTATTTGTAATTCATTAATTAATTAATTAATGCATTACTCATAAGAAGTAAAATCTTATAGTATAATCATGTTTGTGTAAGGATTGGTGTATTATGTTAGACGGCTGAGCCTCATGTTACATTTTTGAGGAGAGGTGTTAGAGCGCCAAAGTTTCAAAAAGGCAACATTTATGTTCATGTGTTGGCCACCCTGTAGAAATGTACCGTGCTGCTCTCTGGTGACGCAATAATAAAGCAGTTCGTTGTAAGAAGTAAAACAAAAGGTCTACGTTGATTTCTGCTCGCTCACAATTATTTCTTCTGGCAACTTTCCTACGCGAAAAAGTAGAAATTACCAATAAGGACTAATATCCTGAGAGAACGAGGACAGAACCAGTCCAGTATCCTGGGAGACAGAGGACAGGACTATTATCCTGAGAGAACGAGGACAGTACCAGTCCAGTATCCTGGGAGACAGAGGACAGGACTAATATCCTGAGAGAACGAGGACAGTACCAGTCCAGTATCCTGGGTGGAACAGAGGACAGGACTAATATCTTGAGAGAACGAGGACAGTACCAGTCCAGTATCCTGGAAGACAGAGGACAGGACTATATATTTCTGAGAGAACGAGGACAGTACCAGTCCAGTATCCTGGGAGACAGAGGACAGGACTATTATCCTGAGAGAACGAGGACAGTACCAGTCCAGTATCCTGGGAGACAGAGGATAGGACTATTATCCCGAGAGAACGAGGACAGTACCAGTCCAGTATCCTGGGAGACAGAGGACAGGACTATATTCCTGAGAGAACGAGGACAGTACCAGTCCAGTATCTTGGTAGACAGAGGATAGGACTATTATCCTGAGAGAACGAGAACAGTACCAGTCCAGTGTCCTGGGAGACAGAGGACAGGACTATTATCCTGGGTGGAACAGAGGACAGGACTTATATCATAGCGGTGGCAATTGGGGAGGTAGAAGGGAGTATTAATATCCTGGGGGTGGTGATTGGGAGGCAGACAGTACAGCTTCACACTTGGTCACAAGAAGAATGCTGGGATAGAGTGGTACTAACAGCCTTCGGACATCTTTCTAAGTATTGCTTTGTCACCTGAAAGAAGACACAAAATGTCCATGGGCAGATTTTTTAAGAAAAATATTTTAAAAAGTAATATTTATTTCATGGTATACGGCACATCTTAGATTTTTCACAACCATACACTGAAATTATTTTATTTTATGCACATACATACACATAAAACCCGATGATTATACTGTAGTCATAGATCACACACAAGCACAGGGGGGGGGGGCAAGTGTGAAGTCTCGTGCTACTCACGTAAATACCACAGTTGGAGGTGCAGCACACAGTAAAATCACATTCGTTGTCTGTGGTTAAATAATTCACAGAATTGCCCCCATTCAATAATGTTGAGTTGGTGAAAATGAGGCGCGGACTGGCAGGGGGGTGCCGGGGTGTCATCGCATCCCGGGCCCTGGGAACATTTGCACACACTATACTTTCTATAGGAATGTGTATTTGTTTACTGCGCAAAAAGAGTTGCCGAACAAAATACATTAGACTCATGGTAGACTGGTACAGTACTCAGTAACAATAGACATTAGACTCATGGTAGACTGGTACAGTACTCAGTAACAATAGACATTAGACTCATGGTAGACTGGTACAGTACTCAGTAACAATAGACATTAGACTCATGGTAGACTGGTACAGTACTCAGTAACAATAGACATAAGACTCATGGTAGACAGGTACAGTACTCAGTAACAATAGACATTAGACTCATGGTAGACTGGTACAGTACTCAGTAACAATAGACATTAGACTCATGGTAGACTGGTACAGTACTCAGTAACAATAGACATTAGACTCATGGTAGACTGGTACAGTACTCAGTAACAATAGACATTAGACTCATGGTAGACTGGTACAGTACTCAGTAACAATAGACATTAGACTCATGGTAGACTGGTACAGTACTCAGTAACAATAGACATTAGACTCATGGTAGACTGGTACAGTACTCAGTAACAATAGACATTAGACTCATGGTAGACTGGTACAGTACTCAGTAACAATAGACATTAGACTCATGGTAGACTGGTACAGTACTCAGTAACAATAGACATTAGACTCATGGTAGACTAGTACAGTACTCAGTAACAATAGACATTAGACTCATGGTAGACTGGTAGAGTACTCAGTAACAATAGACATTAGACTCATGGTAGACAGGTACAGTACTCAGTAACAATAGACATTAGACTCATGGTAGACTGGTAGAGTACTCAGTAACAATAGACATTAGACTCATGGTAGACAGGTACAGTACTCAGTAACAATAGACATTAGACTCATGGTAGACTGGTAGAGTACTCAGTAACAATAGACATTAGACTCATGGTAGACTGGTACAGTACTCAGTAACAATAGACATTAGACTCATGGTATACTGGTAGAGTACTCAGTAACAATAGACATTAGACTCATGGTAGACTGGTACAGTACTCAGTAACAATAGACATTAGACTCATGGTAGACTGGTAGAGTACTCAGTAACAATAGACATTAGACTCATGGTAGACTGGTACAGTACTCAGTAACAATAGACATTAGACTCATGGTATACTTATAGAGTACTCAGTAACAATAGACATTAGACTCATGGTAGACTGGTACAGTACTCAGTAACAATAGACATTAGACTCATGGTAGACTGGTACAGTACTCAGTAACAATAGACATTAGACTCATGGTAGACTGGTAGAGTACTCAGTAACAATAGACATTAGACTCATGGTAGACAGGTACAGTACTCAGTAACAATAGACATTAGACTCATGGTAGACTGGTACAGTACTCAGTAACAATAGACATTAGACTCATGGTAGACTGGTAGAGTACTCAGTAACAATAGACATTAGACTCATGGTAGACAGGTACAGTACTCAGTAACAATAGACATTAGACTCATGGTAGACTGGTACAGTACTCAGTAACAATAGACATTAGACTCATGGTAGACTAGTACAGTACTCAGTAACAATAGACATTAGACTCATGGTAGACTGGTAGAGTACTCAGTAACAATAGACATTAGACTCATGGTAGACAGGTACAGTACTCAGTAACAATAGACATTAGACTCATGGTAGACTGGTAGAGTACTCAGTAACAATAGACATTAGACTCATGGTAGACAGGTACAGTACTCAGTAACAATAGACATTAGACTCATGGTAGACTGGTAGAGTACTCAGTAACAATAGACATTAGACTCATGGTAGACTGGTACAGTACTCAGTAACAATAGACATTAGACTCATGGTATACTGGTAGAGTACTCAGTAACAATAGACATTAGACTCATGGTAGACTGGTACAGTACTCAGTAACAATAGACATTAGACTCATGGTAGACTGGTAGAGTACTCAGTAACAATAGACATTAGACTCATGGTAGACTGGTACAGTACTCAGTAACAATAGACATTAGACTCATGGTATACTTATAGAGTACTCAGTAACAATAGACATTAGACTCATGGTAGACTGGTACAGTACTCAGTAACAATAGACATTAGACTCATGGTAGACTGGTACAGTACTCAGTAACAATAGACATTAGACTCATGGTAGACTGGTAGAGTACTCAGTAACAATAGACATTAGACTCATGGTAGACAGGTACAGTACTCAGTAACAATAGACATTAGACTCATGGTAGACTGGTACAGTACTCAGTAACAATAGACATTAGACTCATGGTAGACTGGTAGAGTACTCAGTAACAATAGACATTAGACTCATGGTAGACAGGTACAGTACTCAGTAACAATAGACATTAGACTCATGGTAGACTGGTAGAGTACTCAGTAACAATAGACATTAGACTCATGGTAGACTGGTACAGAACTCAGTAACAATAGACATTAGACTCATGGTAGACAGGTACAGTACTCAGTAACAATAGACATTAGACTCATGGTAGACAGGTACAGTACTCAGTAACAATAGACATTAGACTCATGGTAGACTGGTACAGTACTCAGAAACAATAGACATTAGACTCATGGTAGACTGGTACAGTACTCAGTAACAATAGACATTAGACTCATGGTAGACTGGTACAGTACTCAGTAACAATAGACATTAGACTCATGGTAGACTAGTACAGTACTCAGTAACAATAGACATTAGACTCATGGTAGACTGGTAGAGTACTCAGTAACAATAGACATTAGACTCATGGTAGACAGGTACAGTACTCAGTAACAATAGACATTAGACTCATGGTAGACTGGTACAGTACTCAGTAACAATAGACATTAGACTCATGGTAGACTGGTAGAGTACTCAGTAACAATAGACATTAGACTCATGGTAGACTGGTAGAGTACTCAGTAACAATAGACATTAGACTCATGGTAGACTGGTAGAGTACTCAGTAACAATAGACATTAGACTCATGGTAGACTGGTAGAGTACTCAGTAACAATAGACATTAGACTCATGGTAGACTGGTAGAGTACTCAGTAACAATAGACATTAGATTCATGGTAGACTGGTACAGTACTCAGTAACAATAGACATTAGACTCATGGTAGACTGGTACAGTACTCAGTAACAATATACATTAGACTCATGGTAGACTGGTAGAGTACTCAGTAACAATAGACATTAGACTCATGGTAGACTGGTACAGTACTCAGTAACAATAGACATTAGACTCATGGTAGACTGGTAGAGTACTCAGTAACAATAGACATTAGACTCATGGTAGACTGGTAGAGTACTCAGTAACAATAGACATTAGATTCATGGTAGACTGGTACAGTACTCAGTAACAATAGACATTAGATTCATGGTAGACTGGTACAGTACTCAGTAACAATAGACATTAGACTCATGGTAGACTGGTACAGTACTCAGTAACAATAGACATTAGACTCATGGTAGACTGGTAGAGTACTCAGTAACAATAGACATTAGACTCATGGTAGACTGGTAGAGTACTCAGTAACAATAGACATTAGACTCATGGTAGACTGGTACAGTACTCAGTAACAATAGACATTAGACTCATGGTAGACTGGTAGAGTACTCAGTAACAATACACATTAGACTCATGGTAGACTGGTACAGTACTCAGTAACAATAGACATTAGACTCATGGTAGACTGGTAGAGTACTCAGTAACAATAGACATTAGACTCATGGTAGACTGGTACAGTACTCAGTAACAATAGACATTAGACTCATGGTAGACTGGTACAGTACTCAGTAACAATAGACATTAGACTCATGGTAGACTGGTAGAGTACTCAGTAACAATAGACATTAGACTCATGGTAGACTGGTACAGTACTCAGTAACAATAGACATTAGACTCATGGTAGACTGGTAGAGAACTCAGTAACAATAGACATTAGACTCATGGTAGACTGGTAGAGTACTCAGTAACAATACACATTAGACTCATGGTAGACTGGTAGAGTACTCAGTAACAATAGACATTAGACTCATGGTAGACTGGTACAGTACTCAGTAACAATAGACATTAGACTCATGGTACACTGGTAGAGTACTCAGTAACAATAGACATTAGACTCATGGTAGACTGGTAGAGTACTCAGTAACAATAGACATTAAACTCATGGTAGACAGGTACAGTACTCAGTAACAATAGACATTAGACTCATGGTACACTGGTACAGTACTCAGTAACAATACACATTAGACTCATGGTAGACTGGTACAGTACTCAGTAACAATAGACATTAGACTCATGGTAGACTGGTAGAGTACTCAGTAACAATAGACATTAGACTCATGGTAGACTGGTACAGTACTCAGTAACAATAGACATTAGACTCATGGTAGACTGGTACAGTACTCAGAAACAATAGACATTAGACTCATGGTAGACAGGTACAGTACTCAGTAACAAAATACATTAGACTCATGGTAGACTGGTACAGTACTCAGTAACAATAGACATTAGACTCATGGTAGACAGGTACAGTACTCAGTAACAATAGACATTAGACTCATGGTAGACTGGTACAGTACTCAGTAACAATAGACATTAGACTCATGGTAGACTGGTACAGTACTCAGTAACAATAGACATTAGACTCATGGTAGACTGGTACAGTACTCAGTAACAATAGACATTAGACTCATGGTAGACTGGTTCAGTACTCAGTAACAATAGACATTAGACTCATGGTAGACTGGTACAGTACTCAGTAACAATAGACATTAGACTCATGGTAGACTGGTACAGTACTCAGTAACAATAGACATTAGACTCATGGTAGACTGGTACAGTACTCAGTAACAATAGACATTAGACTCATGGTAGACTGGTAGAGTACTCAGTAACAATAGACATTAGACTCATGGTAGACAGGTACAGTACTCAGTAACAATAGACATTAGACTCATGGTAGACTGGTAGAGTACTCAGTAACAATAGACATTAGACTCATGGTAGACAGGTACAGTACTCAGTAACAATAGACATTAGACTCATGGTAGACTGGTAGAGTACTCAGTAACAATAGACATTAGACTCATGGTAGACTGGTACAGTACTCAGTAACAATAGACATTAGACTCATGGTATACTGGTAGAGTACTCAGTAACAATAGACATTAGACTCATGGTAGACTGGTACAGTACTCAGTAACAATAGACATTAGACTCATGGTAGACTGGTAGAGTACTCAGTAACAATAGACATTAGACTCATGGTAGACTGGTACAGTACTCAGTAACAATAGACATTAGACTCATGGTATACTGGTAGAGTACTCAGTAACAATAGACATTAGACTCATGGTAGACTGGTACAGTACTCAGTAACAATAGACATTAGACTCATGGTAGACTGGTACAGTACTCAGTAACAATAGACATTAGACTCATGGTAGACTGGTAGAGTACTCAGTAACAATAGACATTAGACTCATGGTAGACTGGTACAGTACTCAGAAACAATAGACATTAGACTCATGGTAGACTGGTACAGTACTCAGTAACAATAGACATTAGACTCATGGTAGACTGGTACAGTACTCAGTAACAATAGACATTAGACTCATGGTAGACTGGTACAGTACTCAGTAACAATAGACATTAGACTCATGGTAGACTGGTACAGTACTCAGTAACAATAGACATTAGACTCATGGTAGACTGGTACAGTACTCAGTAACAATAGACATTAGACTCATGGTAGACTGGTAGAGTACTCAGTAACAATACACATTAGACTCATGGTAGACTGGTACAGTACTCAGTAACAATAGACATTAGACTCATGGTAGACTGGTAGAGTACTCAGTAACAATAGACATTAGATTCATGGTAGACTGGTACAGTACTCAGTAACAATAGACATTAGACTCATGGTAGACTGGTACAGTACTCAGTAACAATAGACATTAGACTCATGGTAGACTGGTACAGTACTCAGTAACAATAGACATTAGACTCATGGTAGACTGGTACAGTACTCAGTAACAATAGACATTAGACTCATGGTAGACTGGTAGAGTACTCAGTAACAATAGACATTAGACTCATGGTAGACTGGTACAGTACTCAGTAACAATAGACATTAGACTCATGGTAGACTGGTAGAGTACTCAGTAACAATAGACATTAGACTCATGGTAGACAGGTACAGTACTCAGTAACAATAGACATTAGACTCATGGTAGACTGGTACAGTACTCAGTAACAATAGACATTAGACTCATGGTAGACTGGTAGAGTACTCAGTAACAATAGACATTAGACTCATGGTAGACTGGTAGAGTACTCAGTAACAATAGACATTAGACTCATGGTAGACTGGTACAGTACTCAGTAACAAAATACATTAGACTCATGGTAGACTGGTAGAGTACTCAGTAACAATAGACATTAGACTCATGGTAGACTGGTAGAGTACTCAGTAACAATAGACATTAGACTCATGGTAGACTGGTACAGTACTCAGTAACAATAGACATTAGACTCATGGTAGACTGGTACAGTACTCAGTAACAATAGACATTAGACTCATGGTAGACTGGTACAGTACTCAGTAACAATAGACATTAGACTCATGGTAGACTGGTACAGTACTCAGTAACAATAGACATTAGACTCATGGTAGACAGGTACAGTACTCAGTAACAAAATACATTAGACTCATGGTAGACTGGTACAGTACTCAGTAACAATAGACATTAGACTCATGGTAGACAGGTACAGTACTCAGTAACAATAGACATTAGACTCATGGTAGACTGGTACAGTACTCAGTAACAATAGACATTAGACTCATGGTAGACTGGTACAGTACTCAGAAACAATAGACATTAGACTCATGGTAGACAGGTACAGTACTCAGTAACAAAATACATTAGACTCATGGTAGACTGGTACAGTACTCAGTAACAATAGACATTAGACTCATGGTAGACAGGTACAGTACTCAGTAACAATAGACATTAGACTCATGGTAGACTGGTACAGTACTCAGTAACAATAGACATTAGACTCATGGTAGACTGGTACAGTACTCAGTAACAATAGACATTAGACTCATGGTAGACTGGTACAGTACTCAGTAACAATAGACATTAGACTCATGGTAGACTGGTACAGTACTCAGTAACAATAGACATTAGACTCATGGTAGACTGGTACAGTACTCAGTAACAATAGACATTAGACTCATGGTAGACTGGTAGAGTACTCAGTAACAATAGACATTAGACTCATGGTAGACTGGTACAGTACTCAGTAACAATAGACATTAGACTCATGGTAGACAGGTACAGTACTCAGTAACAATAGACATTAGACTCATGGTAGACAGGTACAGTACTCAGTAACAATAGACATTAGACTCATGGTAGACTGGTAGAGTACTCAGTAACAATAGACATTAGACTCATGGTAGACTGGTAGAGTACTCAGTAACAATAGACATTAGACTCATGGTAGACTGGTACAGTACTCAGTAACAATAGACATTAGACTCATGGTAGACTGGTAGAGTACTCAGTAACAATAGACATTAGACTCATGGTAGACTGGTACAGTACTCAGTAACAATAGACATTAGACTCATGGTAGACAGGTACAGTTCTCAGTAACAATAGACATTAGACTCATGGTAGACAGGTACAGTACTCAGTAACAATAGACATTAGACTCATGGTAGACTGGTAGAGTACTCAGTAACAATAGACATTAGACTCATGGTAGACTGGTAGAGTACTCAGTAACAATAGACATTAGACTCATGGTAGACTGGTACAGTACTCAGTAACAAAATACATTAGACTCATGGTAGACTGGTACAGTACTCAGTAACAATAGACATTAGACTCATGGTAGACTGGTACAGTACTCAGTAACAATAGACATTAGACTCATGGTAGACTGGTACAGTACTCAGTAACAATAGACATTAGACTCATGGTAGACTGGTACAGTACTCAGTAACAATAGACATTAGATTCATGGTAGACTGGTACAGTACTCAGTAACAATAGACATTAGATTCATGGTAGACTGGTACAGTACTCAGTAACAATAGACATTAGACTCATGGTAGACAGGTACAGTACTCAGTAACAATAGACATTAGACTCATGGTAGACTGGTAGAGTACTCAGTAACAATAGACATTAGACTCATGGTAGACAGGTACAGTACTCAGTAACAATAGACATTAGACTCATGGTAGACTGGTACAGTACTCAGTAACAATAGACATTAGACTCATGGTAGACTGGTACAGTACTCAGTAACAATAGACATTAGACTCATGGTAGACTGGTAGAGTACTCAGTAACAATAGACATTAGACTCATGGTAGACTGGTAGAGTACTCAGTAACAATAGACATTAGACTCATGGTAGACTGGTACAGTACTCAGTAACAATAGACATTAGATTCATGGTAGACTGGTAGAGTACTCAGTAACAATAGACATTAGACTCATGGTAGACTGGTAGAGTACTCAGTAACAATAGACATTAGACTCATGGTAGACTGGTAGAGTACTCAGTAACAATAGACATTAGACTCATGGTAGACTGGTACAGTACTCAGAAACAATAGACATTAGACTCATGGTAGACAGGTACAGTACTCAGTAACAATAGACATTAGACTCATGGTAGACAGGTACAGTACTCAGTAACAATAGACATTAGACTCATGGTAGACTGGTACAGTACTCAGTAACAATAGACATTAGACTCATGGTAGACTGGTAGAGTACTCAGTAACAATAGACATTAGACTCATGGTAGACTGGTACAGTACTGAGTAACAATAGACATTAGACTCATGGTAGACTGGTACAGTACTCAGAAACAATAGACATTAGACTCATGGTAGACAGGTACAGTACTCAGTAACAATAGACATTAGACTCATGGTAGACAGGTACAGTACTCAGTAACAATAGACATTAGACTCATGGTAGACTGGTACAGTACTCAGTAACAATAGACATTAGACTCATGGTAGACTGGTAGAGTACTCAGTAACAATAGACATTAGACTCATGGTAGACTGGTACAGTACTCAGTAACAATAGACATTAGACTCATGGTAGACTGGTACAGTACTCAGTAACAATAGACATTAGACTCATGGTAGACTGGTACAGTACTCAGTAACAATAGACATTAGACTCATGGTAGACTTGTACAGTACTCAGAAACAATAGACATTAGACTCATGGTAGACAGGTACAGTACTCAGTAACAATAGACATTAGACTCATGGTAGACTGGTACAGTACTCAGTAACAATAGACATTAGACTCATGGTAGACAGGTACAGTACTCAGTAACAATAGACATTAGACTCATGGTAGACTGGTACAGTACTCAGTAACAATAGACATTAGACTCATGGTAGACTGGTAGAGTACTCAGTAACAATAGACATTAGACTCATGTTAGACTGGTAGAGTACTCAGTAACAATAGACATTAGACTCATGGTAGACTGGTAGAGTACTCAGTAACAATAGACATTAGACTCATGGTAGACTGGTACAGTACTCAGAAACAATAGACATTAGACTCATGGTAGACAGGTACAGTACTCAGTAACAATAGACATTAGACTCATGGTAGACAGGTACAGTACTCAGTAACAATAGACATTAGACTCATGGTAGACTGGTACAGTACTCAGTAACAATAGACATTAGACTCATGGTAGACTGGTACAGTACTCAGTAACAATAGACATTAGACTCATGGTAGACTGGTACAGTACTCAGTAACAATAGACATTAGACTCATGGTAGACTGGTACAGTACTCAGTAACAATAGACATAAGACTCATGGTAGACTGGTACAGTACTCAGTAACAATAGACATTAGACTCATGGTAGACTGGTACAGTACTCAGTAACAATAGACATTAGACTCATGGTAGACTGGTAGAGTACTCAGTAACAATAGACATTAGACTCATGGTAGACTGGTACAGTACTCAGTAACAATAGACATTAGACTCATGGTAGACTGGTACAGTACTTAGTAACAATAGACATTAGACTCATGGTAGACAGGTACAGTACTCAGTAACAATAGACATTAGACTCATGGTAGACAGGTACAGTACTCAGTAACAATAGACATTAGACTCATGGTAGACAGGTACAGTACTCAGAAACAATAGACATTAGACTCATGGTAGACAGGTACAGTACTCAGTAACAATAGACATTAGACTCATGGTAGACTGGTACAGTACTCAGTAACAATAGACATTAGACTCATGGTAGACAGGTACAGTACTCAGTAACAATAGACATTAGACTCATGGTAGACAGGTACAGTACTCAGTAACAATAGACATTAGACTCATGGTAGACTGGTACAGTACTCAGTAACAATAGACATTAGACTCATGGTAGACTGGTACAGTACTCAGTAACAATAGACATTAGACTCATGGTAGACTGGTAGAGTACTCAGTAACAATAGACATTAGACTCATGGTAGACTGGTAGAGTACTCAGTAACAATACACATTAGACTCATGGTAGACTGGTACAGTACTCAGTAACAATAGACATTAGACTCATGGTAGACTGGTACAGTACTCAGTAACAATAGACATTAGACTCATGGTAGACTGGTAGAGTACTCAGTAACAATACACATTAGACTCATGGTAGACTGGTACAGTACTCAGTAACAATAGACATTAGACTCATGGTAGACTGGTACAGTACTCAGTAACAATAGACATTAGACTCATGGTAGACTGGTAGAGTACTCAGTAACAATACACATTAGACTCATGGTAGACTGGTACAGTACTCAGTAACAATAGACATTAGACTCATGGTAGACTGGTACAGTACTCAGTAACAATAGACATTAGACTCATGGTAGACAGGTACAGTACTCAGAAACAATAGACATTAGACTCATGGTAGACTGGTACAGTACTCAGTAACAATAGACATTAGACTCATGGTAGACTGGTACAGTACTCAGTAACAATAGACATTAGACTCATGGTAGACTGGTAGAGTACTCAGTAACAATAGACATTAGACTCATGGTAGACTGGTACAGTACTCAGTAACAATAGACATTAGACTCATGGTAGACTGGTACAGTACTCAGTAACAATAGACATTAGACTCATGGTAGACTGGTACAGTACTCAGTAACAATAGACATTAGACTCATGGTAGACTGGTAGAGTACTCAGTAACAAAATACATTAGACTCATGGTAGACTGGTACAGTACTCAGTAACAATAGACATTAGACTCATGGTAGACTGGTACAGTACTCAGTAACAATAGACATTAGACTCATGGTAGACTGGTACAGTACTCAGTAACAATAGACATTAGACTCATGGTAGACTGGTAGAGTACTCAGTAACAATAGACATTAGACTCATGGTAGACTGGTACAGTACTCAGTAACAATAGACATTAGACTCATGGTAGACAGGTACAGTACTCAGTAACAATAGACATTAGACTCATGGTAGACTGGTACAGTACTCAGTAACAATAGACATTAGACTCATGGTAGACTGGTAGAGTACTCAGTAACAATAGACATTAGACTCATGGTAGACTGGTACAGTACTCAGTAACAATAGACATTAGACTCATGGTAGACTGGTACAGTACTCAGTAACAATAGACATTAGACTCATGGTAGACTGGTACAGTACTCAGTAACTATAGACATTAGACTCATGGTAGACTGGTAGAGTACTCAGTAACAATAGACATTAGACTCATGGTAGACTGGTACAGTACTCAGTAACAATAGACATTAGACTCATGGTAGACTGGTAGAGTACTCAGTAACAATAGACATTAGACTCATGGTAGACTGGTACAGTACTCAGTAACAATAGACATTAGACTCATGGTAGACAGGTACAGTACTCAGTAACAATAGACATTAGACTCATGGTAGACTGGTACAGTACTCAGTAACAATAGACATTAGACTCATGGTAGACTGGTACAGTACTCAGTAACAATAGACATTAGACTCATGGTAGACTGGTAGAGTACTCAGTAACAATAGACATTAGACTCATGGTAGACTGGTACAGTACTCAGTAACAATAGACATTAGACTCATGGTAGACAGGTACAGTACTCAGTAACAATAGACATTAGACTCATGGTAGACTGGTAGAGTACTCAGTAACAATAGACATTAGACTCATGGTAGACTGGTAGAGTACTCAGTAACAATAGACATTAGACTCATGGTAGACTGGTACAGTACTCAGTAACAAAAGACATTAGACTCATGGTAGACTGGTAGAGTACTCAGTAACAATAGACATTAGACTCATGGTAGACTGGTACAGTACTCAGTAACAATAGACATTAGACTCATGGTAGACTGGTACAGTACTCAGTAACAATAGACATTAGACTCATGGTAGACTGGTACAGTACTCAGTAACAATATACATTAGACTCATGGTAGACTGGTACAGTACTCAGTAACAATAGACATTAGACTCATGGTAGACTGGTAGAGTACTCAGTAACAATAGACATTAGACTCATGGTAGACTGGTACAGTACTCAGTAACAATAGACATTAGACTCATGGTAGACTGGTAGAGTACTCAATAACAATAGACATTAGACTCATGGTACTCATGGTACTCAAGGTTCTCAGTAACTCAGTAACAAACTAGGACAAAGTTCATCGTTGTTGTCAAGAAAACTTTTTATTTAATACTGTCCAATACATGTAACTTTTTTAGCAGATGTATTCATATCACATGTGTATTATAATATACAATAAATACTGTTCTAATTAATTACCACTACCTATTCTAGTACTGATTTAATATCTCCACTTACCCACATATTCCAAGCATCTTAAAACGTATATCTTCTGTTGACATAGGTATTCAATGATAAACATTTAACTGTGTGCAGATGTGTGTAAAACACTATCTACAAAACACCTCTCCGCGAGGATATCTCCTGAGGCCATGTGGACTATGCCTCCAGTAGCCACTGCGGGCTTGGCCTGAGGTGGGCTTACAGTCAGTATCCCGGGCCTTTAGAAGCCAGTCCGCCATGTTCGGTACTACTTGTTGGGCGATAAATAACTTTTCAAAACATAAATGTACAATGTAAAAACAAACACGTAATTTTGGGGGTTTGTCGACTCCAAGGCAGGGGCAAGAGCCCCTTCTTGCCCCACCTGCCGGTCCGGTGCCTATGCGAACACGCACTTGCACACATTTACAGGTATGTATTGGAAAAGAGGTACCTAGCAATGTTATTAGTTACTAATTGGCACCGAGTGAAGTTAGTCAATTTGAGACATTACTGAAAGTGTCTCATTTTATCCAAACCCAATCAATTTTGTTATCATTGTTTGAGAGAATCTCTGTATATCTTGATAACATCGAGCGTCGCATCTTTCCAAGTGTTTGATAGTGAGAGTCATTTTAAAGGTATTACAAACAACTACAAACTTAAATTTTGATTCTTTTCAAGATGTATGTGTAAAACACTTTTGAAGTAGCAATAATGTTGGAGGACAAGCCGATGAAAAAAAAATACAAACAAAATAATTTAGGTAAACTCAAAAAAGTCCAGGGCCCGGATTCACAAGAGGCCCTAAGTCTTATTTTGGTCTTATCTCTAAGACGGGCCTAACTTTAAACATCTTGTAAAACCAAACCCAGGTCACTTGAAAAGTTACTAACTCCTGGTGAGAACAAAAGGACATAATGAGCATTCCAATAATATGTTTTAAAATCTGTTCTAAGATATTTTCCTGGATTTTATAAGAGGTTCAAAGTAAGGCCGGTCTTAGAGATAAGACCAAAAAAAGACATAGGACCTCTTGTGAATCCGGGCCCAGGTTTCAGTTTCCAAAGTTAAAAAGTTCCATGTTGTGTGTATAGAAGAAAACCTAAACAGTAGCCTAGTCGTCCAACCTTAAATTGTTTGATATACTTAACGTAAATTAAAATTTGTTTGTTAGAAACTTATGGCGAAATGTATAGTCAGTTAGACAAAAATACATTATGAGATAGCTTCTTGAGACAGACTAAAAAGTAAACCGTGATGTGAGTCACATAGGGTGGGAGAGATAGATCAGAGTTGGCAGTCACGGTAAACACCAACCCCAACTCACTTCTCACATCAGTATTGACATAAATATGATACGCAAGTGTGAATCAGGCGAGAAGAAAGTGTTAATTGGAGACTTGAATGCAAGGTAGAGCGGTACCGGAGCCGTAGTCAACGGCTATGCAGATCAGATGCATGCGCGTTCTAAAATGTAATACACACACTTACGGTGAGTGCTTGTGTGATTGAAAGATGTATAAGAATAACATTCCAGACATTCCTATTAATTCATTTTATATTATTATATAATTTTAGAAAAATTAATTTGCCATCCATACAGTCACATAAGTGATTTGTTTGTGGAATTTATGTTAAATAACTGATCACATAGACCGATTGCAATACAAACAATTTGAAAATAAATAAACAATAATTGGCCAAAATATGCCATTTCAACATACTTCTGTACATAATATAAAATTAGCAGGAAATACACACAGAATAGAATATTGAAATAAAGATGTATCTGTCAGAATTAATGAACATCATAGATAAACATGACTTTTATATTATCAACGTATTTAAACTTATTAAAACTATAGTAATAAACATAACAGTTAAAAGTAATTTCTTGCATTCAATCTTATTTATAAGGTCATGTTATTTGAAATCAGTTGAGATTGTAAAATATCAACTATTACTTTAACCACAGATAAGTTGTCTGTGCTTAAACCATTCTTATGTAGTTAAGCATTAAAAATTAACAATGGAATGGAATAGATCTCTGAAAATATTCTTTTGAAATGAAAACGATAAAAATATACACACATATTAACTACTGTTTTACGAAGAATTGGATAGTGACGCATAGTAGTAAATTAATCTATAAACCTTGAATATCCATTGGGCATTCCATTTCAAATACCCTCACATCATATGCGGTGCCGTACCTCATTCAAGTACACAAGCTGCAACCGGTTGCAACTTGCGCCCAGGTTACGGAATAGAACCTTTACATCCGGCTACCACCGCCTAAAACTGTTCTGGATTCTGGAATGAGGGCCCTAAAGAGGGGAAAGTTGTATTCTGGGCAAATTTCCTACGAAACTTTAGTATTATTCATAAACCATCTTGTTTATTAATCAATATTGTGATGTAAGAAAGAAACATACTTTGTGTATTCAAACAAATTGCAATGTACTTTCGAAACAAAGAAAGATATTTACAGCAATATAGAAACAGGATGAGCAGTCCTTCTTGAGAGATACTCATACAGCAACCTTGTGAATGCTGGCGTCATAGATGAGTGAGTCGGAGCCAATCAGAGTATGGTTTTTGCAAATAGTCACATTTGGTTGGCCAATGCCTCAACGTCAGAATCCACAAGGTTGCTGTGGAACGACTTTACTTAACTAAACATATTAAAATTTCTTCCTTTGAATGAATAGCGAACTCAATATTAAGATCCGATACACTGTGTTTATGCGATTTAAAAAAAAACGGTTAATTAGTAAAAATATTAATTCGTTGCGTATAGAACTGATGGTAGTTATTAAATTATGTTGTACTTCCAACGTTATCCAAAGCGGCTATAAATAAGACGCCTGAAGCGCCCACAGGATAATTATACGCGATATGACTGTTAATGGTGGGAAATTATACTGCAATAATCAAAGTAATTCTCTAAAGCAACAGTACCAAAAATACTGGACGACGAATCTGTTATTGATATCACTGTGTCTCACTTTTCTCAGGAGTAGCTCTAACACGCGTCGGATTTGCATTAAAACCTTGAGCAAAATCTACGGGGAATGGGAATGTTTTCTAACTTCTTTTGAGATTGTGGGTGTGTTGCGGTGGGGGGGGGGGGGGGGGGGAGCTACCTCCAAGGGACCTGATTTGGTTGTGTTAAGATTTATTTAATATACTTTGCATAACACCTCAATGCAACAGTAGTCGTGACTGACTGCCTATTAGGGAAACTTTAAATTCGAATTTTTATTCCCTTTTTCAAGAGTTTTGAGACACATAATATGTTGTAGTTAAAAAATCATTTGCTTCTCTTTTAACGGAAAGGGATATTATGGTTGAGTAGAAACCTTTAGGTATGAAAGCGACTACGCATCAGTTACGTCTTGTGTTTATTGGTTATGAATCGAATTCAGTTTTCCAATGCACAAAACCTGCATTGTTGCATGCTTTTGTTACTTGATCTATATTTCGTTCGTACTAATGACATAAAACTTTGTTTGAAATAGTGCCATTTTTTTGTTATTTTATGCATTGACACAAATTACAAATTTTACAAATTAGGTAATTGACGACTCCTATATGTATACAATGTATATATCAATTGGAAGAGATAAAATAAAATAAAATACAATACAATACAATGCAATAAAATACAATACAATACAATACAATACAATGCAATATAATACAATACAATACAATGCAATACAATACAATACAATACAATACAATACAGTACAGTACAGTACAATACAATGCAATACAATAAATACAATACAATACAATAAATACAATACAATACAATACAATACAATACAATACAATAAATACAATAAATACAATATAATACAATGCAATACAATACAATACAATACAATACAATACAATACAATACAATACAATACAATACAATGCAATACAATACAATGCAATACAATACAATACAATACAATGTGTTACTTAATAATGATTGAGTATATATATATAAAAACCACACACACAATTGTAAAACGATACCAATCAATATCAATCAGGGTCAATAAGTTTCTGCGTGTGACACACATATATATATATATATATATATATATATATATATATATATATATATACAATATTAGGCTACGCATTGTTGCAGACGCACAATAGTCTCTCAGTAGTGGAGAGGTTGAGTAATGAGTGGTATAAGCGGGTATATACGGAGAGTGTAGAACAACGCACGTCCACCCTCAAAGCCACTACCGATACTTAGTTCACTGTTATCATTTCAATCAAAAACTACTTAAAGTTAGAGCGAGATATTTAACTGGCACTCAATATTGGTGTAAGAATCAAATGAAAGTGCTCCAAAGATAATGGTTTACAACTAAGAAGAGGAGAAAGTAAACCGTTTGGCACTGTTAGTAAACTGGTGCGCTTATGAATTGAACTCGTGAACATCAGTTAAGTCATGAGTGGTGGTTTTCTTGAGTAATAAGCTAGAGTAATTATAAGAACTGAGTAACCATGGCACCTGCAAAGTGAAACATAAGTTACGCTCATTCGTTTTAAAATTAATGATTATGGTTTTATATACTTGAAACCCTACAAAACAAAATTACGACATATAACAACTAAAGAACGGTTTATCCACTGCTGCATCACAACACTGTTACATTTAAACTGGTCATTTTCCTTTTCAATGCCTTTGTTGTTTGTAACCAATAAGAAATAATAAAACATTTCTGCAATCGGGAATAACAATATCTCACTGGGAGCAATCCAAACAATATTGAAATTCATTCTATTGCTGAAATTCATATTTGAATAAGTATTTTTTAAATTGTAAGATTTCATCTCCATAAAACTTCTTCAAGTCACAGTTCTCAGTTCTCACAACAGATCTCTTAAAGAGGATACGAAAAATAACTGTGTGAAATTTCGTAACGATTGACAAAAGGTTTTATATTGTAAAGATATAACTAAGTGATTCATACTGATAGAGACTAAAATGGTTAATAAAGAGGTCAACAATGAGAAATCGTCCAACCATTAATTACATGTGTACTAACGAAGAACTCATCCATTAGCATTAGCAGTACGAAGATAAGCAAAACCTTCCGAAGCGTATGATCACTATGTTAAAACGTAATTATTGTTGTTGAGCTATCAGAATACACAGACTCACTAGTTCGTATAGCATGGTACTATACCCCAACACCAGTAATATTTGTCTTTTACAGAAACAACATAATTACGGCGGTTTAACCCAGGTTTGGCGTTGTTTTTTTTTTAATATGGGGAAAATGTACCGTGTTCAAACTGATATTGATACCTGGTACGAAAAACATAATCAATATCAATAATATGATTTAATACGAAATTCAAGTGTGCACACGACAAATATTGGGGCTCAAACATACTTTTGTATTTCCAGTTCACAGTAAGTAGGCCTACTGTTCAACGATGAAAACTGATATGAAAAGTTATCCTACCAGTGTTTTCCTATTTCGTGAATAACAAATTATTAACTTGTAAGTCCCTTGTTCTGTGGATATTTTGGTATACCGGTATTTTTTCCAACTTTGTACCGGCAAACGAAAATCACACAACAAAGGTTAAATAAAGTAGATGATGATTATAAAAGTATATCTCAACATAAAAACACTAGCCAGATAACCGTTGTAGTTTATATTATATAAGTAATGTAAAGCTTAAATTATAAGAAAACGTAGCACTGATTGAAATAATTGTTCTATATATTGAGGCTTGAAAGACAGTTTGAACTTTGAAACACGTTGGCGCACGAATTCGGGCATCGAAGTACCCAAATGTTCGTTCTCATACTGAGTCCACACTTAGTTCTGAAACGGCGCCATTTTCTCCATATTACCATGAATTCATAATAAGCAGCCAAAATCATCATGTCTATGCTAAAATCAAGAATTTGTTTGTTCCTGTCGACATTCGGACTATCATTATGTTACTTACTTACTTACTAGAGGTCATAGTTCAACATCGAACTTTGCTGGAACGCTCTCCCGGGCTGGGCCCTCTAGAGCAGATGATGAAGGAATACAGAGGTACAAACGCATAAGCCCGAGGGCTGGGGTGATAATAAAAATATTACATGAAAAAAAAATATTTTTTTAAAAACAACGCTTATATTTAAATGCACTTAAAAGTAAAAAATAAATTTTCGACCAGCAAATTTTTGCCTCACTCGGAAAATAAAAGCGTTGGGTGCTTTCGGTATTGACATAGATTGCAGTATTCTGCTGTTTATGCAGGGAAAGCGCCCAACGCTTTTATTTACCGAGTGAGGCAAAAATTTGTTGGGCGAAAATTTATTTTTTACTTTTAAGTGCATTTAAATATAAGCGTTGTTTTTAAAAAAATATTTTTTTTTCATGTAATATTATTTTATACTTTTTAGTCTTAAAGAATCTTGCAATCGAATATATATCGAATATCGATTAATTAATTATGATGGTTTAAGCATACGTGTTAATTGCTTTGATCTTGTTTTTACCATTCAGTTGTGTTTTTAAAATGAATCCTATTCGTTTCTTGTATGCAGAAATTAATTTACTTTTCATCAGTTTATGATCAATTCGTTTAGCCTGCGCAAATCCTAGATATTTGTATATGTCTTCTTCGTCCATTACTCCAATCCGGTTGTCTTCGTCAATTTCAAACTCTTCTAATTTCGTAATCTTTCCTTTGATGACATGAAGTGACTTACATTTATCAATTCCAAAACCCATACATATATCTCTACTGAATTCTAACGTTGAGTTTATTATTATTATTATTATTATTATTATTATTATTATTATTATTTTATTGTTGCAATACATACAAACTCGGTCAAAACCGGCATAAACATGTTGTACGGACACAAATGTCAAGTATTTCCATGTGTTTACCTTATTAACATCTACTTAGAACTACTTAATATATCTTCTTCTTCTTCTTCTTCTTCTTCTTCTTCTTCTTCTTCTTCTTCTTCTTCTTCTTCTTCTTCTGCTTCTCAAATGCCCACATTTGGCTATACTACTTAATATATCATTGTCCACATTATTTTTTCAAACCGAACTGTGGATGCTATGTACGGTCGTGGCCGATTTGTACTCATCCCAGCATTCGCTCTTTGTACGGTGGAAACCACGAAAACCACCATCGGGATGGAGAACTTCTTGAAGTCTTCATTCTTCTTAGTTCAAAAATTTTCGCACTATCCTACACGTGTTCAAAATAATTGCTTTTTGCATCTCGATGTATATGTTCGGTTGGAGACCAATTAGTTTAATACTGTCATGGAGTTTACGTGGAACAATGCCATTTGCTGATATAATTAACGGTATAACAGTAACATTATTCTGCTTCCACAACCTTTTTATTTCAATTGATAAATCCTTATATCTGTTTATCTTTTCCCGCCAAGTTGTCTCTACATTGTGGCATAAAGGGACGGCAACATCAATTAAAATCGTTTCTTGTTTCTTCTTGTCAATAAATATAATATCCGGTCTATTGTGATGTATGGTTTGGTCTGTAATAACTGCCCGGTCGTAATATAATTTGTAGTCTTTACTATCTAATACCTTTTCAGGCTTGTATTTGTAATACGCAGTGGTTGTGTTTATAAGTTTATACTTCATGGCTAATTTTTGATGTACAATGTTTGCAACCTGGTTATGCCTATGAAGATAATCTGTTTGACAAAGCATTTTGCACCCAGATACGATATGTTCAATTGTTTCGCCCTTCAAATTACATTTTCTACATTTATCTTCCACTGTGACGTCTTTCAGTATGAATTTTTTGTAATTGTTAGTCTTGATTACTTTATCTTGAATAGCGATCATAAATCCCTCAGTTTCGCTGAAAATGTCCCCGGACGTTAACCATTTGTTCGATGCTACCCTATCGACGCTATCCTTAAGAAGTTCTTTATAATGTCTGCTATGTAACGTCTTTTCTGATATTCTGATCTCTTTTGCTGTGTCAGAATTTAGTTTTTGAAGCAAGTTTAAATTTCCGTCATTTAAATTGAGGGGAGAAAGCGACTTGTCTGCCGATACTATAGCTCTATGAAGTAGTGAATGTGGGCATTTTGTATAAAAGTACTTTCTCAGAATTTCAATTTGTTTATAATATAAATTGTTTAAATCAATCAAGCCTCTTCCCCCTTTTTCTCTAGGTAGAGTCACTCGTTCTATTGCTGACTTAGGGTGATGACTTCTGTATTTGGTGAATGTTTGCGGGTGAGAATTTCTAGGGCATGAAGTTCTGTCTGTGTCCAGTTAATAATTCCAAATGAATATGTTAGTACCGGTATAGCATAAGTGTTAATTGCTTTGATCTTGTTTTTACCATTCAATTGTGTTTTTAAAATGGATCCTATTCGTTTCTTGTATGTATTATTATTATTATTATTATTATTATTATTATTATTATTATTATTATTATTATTATTATTATTATTATTATTATTATTATTATTATTATTATTATTATTATTATTATTATTATTATTATTATTATTATTATTATTATTATTATTATTATTATTATTATTATTATTATTATTATTTTTATTATTTTTTATTTTATTCTTATTATGTCTTATTTAATTTTAGAAATCCTTGTTGTTCAAGACGTGCGTGTTTTATCCTCTTATTTTAACAGAAAAGGTCTTGTTCTCAATAGCTTAAAAACTAAATATATATATTGTTTCGTTTTAAAGAGCAGGCCACGATTCCTCATCTCAAGATTGTTTACCATGATTCAAAATGTATTAAGGAGACTGGATGTAAATGTAGCTGTATTAAAATGTGTGATTCTATTGGGCGTCTACATAGATTCATCCCTAAGTTGGAGTATGCGCAAACAGATGTTATCCATAAAGCTTAGAGCAATTAACTACATTTTTTAATCTTAAGAAGATAATGCCTATTTATGTTTTACGTCAGTTATATTTCGCACTTTTTCAATCTATTCTGCAATTTGGTATTATTCACTGGGATGGAACATTTGACTACAAACTAATTTCTCTTCGTACAACACAAAACTATGTCATAAGAACAATTTTCAACATAAATCTTCATGAATCAGTTGATTATATATACGCAGAATTTAATATTCTTCCTTTGTCACTTCTCTACTTGTTAAAAGTTGTTACATATGTATTTAAGAATTTGAGTAACTATCATTTTACAACCAATGGTGTGAACACCAGGAAGTCAAGAATGCTGAGCTTGAATGTACCGGACTTTAGAATGACAAACACGAGAAACCAAGTAACTTATAAAGGTCCACAATTGTTCAACACCATTATAAGTCAAATGCCTGAGTTCTCTGTTTCTATGAAATACATTACTTTTAAAAAACTGGCAGAACAAACGATTAAAGAGGGAAAGTGGTTTCAGTTGCAGTACTCTTAACTTTTAAATGTAGGTCAACATTGTTTCAGTATTGTTTAGGATTAGTTTCGTATTATTTTAGCATTGTTTTACAATTTTACAACTACTGTTTACCTGTATAGATAATCAAATATGGCTTTTGTAATTCTTACTTTTTAACAAATCTTAATTTGATTTAATTATTCGCAGAACGCTTAACTTTTTAAATGTATATACAGAATTGTTTAAGAAGTGTTTTAGCATTGATTTTAGTATAATTACACCAATGTATTTCAACAACTGTTCGTTTGTATAGAGAATTAAACATATTTTTTGTAATTCTTAGTCTAAATCTAAATGTGTATTGATTAACGTTGACTGTGCACTATTTTATTTATGTATTAAAACTTAAAAGCAAACCTTCGAGCGAGCAGAGAGCTCATGAAGGTGTTTGCTCAATATTAAACTTGTGTAATTGTACAGAATAATAAATAAATGAAAATGAAAATGAATCATTATTATTATTATTATTATTATTATTATTATTATTATTATCTTTATTATTTTTTTTATTTTTATTATTGTTATTATTATTATTATTATTATTATTATTATTATTATTATTATTGTTATTATTATTATTATTATTATTATTATTATTATTATTATTATTATTATTATTATTATTATTATTATTACTATTATTGTTATTATTATTATTTCACTGTCATGTTTTTTTGTACAATTTTTATGTATTTGTGATTTTGTGTATATTTTTTGTGCATGTATGTTGTACATGTACTTGATTTTGATTTGTATTGTACGTTACTGGTGGGGCTTTGCTCTGTTAACGATCTATTTCAAATAAATAAATAATAATTACAATAATAATAATAATAATAATAATAATAATAATAATAATAATAATAATTATTATTATTATTATTATTATTATTATTATTTGTATTATGTAGCCATGTTAATATTTCATAAATTAAAAGAAAAATTAAGTAGGATGGGTGCGTGCACGTGTGCGTGTGTTGTGTACATACTTATTCAAATGTTTGGTTACATTTTTCCCACGTTAAATGCTTAACTTCAGGAAGCCTTACGTTACACTCGAAAATGTGAATTTCTTGCTGTTACAATGAATAAAGTTACGATTAAATTATTGCCAGAAGAGGTTTTATTTGAAGTCCACATGTTTTCACATTACGATCTTGGACCGCTACTGTGCTGGAGATTGTGAGACTGAGCGTGAGATTCAAATGTTGGCGCCTTGTTGGCGTGTCCTTGACGTGACTGTACCTGTTGCATGGTGCGTGGCCGGTGCTTACATCCCCTCACCACTACCTGCTGCTAGCTGGTCTGGCCTGCCCACTGCACAGCCATCAGTGCTCTCGAGTCTCGACTCTTGGGAGTTCAGTGCAGTGCGAACAATGGTTACGTGAACATCGAGTGTTTCACCTAGCGTGCGCGTAAATACTACCAAAATACAAGTGCAAATTGAACTAACAGCACGAAAAACTTTTGTTTTAAAGAATGTGCTTGTGTTGACATCTGTATACATCAAGTTCAGTGGTGTTGAAGTGCGCGGAACACAGAAATATTGTGTGCTTTATTTATTATTCGCTTTTGTTTTCAATTATAAGCACACATTTGGGATTACTTTACATGAAAACCACGCATTTTTCTCAATTTGAGATAGAATTTCTAAAATCCAGGTATGTTGATCAATGACCACGTAGCGTTAAATATGAAATACAGCGAAAAGAATTCAAATTATTTTCTTCGTTCGTAATCATGAGGTATTTTAACGCATGTCTGTATCAAAAGTAGAAGTTGCGGGTTACGAGTCTCAGGTCTTCGGTCTCGGACCAGTCAGTGATACACCCTCGAGCCATTTAAATACCGAACTAGTTGTTAAGTATTCATAAATATATAGAAATGAATACCATTGATGCATTGCGCTTCTCTCTCCCTGTTGATTGGTTAGATATGATAATTAATGTGGCCCTACTATAGATGGTTTTCGATTTGGATTGTTGTTGTTTTTGTTGCCGCCAATAATGTCGAAATAAGATCATTACCGTGGTGTAAAATGTAGGTACACGTGTTGAGATAATCTTACAACTCGTGCCTTAGGCGTAGGCTTCTACAGGCAACTAGACCGTTTAGTAATAATGATCTTCGGATGTTGTTTTCAAGAATTTCTCCCGTCTTTGGTTTTGAGTTCAGCCGGAGGCGCAAGTGTAATTTTTCTCCTTCCTTCTACGAACCATTGTAGAAGACGGCTGGCATCCCCTCTTGGTGTTTACCTGTTTTTCGGTTTGCAGGGCCCTCAGCAATGTGCTTAGTGTAGCGGCATGAGATTGCTTTGCTAGGGCGGCATTACCGCGCGGATACCTTGCATTTCTACAATCAAATTTTCGAGGGTCCACTTAGTTGCAGTTGGTTGCATGCGAAGATGAGTCCCTGACGTATCTATAAGGATTAAGAACGTTACCCATAGCCAAACCATCCTCGATTTTGGTTTTCAACAACAGATGAGGGCAGATGATAGGAATTCATGCGAAGTCAAATTTTGTTTCGAGTGTATACTTGTCTTGTGTAATAATAGGGTAGACTACCAGGGATTGAATTGAACCTGCGGTGACATGTTATCGATACTAAGCTTATGCCCCTGGCCTTAGGTCATGCCGCGGGCTTTGAGTGACACTGTCTACAATCTAATTCATGGTTCTATCTTGTCAGCAAGGTTACCAGCTGTTTGAATTACCGGTATGGGGTTCATACTTACGGGATTGGCAGGCCATTGCAGATAGTAGGCATAGTAGCAACTTAGCAAGTTACTACGTTCGTACCCATCTATCTTAACGTGACCTTAATGGTCTTTTGAAATCAACTGCATAGTAAGAGATGACAGGTGAAAATAAACTTTCATATAAAGGAATGGGGGTGAGGGTTTCTCCTTTGAGGATCTGTGTGCTCTGTCATAACCCAGCCGGCCTTGGGATTCCTCGTAAAAAGTAAATGTGGACGAAAGGGTGGATCATCTGTCTGAGGTATTTCTCGCTTGAAAGTCACGTGGCCAGTTTTTCGCTAGTTAAAATTTTCCCTCTTCACATTTAGGTTTTTTTCCCGTCGAATGTTTTACGCTTATTTGTTCTGTGCAATGCCTAGTATTAGGACGGTAGGCCTCCTTGACCAATTAGGCCCAAACTACGGTGCAAAGTTTAAAACATATACCTACAGCTTATATCGTTGATTGAGATTGAGAGAATGTTAGTTTTCACTTAATCTCTTTACTTAAATTGTGTGTTTCCGTTTAAAGATTGAACTCTTGTTGAACTCAAAACAAATTTTGACTGCGATGACATTCAAAACAAACTTAACTTCGTGCAAATAAAGTTTATAGGTGGCGGCATAGTTGAATTGCTGGCTGCTTATGATGTATCGTAGCTTAGATGACAAAAATTAAATTACGTATTAGTAACAAATCTTTCTTTTAGTGGAAATTCCAAGACACCAACATTTATGTAAAACGAGTGTTTTCCATGTGTACCGGTACCGGTAATGAATTTTGAAGCTACCACATTCGTTTAAATTATGAGAAATAAACCTTAGGCCTACCCGTACGAAGCAGCAGTGTTACTAAAACATAAACTGTGTCCGCGCTCCTTTGGCTAGTTATTTTTTGTGGAGGCCCCTTTGACTTCTTGACGACAGTCGACACCATTTCTATCAGAATGCAGACGACGAACTGCAGTAGCCTGACACGGATATTTATTTCATCTTGTCTTTTAATTTGTATTTACTGCGTACTTGTTTTGAGAGCTTTTGCTGTAAAATATGTTCATTGAAGAATAATTTGAGATTGTGTCCGTGTAATACGCGTAATTATAATTATAACAAATTACAGTACAACGAAGAACCATCGATAACATGAATTGATACCGTATAGTGTTTCTCTCTGAACATTTATTTTATAGGTTCTTGTTATTTGCTGTGATTCTTGACGTGTGATGAACACATTATTAATGTCCTGACCAATTTGACAATTTGCAGTCTAAGTGAGCTGTAAGTCAAGTCATTATCGGTAATCTGAAAGTATTTTTTGGTAACTTATTCCCTAGTTTATTTGTTATTACTCCTTTATTTGAAGCCAGCAAGAATTAATTAACGTAGGTAGCCTACATATAGGCCTACTTATAAATAAAACCTCAAGTACGTTTGATTAAATGTATGCATAATATTACATGAAAAAAATATATTTTTTTAAAAACAACGCTTATATTTAAATGCACTAAAAAGTAAAAAAAAAATTTTCGCCCAACAAATTTTTGCCTCACTCGGAAAATAAAAGCGTTGGGCGCTTTCGGTACTAACATAGATTGCAGTATTCTGCTGTTTATGCAGGGAAGGCGCCCAACGCTTTTATTTTCCGAGTGAGGCAAAAATTTGTTTGGTGAAAATTTATTTTTTACTTTTTAGTGCATTTAAATATAAGCGTTGTTTTTAAAAAAATATATTTTTTTCATGTAATAATATTTTATACTTTTTAGTCTTAAAGAATCTTGCAATCGAATATATATCGAATATCGATTGGTTAATTAATTATGATGGTTTAATTGATTATTTAGTAAATATGACAATTGATTCATGTATTGTCATTAAGAATACGTCTGTGTGCAAACTTTCAGCTCAATTCGACGTTCGAAAGTGAGTGTTTTATCGATCCCCATATAAAACATCAATTAATTAATTATGATGGCTTAATTGATTATTTAGTAAATATGACAATTGATTCATGTATTGTCATTAGAATACGTCTGTGTGAAAACTTTCAACTCGATTCGACGTTGGGAAGTGGGTGAAATATCGATTCCCATATAAAACATTAATTAATTGTGATGAATTAACTGACTATTTTTAGTAAATATGACAAATGATACGTGTATTGTCATTAAGAATACGTCTGTGTGAAAACTTTCAGCTCAATTCGACGTTCGGAAGTGGGTTAAACATCGATTCCCATATAAAACATTAATTAATTATGATGAATTAATTGAATATTTAGTAAATGTGACAATTGATTCGTGTATTGTCATTAAAAATACGTCTGTGTGAAAACTTTCAGCTCAATTCAACGTTGGAAAGTGGGTGAAATATCGATTTCCATATAAAACATCAATTAATTAATTAATTATGATGAATTTATTGATTATTTAGTAAATATGACAATTGATTCGTGTATTGTCATTAAGAACACGTCTGTGTGAAAACGTTTAACTCGATTTGACGTTGGGAAGTGGGTTAAACTTCGATTCTCATATAAAACATGAATTAATTAATGATGATGAATCAATTGACAATTTAGTAAATATGACAATTGATTCATGTATTGTCATTAGAAATACGTATGTGTACAAAATTTCAGCTTGATCGGACATTTAAAAAAAGGTGAAATATCGATTCAAAGATTCATCGATTTCCATGTAAAACATTAATTAATTAATTATGATGAATTAATTGACAATTTAGTCAATATGACAGTTGATTCATGTATTGTCATCAAGAATACGTCTGTGTAAAACATTTCAGCTTGATCGGACATCTAGAAGTAGGTGGAATATCGATTCAAAGATTCCGTCCAGACAAACAAGGCAAGTTAATATAAGCGTTGTAAAATTGACCCCACACCAAAAAGTATATTACTTGAAATAAAAATGGAACGCAATGGACAATAACGTTGACATCAGAAGACTTAACGTCTGTTTGATGTGCTTAATAAGTTGCCACACTAACATCTAAAAAATGTGAGAACGTACGTCTCACTTCGCCCGTGACACCTTCCCGACAGCAGGCCAAACAACTACTAATTAGCCTACTAGATTTACTTATACGTATACTATCTAGTAATGTTGACACCTTCTCTTTTCTCACCTTCGACTCATGTACTCGAATTCATCACGAGGGAAAATCATGCAACGGTAATTTAAAAGCTCAATTCTTCATTGCACAAGCTACTAATTTGGGAAGAATCTAGTAAATGCATGCACTGCGATCTTGAATCTGTCATCTTGAGGGATGTGAGGGCGATATCAAATCAATTTCTCTTTGAGTAATATTTGGGTTTTACGATTACCGGTACTAGTTTTTCGATTTTTACAACAACCTGGCTACCTATTCAGACAAACGTTCCATATTGTCGGGTATTTCAATTAATTTTCTGTAGCCGGTCACTTTCCAAATTACTTAGGGGGGTGGGGGTGGGGGGGGGGGGGGGTTAGGCTAAATGGTTCCGTGTACGTGAATGCGTAAGCGGCAACCGTTTGTGTCTGGATAGTTTTTATCGAATTATTCCAGTCTTATGCGTTTGTGGTGCTTGTATTTTCTGCTGTAAAGCCTAGAGTAAGTGAACCAGTCCATAACGTGAATGGCTTTGTTACGTGTTTGTTTGTTTGTTTCTGACGGTTCCCTCTGTTCCAGGTAGACGTCTGGAGATGGTGTCACGAGTGCCCGGGTGAAGGCGTCCACGCCCCTGCAAGAATGCGCCTCCTTCTCTTCTGTCTCCTGAGCGTCGGCGTGAGCGTCGCCGCTGAGCATGTCAGAGATCTGGAGATCTCCGAGGGAGCTGTTGTCGGTACTCGCGTCGGCTTTATCGGCGATGGCTCCTCCAGCGACAGTGGCCCTCCTTACTTGATTGTGCCTGTACCAGGCAGTGCTGTTGATTCTGATCTCTACATCGAGCATACGTCCGGCGAAATACGCACTAAAGTACCCTTAGATCGTGAAACACGGTCCTCGTATTCTCTGGTTGCAATACCGGTGAGTGGGGCGAACGTACGCGTAGTCGTACGGGTATTGGATGAGAATGACAACGCACCGACGTTCCCAACGCCGGTCATGTCCATTGAGTTCCCTGAGAATACCCCCAGAGACGTGAAGCGAACTCTCAACCCGGCTAGGGACCTTGATCTCGGGGTTTACAACACGCAGAGATACAACATCGTGTCTGGGAACGTCAATAATGCGTTCCGATTGTCCTCTCACCGGGAACGTGATGGAGTCCTCTACTTGGACCTCCAGATCAATGGGTTCTTGGACAGAGAGACAACCTCGGCGTACAGCCTGCTGATCGAAGCTCTGGACGGAGGCAATCCGCCGCTCCGAGGGGCCATGACAGTCAACATCACGATCCAAGACGTCAACGATAACCAACCCATCTTCAACCAGTCGAGGTATTTCGCTACCATACCGGAGAATGCGACAATTGGCACTAGTGTTTTACAAGTGTTCGCGACGGATACGGACGCAAGTGAAAACGGCCAAGTGGTTTATTCGATAAACAGAAGACAGAGTGACAAGGAAGAAATGTTTCGTATCGACAGTGACACGGGGTTGATAGCAGTTAATCGTCCCCTCGACTTTGAAGCGAAAGAAGTCCACGAACTCGTCGTAGTAGCTAGAGACCATGGGATGCAACCCCTGGAAACGACAGCGTTTGTGTCCATCCGTGTGACCGACGTTAACGACAACCAGCCCACGATAAACGTAATCTTCCTCAGTGATGACGCTACTCCAAAGATCTCAGAATCGGCCAAACCCGGTGAATTTGTCGCAAGAATATCTGTGAACGACCCCGACTCGAAGACGGAATACTCCAACGTGAATGTGACGTTGGAAGGTGGCGATGGAAGATTCGGCCTCGCTACACGTGACAATATCATCTACCTTGTGATTGTGTCGTTACCTCTTGACCGCGAATTGCAACCGAATTATACTCTCAGTGTGATTGCTACGGATACTGGCTCGCCACCCTTACACGCATCGCGAACCTTCCACCTACAAGTTACGGATATCAATGACAACGCCCCTGAATTCGAGAACCCTGTTTATTATGCTAACGTGTTGGAAGTCGCCGATCCTGGCACTTCTGTCTTTCAGATTCATGCGGTTGATCGCGATGAAGGGAATAACTCGGCGTTAGCCTACTCCATTTTAGATACTCCCGACACTCATTCTCAGTGGTTTAAGATTGATTTCCGGTCAGGTTTGATCACGACCAAGTCTCATATTGATTGTGAAACAGATCCAGTGCCTCAGTTGACTGTGATTGCGATGGATAATGGGAAACCTCCGCTATCATCTTCTGCAACAGTCCTCGTAACGATTCATGATGTCAACGACAACGAACCCATATTCGATCAAAGCTTCTACAACGTCTCGGTCGCTGAGAACGAACCAACTGGACGCTGTATTCTGAAGGTAGGGGATGATCCTTAACACCCAGCCTGTTGCCACCGTGAGCTGATTTACTGCTAGTTGGGGATTTAAACTCAAGCCAGGGCTTATGTACAGTGCCGTACGTTTTTGATTATCACAGTGCTGTACATATTGTTATTTAAAATGCACCATCATATTTTATCGTTTAATTTGTATTAAAATGTATGTACATGTGCTGTAACGTTCTGATTATCACAGTGCTGTACTTTTGTAATTAATAAGTTCAAAGTCTAGCTAGGTCTACACTGTTCTCAAAGTTGCATCTGTGAATTGGAATGTATACAAATTGACTTGGAAATCTTCATACACGTTCTTCTGGACTACATGACTTACCAGTTTCTCCTAGTTCGGGTTTAATGCATTAATTCTTAAAACTTAGAATTTATTTAAATCTTTAAATTATTCTAAGCCTACTCTTTGTGCTGCACAATCGGCGCGCGAATAGAGAGAGAGATGTGCAGAAATGTGCATTTGAAATTTATAACTGGAGGTGGTGAAATCTGTAAATAATTTATCGTTGTGTTTACCTTGAGCGTGTTCGTAATGCATCCACTGCCTTGCACATTATTAGCCCCAGGACCGCGGTAGTCTTTTCCAGACAGTGTTACTCATTAGTCATTACTTAGTAAATCGTAGTCAGCGATTTGATTTGTAATTGACGAATAAATAAGTATACCCAGGGTTTTAATTCTCTTCACCATTTCGGTGAGGACGTGCAGTGAGTTGTTGCTGAAACGGACCAGTGGCACATGGCAATCAATACCTTAGCTTACCGCAACGCGCTCATAAACTTGGTTTTATTGTTTTTAGCCGTGTCAAAGTATTTGTTTGTTTATATTTCCTTTGTTCGCTTGTATAAGGCCTACCATTGGGTGCACGGGCCCCGACCTAGGGGGTTGAAGGCTGCTTCCCTTGCTACAGCTGTCAACAGAAAGGCTGGTGGTAAGGTGCAAACCATTGTGACTTGTGTGGGGGGTGGGCTCCCTTGCGACGTACTATTCAGCTATTGTCACCCCCACCTGTAGCTCTGATCTCAACTGCAATGATTGATTGCATTATCCTTTTACTTGTTGGTCTTAGATAGTTCATTAAAACTAAAGAAGGAGCTAATTTAGAATATGTACACTCCTGTCAGACTTCCGGGCTATTCATACTTCGAATATGCATATATATTTATATGAGTTTCGTTTTGTGTAGGCCTAGCTTACTTCGAAGGTATGTTGCGTATCATATTGTATAAGTATATTAATTTTATGTATTGTATAGTACATCTCCACATACACGAATGTTCCGCATAAGAAGGCAAAACATGGAAATGTATGTACTAGAATATTGATGTACTGGCTGTGGAATTTGTAGCGGTAAAGTATCAGTAGCTGTGAACAGTTTTGTCGTAGGTGCGTGGACGTTAAGTATATAATATACCGTAGGCCACAATAAATATACAGTAGGTTATTATTGCTCTTTCGCATCGCATTTGAATAGTTGGCTTTTGTTCTAAGTTGTCCGTGATTTACTCGTTACGGCATGAGGCTCGTGGACATATTACACGTGTGTAGGTGATAGATTGATTGCTGACTACCAAATATTTTCAAGAGATTGAAACAATCGAGATGAATGGCATTTATAAGCCCCTAGCTTGGTTTTCAACGGCGGCACACAAATTAATAGGTTGCATAAGAATAACCATAGGGAAGGCGGCATTTCAAGTGTTTAGGAAGAGAAGGGTCTACGGTCTCCGTATACGATTCACTAACTAATTAATAATGTACGGTATTTCGGTAGGCCTACCATTGGAATAACATCTATATAAAACTTGACGTGTAAAACCTAGAACATAGTCGAATAAGTAGAAATGTTTAAATAAATGAAGATATGTAGGCCTATCTTAAAAGTCTTTCGTATTTAAAGTACTGCCACAATTTGAATTGTGCCTCGGAAATTTTAATTTTGTATCCATTAAATATGCTTATATTTCATAGTTAATTTATAAATAAATAAACATTGCTAAAAGGTAAAAGTTCAGAGTAAAACAATGAAAAATCTGGTTTAAATAATCCATTATTAGTTTTTCTGGAATACCTAAATGAAATTTATTTAGTTAATTCGCTGTTCCACTATTTCGTTTTGTGTGACACAACATACCTAATATATCTACATTTCGATAGGCCTAGTTGTAACAAAAATACTTCTTTCGGTAGGGAATAGGCCTACTAAAATAGCACTTGGAGATTATTTTTAATAATATGTTACAATATAGGCCTACACATCTTTCATTTCAACGTTACACTTTTTGTACCCATGTGATTATTCCATAGTTCTACTTCTACTTCTACCATTTTTAATCCAGTAGGCAATTTAGCTGTATATGCGTTTCCGCATTCCTTTCAATTACGGCAATAATTTATAAGTACTGCGATTGGGGAGGGCGAGGGGGGATACTTGATATGCCCACCTTCGTTGGTTTTAAATGCAAACAGTTTTAAAGTGCGCCTCCCACCATCCGGAAAATACACAAATATACCACCAATGTTTTGTAGAACTATTTTTTATCTTGAGATGTGAAAATGTGTTATTTAAGTCCTCTCTCGTGACAGAATTCCGAACTGAATGATAGAATTCACGGTGGTCACTAGTTCACAATACCATATTAATCTTCAGTGTTTCACATTCGGTTTAAGCTGACGGTAATTTTAATCCACGGCCTGTGCACCCAATAAACCTCACGGTCTACAGTATTTGACACTGACATCTTGTATATACCGCATGTTTCACGTACATTTGTCTGCTTGGCTGCTGCATATTTCATTGATTATTATTCTTTGATCTGGCTATTTACGATCCAGCTTCGAGCCGTTGTATGGTATGGTGATCGGGCGCTTAGGGTGGAGCCTCATCACAACGCATGTCTAATTGGGTGCGGACGAGCTAGACTTACACTGCACTTTTTATTATTTATTATATGAATGGGTGCACGTGCGAATTTATTAGTTTTATAAGAAGCAACTCTTACATCAGTTTCGTTTGCAATCAATGTGTTTATTCAAATTAGTATGCAAGAGAGAGAGAGAGAGGGAGAGGGAGAGGGAGAGGGAGAGGGAGAGGGAGAGGGAGCGCGATTTTGCTCTGGTAGTGCTGGGACAATCGTGATCTTTGGAGGCCAACAACCAAGCCGGCGATTGTATGTATGTGCGTGTGCGTGTGCGTGTGCGTGTGCGTGTGCGTGTGCGTGTGCGTGTGCGTGTGCTTGTGCGTGTGCGTGTGCGTGTGCGTGTGCGTGTGCGTGTGCGTGTGCGTGTGCGTGTGCGTGTGCGCGTATATGCGTGAGTCGCAACCTATAGATTGTTCAAGGAGTTATCACCCACTGGAAGGAAGTTCTCCGAACAATACAGATCTACGTGCCAGGGAAAAACTTGATTAAACTGACTGACACATGGACTAGGCGTATTATCTGCATTGTTAAAGAGTAAGACATACCGGCGGTAGCCGTATTTTGACAGCTCTCAATGCTAACAAAACTAGGACTTTTTTTGTATACATTTGAACAAAGTGTGCCTCTGTTGTACTTTATACACATGAAACGTTATTCAGATAGGAGTTGTACGCGAGCTCTGGGCTGCCTATTGCAGCTTCTGTCACTACCAACATGGGTAGCAAACAGTTGGTTCTAGGTTAATTAATTCGTGTTGATTATTTGACTAACACTGTCAAGGTTTTATTTTATTTTCAAGAGCCGCTAATATCTAAACGAACTGTTGGCTTCCTTGCAGCCATATTATATTTACATATTACTTTCTACAACCCCTTTCATTATAATTAATTTACTTTCGATGTTTTTTGTGTTTACAGTGTTACCACAGGGAGGTTAAAAATGAGTAGAATTGAATTGTGCTCTCTCTCTCTCTCTCTCTCTCTCTCCTCTCTCTCTCTCTCTCTCTCTCTCTCTCTCTCTCTCTCTCTCTCTCTCTCTCTCTCTCTCTCTCTCTCTCTCTCTCTCTCTCTCTCTCTCGCTCGCTCTCGCTCTCGCTCTCTCTCTGTCTAAAATACAATCCAAAGTAAAATATATTAATATTATGTGGAGGTAGATATTACTAAGATGTACAAATAGTTTTACCAAAAAGGATTTGATATTCCTCGCGTTTGGGTCATAGTCATACAATTCCAATATCTCAAAAACAACCTTGTTTAATCTAATCTCAACGCATTAATTAATTAATTCATTAATAACTGCTCACCTGTTGCACATTTCATAGCGATACTGACGGTCTACGCAATTATTTTTCCAGAATTTTTATATGATCGAAACTTTCAACTTTCAACTCAAAACAATTGCTCTATTTTAACTTCCTGTATTGTCATTTGGTATACTCGTAAGAACCTCACGTCATACCTAGTCTCCGCATGTTGGGCTTAATGCCGATAATTGCCGTAGTATTTGCAATTGGCATTTTAAATAAACCATGTGTTTCTTCAGCGTTACTCGCGTAAATAGGCGTACCTGGAAATGTGAAAAGCAGCAAAATGAGGTAGGGCCTACAGTTTTGTGTTTGAACCATCGCTTTCCGATGGCTCCAAATAGCCACACACTGCGCTGATCAACCCGAAAGTAATTGGTTGAAGTTGCGGAAATAAAATTTAAAGCGTTTCATTTTGTTAATAGTTTTTGGAATAATGTGAGACGTTTGTTTAAATTTAATTTAATTTTAATTTAATTTAAAAAAATTAATTTTAATTTTTAAATTAAATTAAAATTCATTTGTTTTCTAAAACGCTAGGGTATCGATCGCCAAAACGTAGAAACAAGTGTAACCGTGAACTATTCTTTCACCTATCATGCAAATATGTCTCGGCTACCGATGCCCTTAGAGCAGGTATAGTTGCACTATACCTACTCTAAGACCGATGCCTGCTGACCCATCTCGAAGCTATACCTGGGCTTCTCTTCTCGTCTAATTATCCACGGAATAGTCTTGGCTTATAAAAATATGTTTTACATTCATGATTTCGTGGCAAATGTCCATAAACAATTCGTGGAAATGCGGTCAGCGTTGAACCGGTGCGTGATGAATATAAACATACAAGAAACGGAGGAAGTGCTATTTAACTGAAACATGTGAAACTCTTGGATCACTGTTCTAATTACAAATTAAAACAAATAATATTGAGCCATCTAGAATATGTCTTTTAACATTAAACATTATCCAACTAGAGGCAAATACGTGGGCCATAGCACAGTCACGTATTCTGTTAATACGCCAAGCATATAATGTTAGTTAAGTTAGCAATTATGTCAATAAATACCGCGACACAAATGGAATTGTTACTAATTCGTTACTTCAAATTTTATTTGTGCCATATCCACAATTTACGAACTGGAAAAAACTAGGTTTAACGTTTGATCCATTGCAAAATTATGCAACCTTTGTTTAAATTTGAGAAATTTTTGCCGCATCATTTTTGTTATGTTTATTGTTTAGACTAGATAATCAATAATGTGTAACAGTTCTTAATGATAAAGAATACCTTAAATATGCACTTACCAATGGATAATTCGTTGAAAATATTGTGCCAATTTACTGAATTGTGTCTTTTACAGTTTTATATGGGTATAATAGCCTATTGTAGTACTAGTAGTATACCTAAACTGTAATAGTTAACATTAAATATCCGCAATGATTGTGATTGAAGTACTATGGTTTGGCATAACCTTTTTGGACATGGCATAAATGTACACTAACATCAAATAGAACACTATGGAATGACGACGTCTCACGGAGGAAGTACAAAGTCAAATGGATACGTTTACGTCAAAAACCGCAGCAAATTGTTATGATTTAATTATATCTCATGAATGTACCTCGAAATCGAAAATCTGAGTAATGAACGGGCTGTGGTTTGAAACCCTACAAACTGAACGATAATGTATTTTTTTTCCCATTATAATTAGTATGACTGTGATTTTTATTTCAATAAATTACGAATTAGATAAGTACACAGTCATACTGATTATAATGTTAGATACAGTTATGATTTTGTCTGTAGGGCTAATCAAACTACAACCGGCTGATTACTCAGATTTTCGATTTTGAGGTGCATTCTTGATATATAATTAAAACATGACAATTTGCTGCGGTTTTTGACGTAAACGTACCCATCCTTCTTAAGCCAACAATATTTTTACCAGATAACTTTTATAAATCACAAGTAAGCACTAAAAATAACACTTAAGTTATTAACTTAAAAGTGTGATAAGTGTATAACAAGTTCAGAGGTGACGAAATGAATCGTGACGTAAAATATCAAGACACGGTTTTTGCGCCGAGATGGAGATTGATTTCAAAAGCTGTTTTCCTCAAGAAACCAAAACCAAAATGCGAACACACTATTTGCATAAGTAACCTGTTTACGGCTACTTAGGTCTGGCTGGAGTTAAAAAAAAAACTGAAGCAAGTGTAAGGCCCCTGAAAAGGCGTGAAATTCTTGACTGAACTAAATTTAACGTTCAAAGTACCCTCAGTATCACATGAACCGCTAAGTGCAAGACATTGTGTGCCTGGACTCGACACAACACTTTAAAAAGTACCCTCAGTATCACATGAACCGCTAAGTGCAAGACATTGTGTGCCTGGACTCGACACAACACTTTAAAAAGTACCCTCAGTATCACATGAACCGCTAAGTGCAAGACATTGTGTGCCTGGACTCGACACAACACTTTAAAAAGTACCCTCAGTATCACATGAACCGCTAAGTGCAAGACATTGTGTGCCTGGACTCGACACAACACTTTAAAAAGTACCCTCAGTATCACATGAACCGCTAAGTGCAAGACATTGTGTGCCTGGACTCGACACAACACTTTAAAAAGTACCCTCAGTATCACATGAACCGCTAAGTGCAAGACATTGTGTGCCTGGACTCGACACAACACTTTAAAAAGTACCCTCAGTATCACATGAACCGCTAAGTGCAAGACATTGTGTGCCTAAAACGCTTCTTTGAATGTTTTTTGTATGTATGTAGGCCTAAGGGAGTTTCATTATTGTTTGAGAGAATGGAATGATGAATAACGCTGTAATTGCGTAGTCTAAGAGCTCTTTAAAATGTACGAATAATGCAAAAACTTCAAATTATAGGGACAGACTGTTTAGTGAGTTGTTGGTTTGTTTTCTTATCGAAGGGAGTTTTAATGCTCGCAAGTGACGAGCATTCATTGTATTATAAGAAATGTTGTTTCACTTTTCGATACATTTAACTTCTTTAGATATATCCCCATGTGCAGTAACAAACAATATTACAGAATGGCTGCCACCAATATTGTTGCATTATTTAAATTTAAATCATAAATGTAACTTAAAAACTGTTGTATATCAATAAGACCGTTTGCGTAATTATAAATAATTTTTTTTTTAAATTTCTGATCAAATTTCGGCAGTGTACTTTTGAAGTTAATTAAAAAACGTTAATTGTTAATCTAGCAAGTGCCCTCATCAACAAAATAAACCCACACGCAGAATAGATTGCATGAAGTGGTATAAGAGCGTCGTGGTTGAATGTAGATGTATGACACCCTCAATGGAGATTGGCTATCACATCGATTACCTTAAAGGACACGTATGCTACCTTAAAGGACACGTATGTTACCTTAAAGGACACGTATGTTACCTTAAAGGACACGTATGCCACCTTAAAGAACACGTATGTTAGCTTTAAGGACACGTATGCTACCTTAAAGGACACGTATGCTACCTTAAAGGACACGTACGCTACCTTAAAGGACACGTATGTTACCTTAAAGGACACGTACGCTACCTTAAAGGACACGTATGTTACCTTAAAGGACACGTATGTTACCTTAAAGGACACGTATGCCACCTTAAATAACACGTATGTTAGCTTTAAGGACACGTATGCTACCTTAAAGGACACTATGATACCTTAAAGGACACGTATGCCACCTTAAAGAACACGTATGTTAGCTTTAAGGACACGTATGCTACCTTAAAGGACACGTATGATACCTTAAAGGACACGTATGTTACCTTAAAGGACACGAATGCTACCTTAAAGGACACGTATGTTACCTTAAAGGACACGTATGATACCTTAAAGGACACGTATGATACCTTAAAGCCTAAAGGACACGTATGCTACCTGAAAGGACACGTATGTTAGCTTAAAGGACACGTATGATACGCCAACGACCCTCGACTAACAAGACACCGAACTTCCGTTAATTAGTAATAATTGTTTCATATTAAATGCTTGTTTGGTTGTGATAAGTTTTCCCCATTTGCTTTGTTTTCCTCAAAAGTATTTAATATTGCAATGATTGTGGTCGAAACCAGGGAGTTGAAATGAAGCTAACCCACGTCCCCGTTCACTATTTTAATAATCTGAATAGCCATTGCTTTAGTCTTCTATTGTTCTATCGCACGTTTGCCGCTCCACGCATGTAAATCTGTGTGCTGCGTTACTAAATCACTACGGCAAATATCCATCGTATTAAGGCAAGAATTTGTAGTCTGGATTCAGTGCAAGGAGACGGAGATAAAAATAGACACCCCGTTTACCCGCCACAGAGTTTCCAAGAAAATAATACATATTTCCAGTGATTATTACATTATTTTTTTATCACCATATTGTGAAAGCAATTATGAGAGCCTATATTTCGTTTGGTTGCTTAATATTCTCATTTACTGTGGACAGTAATACAAATACCGTAATAAATACAAAATAATTCATTTATAAACAAAGCAAAGGTTATGTTATATTATTGCGTTGAGATCTCCAAGCCAAGACGAGTCACTGTTTCCACTGTTTCATTGTATCTTATGTTGTGCTGCCCTACAGTTATTATTCTCAGCTATTATTTTTATTCCGAATACAGTCTGCAGTTAGCTAATCAACAATTATTATTAATTATTAATACTTACAAATGCTAATTTACAGTGGGTAATGTCTATAGTATAGTGAAGATAAAGGATGTCTGGCAGTATTTGGCTTCCAATATCTTGTTATTAATTGTCCGATATAAATTCTATTTGTTTATACATTTTTAGATTCCTACTACAGATAAGATATTGGAAATATGTTTAGGAGATAACGTAAAACTGAGTGCCAAGTGTAGAAGTGCGTCATGTGACATGACTCATATGTAAGAGGGCCTATAGAGTTAAATGGAGGAGAACCTAATATAAAACGTCTCCGCTCTCCCCATCTTATATTTATTCAAGAACTTTTATCGCGACATGAGTTTGTCAAATAAACTCTGCATATAGGCCTATAGGTTTGCTGAGGCATCACATATATACCAAAACCACATACTTGTAAGCTGTCACCTTGTGGTAATTCCTTTGCGTTGTAGCGTTAAGTACCGGTTACTTTAACTCGCTAAGAACATCTATGCCTCCTTCAATTACCACATACTGTTGACGTTCTTGGTGGATAAATAACAAAAGAGAAAATTATCAGCCATAATATATTGTTGAGCGCTTTACCATTTACTTATATGTAAATATATATTTGTTCATTTATTCTTTCTTAACATGGTACATTTTTATACTTGACACTTTCAAATTATTTCACGATAATAAAATCTGTTCAAAAAACTGTACTCGCCCTTATTCAATAAACGGTATAGTGGTCAACAATATGGCTGAGTTGATGCCCTAATCAACTCCATGCAGCACCAGCAGTATGTGGTAAATGCAAAATGCATAATGTCTCTAGGTAGCTAGGCAAGTAACTGGTTCTATGCGCACAAATATCATTTGTGTATCACCATACACATGTAATAATATGTGTTGAGCCTATTGCATTCCTTACCTTTTAGGCAATCAATGAATGGTGCGATTAGACCAATAACGTTTGATATATTCATTCGGTTGGGAAAATAAGTTAACAGGACATGTTTACATTTTCATTTAATTAAAATAAATATGTGTCTCTGTCTGTACAGGTTTTCTCTTTCATTCGCTATTACCATAAGGTAAGCAGTTTTTAGTTCGTTTACAGTACCACAGTCAGAGCATGTGCCGTCAAACGTCAATCGTACTGACTGATTCGAGAAAACCCGTTTCATATTCCACAATTCAATGTATTCACAATGCACCCATGTCCTTTTCCATTCCTAGTTTTAGTACTGAAACAAGTTGGTGTCTATGGTATTAATCGAAAGGTGTCAAATTGAGACGGATGTCAATTTCATCCAGGGGAGATGGCGTGAGTCCCCCTTCTCTCCCCCCCCCCCCCCCGCATTGACCACACAATGGTGAATTCTGCGGAAATGTATATATATATAAGCCATGGTTTTGGAAACGACAAAACATGTTTCACTTCCACGTAATCAAAATTGTTCAGGATCAATACTTAGTGCGTGCGTGTTTTGGTTAGATATATTGTTGTTTTGGAAATAGGTCCAACGATCAATGCTGAGCTTCTGTAGGAAAGCTTGATATTCAAATGGGCCCGTCAGAATAAAAGTGGACTATGTCACAAACGGACATTTTTTAATTTATAGATAGTGTCCTGTTTTTTTAGTCCTGTAGTTTTGGTTCCAAATTTGTGGGGGTGGTTGCCCTGGCGATAGCAATAGTGGACTGTATTTTTTTGTAAGGGAGAGATAGGCTACATTAGAAAGGAGAGAAATTGAACTTACATTGCGGCGAGAAGCTCTGCTCATGCTAGCTAGAAAATGTGTAATTTCGGACAGGGGCTACTTTTATCCTCAAACATTCAGAATAACATTGGGGCAGGTACGAAATCACAAATTTTAAAACAAGAAGTCACAGAGGATGGAACAATTCTTAATTTATGAATATCCAATTGAGACAAAGCCATCTTTTAACGATGACCTCATTCCTCATATAGTTCCTGATACTTCAACAACATTGTAAATCAATTCTTCAACAATGCGTCAATGTAGCTTAAATATCTGCTTAGATGGCGATAATTTGAAATTCGAATAGTGCGTTGCGATACAAGGTTGCAATAGTGTATTAATATTTAATGCAATTTTATTATGGTATTAATTAATCGTAATAACTTAAAATTCGAAGAGGAAGAGTTTAATCTATAGAATGTACCGCGATCATCAATTGTACTGCAATCGGTCACCACCTTGGTGTCAGACCTGCTGGGTGTATCGCTAGCAGCTGTAGTAAGCTATCATGAGTGTAGTGATACCTTTAGACCTGCTGGGTGTATCGCTAGCAGCTGTAGAAAGCTATCATGACTGTAGTGATACCTTCAGACCTGCTGGGTGTATCGCTAGCAGCTGTAGTAAGCTATCGTGAGTGTAGTGATACCGTCAGACCTGCTGGGAGTCTCGCTAGCAGCTGTAGTAAGCTATCGTGAGTGTAGTGATACCGTCAGACCTGCTGGGTGTATCGCTAGCAGCTGTAGTAAGCTATCATGAGTGTAGTGATACCGTCAGACCTGCTGAGAGTATCGCTAGCAGCTGTAGTAAGCTATCGTGAGTGTAGTGATACCGTCAGACCTGCTGGGAGTCTCGCTAGCAGCTGTAGTAAGCTATCATGAGTGTGTGATACCTTCAGACCTGCTGGGTGTATCGCTAGCAGCTGTAGTAAGCTATCATGAGTGTAGTGATACCTTCAGACCTGCTGGGTGTATCGCTAGCAGCTGTAGTAAGCTATCATGAGTGTAGTGATACCGTCAGACCTGCTGGGTGTATCGCTAGCAGCTGTAGTAAGCTATCGTGAGTGTAGTGATACCGTCAGACCTGCTGGGTGTATCGCTAGCAGCTGTAGTAAGCTATCGTGAGTGTAGTGATACCGTCAGACCTGCTGGGTGTATCGCTAGCAGCTGTAGTAAGCTATCGTGAGTGTAGTGATACCGTCAGACCTGCTGGGTGTATCGCTAGCAGCTGTAGTAAGCTATCATGAGTGTAGTGATACCGTCAGACCTGCTGGGAGTCTCGCTAGCAGCTGTAGTAAGCTATCGTGAGTGTAGTGATACCTTCAGACCTGCTGGGTGTATCGCTAGCAGCTGTAGTAAGCTATCATGAGTGTAGTGATACCGTCAGACCTGCTGGGTGTATCGCTAGCAGCTGTAGTAAGCTATCGTGAGTGTAGTGATACCTTCAGACCTGCTGGGTGTATCGCTAGCAGCTGTAGTAAGTTATCGTGAGTGTAGTGATACCGTCAGACCTGCTGGGAGTCTCGCTAGCAGCTGTAGTAAGCTATCGTGAGTGTAGTGATACCGTCAGACCTGCTGGGTGTATCGCTAGCAGCTGTAGTAAGCTATCGTGAGTGTAGTGATACCGTCAGACCTGCCGGGTGTATCGCTAGCAGCTGTAGTAAGCTATCGTGAGTGTAGTGATACCGTCAGACCTGCTGGGTGTATCGCTAGCAGCTGTAGTAAGCTATCGTGAGTGTAGTGATACCGTCAGACCTGCTGGGTGTATCGCTAGCAGCTGTAGTAAGCTATCGTGAGTGTAGTGATACCGTCAGACCTGCTGGGAGTCTCGCTAGCAGCTGTAGTAAGCTATCATGAGTGTAGTGATACCGTCAGACCTGCTGGGTGTATCGCTAGCAGCTGTAGTAAGCTATCATGAGTGTAATGATACCTTCAGACCTGCTGGGTGTATCGCTAGCAGCTGTAGTAAGCTATCATGAGTGTAGTGATACCTTCAGACCTGCTGGGTGTATCGCTAGCAGCTGTAGTAAGCTATCATGAGTGTAATGATACCTTCAGACCTGCTGGGAGTCTCGCTAGCAGCTGTAGTAAGCTATCGTGAGTGTAGTGATACCTTTAGACCTGCTGGGTGTATCGCTAGCAGCTGTAGTAAGCTATCATGAGTGTAGTGATACCTTCAGACCTGCTGGGTGTATCGCTAGCAACTGTAGTAAGCTATCGTGAGTGTAGTGATACCGTCAGACCTGCTGGGAGTCTCGCTAGCAGCTGTAGTAAGCTATCGTGAGTGTAGTGATACCGTCAGACCTGCTGGGAGTCTCGCTAGCAGCTGTAGTAAGCTATCGTGAGTGTAGTGATACCGTCAGACCTGCTGGGTGTATCGCTAGCAACTGTAGGAAGCTATCGTGAGTGTAGTGATACTGTCAGACCTGCTGGGAGTCTCGCTAACAGCTGTAGTAAGCTATCATGAGTGTAGTGATACCTTTAGACCTGCTGGGTGTATCGCTAGCAACTGTAGTAAGCTATCGTGAGTGTAGTGATACCGTCAGACCTGCTGA
>OX246746.1:37069256-37106756 GCA_945910005.1 Isoperla grammatica | reverse complement strand
ACTCCATATGTGTTTTTTATGCATATTAAAAAAAAGTCACCATCTTGGCTGGTCGAGTTCCGTGAATGAAGCTCGCCTGCCTACTAGGCCTACGGTGTCCTACGTTTTGCGTCATACTGTACTTGAAGGTATCCAAGTATAAACATACTTGTATAAAATGTATCGATGTCTATATGATAGGTCCGAACGTATTGTATTTAAAAAGAAACTATTCCATGTCCCTTAGAAATAATAATAACGTTTAAAATCTCGATTACGTTTTGTGTTATTTTTAAAAAGTGAAAAAGGCGTTTCATTACTTTGTATTGCAGTTTAATTCCATTTATTAAAACATGTACTCAATTCAGTCCGTTTGTTGATCGTTTCTTGATAAGTTATGTCGCTGCTTTCCTAGATAATTCATTCAAAGCATTAGGTATTCGATGGAAACTATTGTTATATGTAAATACATAGTTCAAATGCTTCCACCAGGTTAAAAATAGCTCACAATTGCTATTGCCTAAACTAAAATCAGTATTATGAACATTGTAGTAGAAATTAATCACATTGATTAGTTTATTAGTATCCCTACACGATCATAATATTACGCATTTGGGAGTATTCGGTCTCTGCAGCCGTAAGACACAGAATAACATACAATAACTTATATCAAAACGAAAATCGAAACAAATTACAATTTATATAGAAACTAAACAAAATTACGAATATAAATGGTGCCTTAATATAAAAATGGACCACCGTAATACGGCCAGATCTTTGAAATGTTTTAATTTGTTTTGTGTTGGGGCAATAGGGAGACGGTTAACCATTTAGTGATGTGCGAACTTCAAGGATACTAATCGCTTTCTCCCATAAGTTATTGTTGGGATAATAAAATATATCATCATAAATGTCGATACAGAGAGGTGCTCTAAACCACTTGGGAGCTCATTCAGTAAAATAACTAGACTTTGGAGGCTATTTGTTGCCTTATTTTCAGTAGACAATAGACATTCACTTGGGTTAATTAATATTCACGGTGTCCAGAGGATTCAAGTAATTGTTTTTGCACTGGCACTCGTTCAGACTTCAGGACACGTTTTGCCGGCCGATTTTGCTAGTTTGGCGCCAAAATAGTTTAATGTTGCTATTGTGGGTTGAAATGAGCCCGTGGGCCTTTTTAGGCAGGTTTATAGTCAATCAACGACTGCCCGATTCCCATTGGCCTAAACAAAGGATCTTTACGACTTTTGCGTAGGTGGTTTTCCTATGAGGACAAGTAGAACGCCAAAAACTAGGACAAATGCAATATGTTATTGCATTTAGGTTATTTGATAGTGCAAAATTCTACAAGAAGGGCTTCTCAAACTTTTTTTACCCGCGACCCCAACTTTCTAAAGCGACCCCGTCTTATAACGGGCCTTATTTGCGTAGTTTATATAGACACTGAAATAGATGGTCGCTTGTTAGCCGACACGCAGTTCTGTGTTGGCATTTTTATAAGCGAATGCAGAAGTTTCCCACTGAGCCTCTTTTTTCAACTTTTCTATATTGATCTCTTTATAACCTTAATTTCAATTTTTCATAAGCTCGCGACCCCATTTTGATTCCTCTTAACCCCGCCGGGGTCGCGACCCATAGTTTGAGAAGCCCTGCTCTACAATGTATTGTAGCTAATCAAAACAATAAGTGAGGCTTTTTAAGGCCTTGACATATGTATATTTGTGTTTGGTTTATAAGCGGTTAGCTCGTACTTATTTGTGTTGCATGTAAGGGAGCCAACAACATAATGCGTTCTACTAATGCAGCCGCCCCCCCCCCCCTCCCCCCTCTCTCTTCTGTGCACCCAACCAGGGAAAATCTGCGAACAAACTTATAGTTCCAACATGTATGTTTCTCTTATTTCACGAAGACAGATTTAAACGTTATTGCATTTGTTTACTAATATTTGTAGTCTGCACAGTAGGTAATAAAAGCCCTGCTAATACCAGTGGCGTGTATCTCGTTCTTAAATGTTGAAATAATTTAGGCTTAGAACTAGTAATAATTTCAATGAGTGATGGTGCATGTATGACAGAACGCAGCTGCCTTCTCGTAACAACTCACATCTACCTTGTAATGCTCACGTGCGTCTTCGCCCTCATATGTCTTCGTTCTTCTTAGATGATCTGTTGTAACCAACATTCAAAACTTTATATATTGTTCTTTTATCGAATAGAAAATATCTTCAATAATATGCATATTACTCCCCGATAGTCACATTATCACGAGAACTGTCCCTCTCTGGTCACAGTGTATAAACATTGTCACCCCCCTCCCCCCCTCCCCCACCCCATCAACCCCCTTGTAACATAAAACTACAAGGAACCACATCCCGCGCTGGACACATAGCAAGATCAAACACATTCTTAATGTAATATACATGTCAGAAGAAGTTACATCTAACTGTAATAGTATATTACTGCACCCTTTCATTTTGTCACACATCGTCACAAGGAAATCCCTTTACTTTCGTCACACATCACAAGTACACTGTACACCCTTTCATTTTGTCACACATCGTCACAAGGAAATCCCTTTACTTACGTCACATATCACAAGTACAGTGTACACCCTTTCATTTTGTCACACATCGTCACAAGGAAATCCCTTTACTTTCGTCACACATCACAAGTACACTGTACACCCTTTCATTTCGTCACACATCGTCACAAGGTCCCTTTACTTTCGTCACACATCACAAGTACAGTGTACACCCTTTCATTTCGTCACACATCGTCACAAGGAAACCCCTTTACTTTCGTCACACATCACAAGTACAGTGTACACCCTTTCATTTCGTCACACATCGTCACAAGGTCCCTTTACTTTCGTCACATATCACAAGTACAGTGTACACCCTTTCATTTTGTCACACATCGTCACAAGGAAATCCCTTTACTTTCGTCACACATCACAAGTACAGTGTACACCCTTTCATTTCGTCACACATCGTCACAAGGTCCCTTTACTTTCGTCACACATCACAAGTACAGTGTACACCCTTTCATTTCGTCACACATCGTCACAAGGAAATCCCTTTTCTTACGTCACACATCACAAGTACAGTGTACACCCTTTCATTTCATCACACATCGTCACAAGGAAATCCCTTTACTTTCGTCACACATCACAAGTACAGTGTACACCCTTTCATTTCGTCACACATCATCACAAGGTCCCTTTACTTTCGTCACACATCACAAGTACAGTGTACACCCTTTCATTTCGTCACACATCGTCACAAGGAAATCCCTTTACTTATACGTCATACATACAAGTACAGTGTACACCCTTTCATTTCGTCACACATCGTCACAAGGAAATCCCTTTACTTACGTCACACATCACAAGTACAGTGTACACCCTTTCATTTCGTCACACATCGTCACAAGGAAATCCCTTTACTTATACGTCATACATACAAGTACAGTGTACACCCTTTCATTTCGTCACACATCGTCACAAGGAAATCCCTTTACTTACGTCATACATACAAGTACAGTGTACACCCTTTCATTTCGTCACAATCGTCACAAGGAAGTCCCTTTACTTACGTCATACATACAAGTACACCCTTTCATGTAGTCGCCCATTGTAAGCTAAGAAGGAAACCTACTTGTCAAGAAACAGGCTTCCACCTTGTCACGCATTGTCAGAAGGAAGCAAAGCCTCAGCAGGGTTTCAGGTGCATGTGGAGGTCTTTGAAGGCCGTCTTCAGACATTCAGAACATTCTGCTCACGCAATTAAACAGTTTGCCTATGGTTCATTTGGTTTCTGGGGCCTAAGGCGTTATTTTTTTTATGGACAAAATGATTGCGTTTGTGCGTTTCTTCGTGATATTTTTGAAGGGAAATATTTTTGGTGATTGAGAATTTGAGATATTATCTTGTCTCTTGTTGACTTCCTTAGAAAAGAAGTGTTAAAAATATTTCTTTCGGACGGACACCGTGTAATAGAATGCCTCATTTATTTAAGCATTCTTTCACAAAATGGTCAGAATACATTATCACTTAAAAGTTAGACGATCAAGTTTATCGTTGTAAATGTACAAATAATTTCCAATGGAGGAGGTTGGTCGAAGAAGGCTACTAATAATTAAGATAGGCGTAACATATAGTGAAGCTTAATACTTGATACTATGAGAAATATGCCTCGAGCAAATTACTTTAGAGGCGAAGCTTGGAGACGCAGGAAGGATAATCTCGCCGTGGCTAATAATTCGTTAAAGACTGCGTGCGGAAATTTAATTTGTTTGGAACTTATGAAGGAGTGTGTCCTTATGTACTTAGCACTTAAAAACTTTTTTGTTTTTGAATATAATTATAAGAAAATCATTAATGTGTTGTGACACTCCCGAATGATGTGAGTGCCTACTTGCGTGCTTCACCCAAGCAGGGCATACACCTGATTCTTGGGAACACCCACTTGTACATGAACTTGGCTGAACATTTCCAAGATTTGCTTTGTCGCACTAGAGTGTATTGGCCCGGAGCAATATTTAAACGTGATCTAATAACTTAATAATAATAATAATAATAATAATAATAATAATAATAATAATAATAATAATAATAATAATAATAATAATAATAATAATAATAATAATAATAATAATAATAATAATAATAATAATAATAATAATAATAATAATAATAATAATAATAATAATAATAATAATAATAATAATAATAATAATAATAACAATAATAATAATAATAATAATAATAATAATAATAATAATAATAATAATAATAATAATAATAATAATGATAATAATAATAATAACAATAATAATAATATATAATACACTTTATTCCAACATCATTTAGTTGGGTATTGCCGCGGGTATTGCTCAATGTAGGCCCTACCGTTAATTATTTTTAACGAAACAATCGATGTTTTATGAATAATTGTATCAAAGGGAGTGATGAAGGGGAGGTAATGGTTTCAAAGTTATTCCTTTATAGGGTGATGATAAACTAAACGTTTTCTTTTCGAGGATGGTATCCCATCGCACCCCCCCCTCCCTCACTCCCATTTCAACCACTGTGGCCAACTCGTGTCAGAAAGTGCTTCATTTTCATCGTCTCGATCAACCTTGCTACATGCACAGACCGTTAGTGACTATATATAGATGACGTACTTCATATAAATATATATATTGCACTCTATTTTATGTGGTGTGGATACCGATGACTAGATAAGGTGAACGTTGACTTCCCGGTACTAAGAAGTCAGCAGTGGTTTCTCTGTAAACTATAATATACAATACACTCATCGCTATAGTGGGTTTTCAATAAAACGGAAGCATTATTCAACTGACACGTGTGACGAGCATGCGCGGTTTTAGTTTTTAAGCAAATTCTGGTTTACTTGTTCAACGGAGCAGACTTGAATGGCAGGCGCAGGTTCAGCACGCAATGCTGTACAACTACGGCAATTGTTGCATTGTTCTCCTGATTGAATTTTTCCCGTGATAGTCATAGATAATAAAACACTATTATTTCCACTAGAATTGGCAATCCTTCGTAGCACTCAGGCCGTCCCGTCTTGTGCACTACGTGACCCCTGCGAGAACTGAGGAGTTCGCCTCCTATCTTCGAATCTTGGCGAAAACATGAAACTTGAATTTACTTATCACTAAGAAAACGCTATAGGCCTAGGTGAACCGTGTTGTGGGCTACCCTACGCCGTAATAAATATTACATTATACATTCATTCAGCAGGCTGTCTCATATGTCTGTCCAGCTTCAACAACAGAACTTTGGCGTTTAGGATTGTGAAAATAAACGGCACGAAATAATAAATCGGATTTACGTTATTTTGCGTGCATGCACATACATTTCAAAATTGCCTTTCACAAAAATATAGCAGCACATTAACTCAAAATTTACCCCACACAACCAGGCAAATAAACGTAACATTTTGTTCAAAACATTGGTAAAATATGATGTGACTCGTGTGAAGAACGAAGCAACCGAAGCGCACAAGTAGCTGTTTGCAAGAACCAATCTCCTGCCAGGTTTTGTCGAGACTTGCTGGATTAATTGTTGCCATCTAGTATTTCAAAGAGTTCCGAATTCCGAAGCAATCATTGCCATTTTACACGCCTCTCCCTTGAAAGGCCATTGTGTACAATTTGCTCAACTGATTTTTCTATTTACCAAAGTGCGAATGAAGTATTATCAAGTAATCAGGAGTGAATAATAATATTAAAGACTCTTACTGAGGCCTAGAGAGCATTCGATACGGCCTTGCGTTTGTTTACATATATTGTCCTCGAAAAGACAGCGGCGCTTCCTCGAGCCAGTCAGATTTCGTTGAACCCGCACTGTATGACTGTATCTACACATCTTAACCTACTGTATCACCACATCATAACCTACTGTACCTATACATCTTAACCTGCTGTATCGATACATCTTAACCTGCTGTATCGATACATCTTAACCTACTGTACCTATACATCTTAGCCTGCTGTACCTATACATCTTAACATGCTGTGTCGTTGCTGTATCACCACATCTCAACCTACTGTACCTATACATCTTAACTTGCTGTATCGATACATCTTAACCTGCTGTACCTATACATCTTAACCTACTATACCTATACATCTAAACTTGCTGTATCGATACATCTTAACCTACTGTACCTATACATCTTAACCTACTGTACCTATACATCTTAACCTACTGTACCTATACATCTTAACTTGCTGTATCGATACATTTTAACCTACTGTACCTATACATCTTAACTTGCTGTATCGATACCTACTGTATCTATACATGTTAGCGCACTGTACATACATGTCAACACACTGTACCTATACATGGTAGCGCACTGTATCTATACGTCTTAGCTTACTCTATATATCACACTACTTACCATAATATATACAAATTAACAATAATTACCATTACACTTTCATAGAATGGTTACGGGAAGCAAACCTCACATTTTTGTTAAAGATTATAATTTTGTTTACAATGGAATATTGTTATTTATTATTCTATTTTAGTCAAGAAAAATACAAGTATCACATATTTAAAGGATCATAGTCAGATGATAAACTAAAAAATCACCAATGAGTCATAAGTGCATGAAATTCAGTTATGTGTAAAATAAAATTGATATAGGTTGCTTCAATGCAAGAAAAAAAATAGTGAACATTTAGCTATTCTATAAGATTCACTTCGCAAACTCTGCTGCATTTTTCTTTTAAAGCGTAGTACAGCTGTATCGGTTCTGAGGTCGCTAACGCCTGCCTGATAGACAGAGCACTCATTGTGTAATACGAGTCCAGCCAGCGCTCCGCGAAACACTCGGCGACTGCGGACAGTACCGCTCAAAACAGATTGCAACTTTTCTTCACATCAAGTCACAAGAAAATTAATAGCAGGGCATTTTGTAGAATTACACGTTCGTACGAAGAAGCATGTTATCGGTAGGGAAGCGATGCACATTAAACCTCCTGATCGATTTTTGATAAGTGCCCTATTTTTTAGCGGTGGTTTTACTATCTCGAGGCAACATTTTTTGTGTATGGGAATTACCATGAGAAAAGTTGCTCGGTGCTACTTGGTAGCAACAAGCCAAAAAATCGCGTTTTCTTTAATTTTTTAACCGCCTGCTTTTAAAGTATGGTATCTTTTAGTCATGTTTTCCATATTTGAGGGTGGACATATACAAATGATAGTGTTATAGTTTTTCATCTGACTAACCCTTTAACTGTTCAGATAGTGCTTTAAATAATGATTGATTGTGCTTTTGTGCATTTGACGGGTCTTTTTGAATAAACCAAAGGTGACAGGGGCTAAAGCGAGTGTGATCTGGAGCTGCTGCTCGGTACGCTAGTACGGAATGCCATTATCCGATGACCAAACATTCGATTTGTTAATTTTACAGCTAATTTTAGCATCCGTTTATTAAAAATAGTTGTTTTGTGTCCACCCAGGTATTCATAATATTTTAAGTAAGCAATAGATAACTATAAGTTTGCAAGCAATAGCGTTAATATTTTCAGTGGGTAGTCATGAGAGTGTTTCTCACAACCGATGTGTGGAAAATAATGGAAAAAATGCCTTGATAAAAATATAACACAAATTATGTTAAAATTTCAACTTTTTGTCTGTTGAAATGTGTTACCTAGGAAAGCGGGTTAAAAAGCCATCTTCTACTTGTGATTGTCCTATTCATCTTCACCTGTGATGTGTACGGTGTTAAATATGGCATAAACAATGCATAGTTAATGTGATACGATCATGGAAATGGAATCAGTAATATTTTTTACAGGAAGTGGCCATGAGCTAATAGAGTAGTTAGAATATTTTGGTTTGTAGCAATTAATATCTATCGGTTAGTTATGTTCAAGCAGTTTGATTTTGTGAAAATGTGTTGGAATTATTTCGCTTTTAGTTTGTACGGATATTTTGTAAGGGTGTGTGTGTGTGTGTGTGTGTATTATTTGAATTGACGTCCATGCAGATATATCAAAGATGCTTATATAGACTACTACTTGTGGGTTATGCTAACCAACCCGTTGGTCGTAACCAATGTCTGGTGTAGCGGGGTAGTCAATAGTCATGTCAACCAACCTCTCCCTCTTATCTTGTGATCATAATCATTATCAGTCTTCACACCAGTTTCGGCTGTATGACTGAGGAAAACCTTCGAATAAACTTCAGTCAGCATTGCTGGTGATCGGAGCCACCTTCCGAATTAGAGCTTCGCGTGTTACTACCATTACTGAGCCACCTCTATAGGCCGGTGATCATATTATTCACCATATCCATTGGGCCTCAAACGCCGTTAAACCACCTCACAATTAACCTTTATCCAGCTACTGCTGCTACACAATATAAAATACAACCGGCCTAGTTGCTACACCACACGCATTATTGACTTTAATCAAACGCACTACAGCCCAAACTCGACCGTAACTGCGGTTATCAATAACTAACGTGATTTGTGATCTGTGATGGCCGCCTTTACCAAACTCAAATTAAACAAACAGATAATGCAAATACGTGCCTTGTATCTATACGATTGTCTGCACGTTAGTTCTTTATTCTTGCCATTGTATAGCAATTAAAACAAGTATTAAGCTTGCGTAAAATTATACAGTTGCTAGATGCTAGCATTATGAGTTATACCCTACCCCCTTCCCCCCCCCCCCCCACTAAACAATATTTGTCATGGAACTTTGCAATTTTTATTGATGATAATATAACACCTTTATTAAGTACTTTGTATACTTGTGAATGTAATTTAGTTACCGGTATTTATTAAAACGACCGATTGTCAGGCACTTGAGGCAATTTTGAGTATACTTAGATGTCATTAATTCCCCCCCCCCCCCCCCCCCCTACTTGGCCAAGTCTTCATTAACTCATAAAAAAAGAAACAAACTTTTATTGATTCTTGTTCTCGATGTCGATACGAGAGGAAAGAATATATATCTGGTCTGCTGTTCGTTCGGGCCCCTGAGGACCCGCCATATGCTGGTTTTAAGTTTTAATTGCTGGTGTTTGTTTACTGCAAGATGGCGGTGGAAGTCCACTAGCTCTACATGTACCCCGGTTCGGTAAATAACTAAATAACTAAATAACTAAATAACTAAATAACTAAATAACTAAATAACTAAAAAACTAAAAAACTAAATAACTAAATAAGTAAATAACTAAATAACTAAATAACTAAATATCTAAATAACTAAAAATCTAAATAACTAAATAACTGAATGACTAAATAACTAAATAAGAAAATAAATGTTTTGATTAGCATTTTCTGAAAAATTAAAATGACTCAATAAAGATAAAAAAAGCTGTTAATTGAGGTGTTGTTGTAGCGTAAGTAAACCTTCTGAATGTCCGGGCTTGGTTGCTTTGCTTGGCTCTCTCTCCTTGTGTGACCGCCCCGTTTAGCGTGTACGTGTGAATTGATGTTCACATTCCCGTGTCAAATAGTCCACAGCCTCTGAGGGTGCATGGCTTAACCTGAGAGCTTTGGGTGGGCGATGAAGGGTTAATTCACATTTCGGTAAAACATGTTGTAAACTATTTAACATTGGTCGACTGAAAACACGCTCAGGGTATTAGATCTCCCATGTGCACGGCTAGCTCGGGTACGTGTTGTGAGTAATTGGGGAAGAAATGTCACCATTCGAGCGTGTTCGCGGGATGACCAGTGATTATCCTCAGATAACCAAGCTCGCTTTCACTCACTTCACTTGGTTAGACATGTTTTCATTTCCTTAGCTACCCTCGTGAAGCGAACACTAGGCCTACTATACTTAGGCGTTGTTAGGAATCCTTCTCACGGTATGTCCGTCTGTGCATGTACTCATTCATCTACGCCATATAACTGTTCTCTGGTCAGCGCCGTCCAATAAAAAAACACCACAATTTTAAATAGATGCCTGGTGATTTGCATAAGTGAAACAATAGTAATTGACTGCTAAAACCCGGTTATCTTGGTCGAATATAGCAAAGCCAAGGTGAATCCCCAGGAGATCTTTTTTCGTAATCCATTGGTTTAGAGATCGAAAATGTCCCGATAATGAACGTATGCCGGATGTCTGATGTCTGATGACTGATGACTGACGACTGATGTCTCATGTCTGATGACTGATGACTGATGACTGAAAACTGATGACTGTTGACTGATGTCTCATGTCTGATGTCTGATGTCTGATGTCTGATGACTGATGACTGATGTCTCATTTCTGATGACTGATGACTGATGCTGATGACTGATGACTGATGACTGATGACTGATGACTGATGACTGATGACTGATGACTGTTGACTCATGTCTCATGTCTGATGACTGATGACTGTTGACTGATGTCTTATGTCTGATGACTGATGTCTGATGACTGATGTCTGATGACTAATGAGTGATGACTGTTGACTGATGTCTCATGTCTGATGACTGATGACTGATGACTGATGACTGATGCTGATGACTGATGACTGATGACTGATGACTGTTGACTGATGTCTCATGTCTCATGTCTGATGACTGATGACTGTTGACTGATGTCTTATGTCTGATGACTGATGTCTGATGACTAATGAGTGATGACTGTTGACTGATGTCTCATGTCTGATGACTGATGACTGTTGACTGATGTCTCATGTCTGATGACTGTTGACTCATGTCTGATGACTGATGTCTCATGTCTGTTGACTGGTGTCTCATGTCTGATGACTGATGACTGATGACTGATGTCTCATGTCTCATGTCTGATGTCTGATGTCTAGGGCATCAAAACCACCTCCCACACCTATGGGTCTTGTCCTTGCATGGTTTATAGTTAGAACCATTCTACCATGGTTTTGAACTAGGTAGGTGTGGTGCATTTTTCGGACACTAGGAAATTACAGTTTACAATTTCAATTGGCCTGCATTTTAGCACCTCTGTTACTAAAAATAATAAATCTTCAGTGCAGAACTTTATTTGATAATAGCCAAAGGCTTGTGTTATGGTTCCTTAAGGTGCGTCCACACTAGCCGAACGAAGACCGAACGAACTCCGACTCCGAAGGTACGGAGTCGGAGTTCGTTCGGTCTTCGTTCGGTCCCCATTTGGTGCTAACTACGAACGTTCGGAATCGGACCACACTACGGACGAACTTTCTTTGATGTACCGACACACTCCGAATCCCGACCGAAGGGGGAACCGAACGTTCGGTGTCCCTTCGATTTGCCTTCGGAGCGACGTCCACACTAACCGAACGTTCGGTGTTCGGAGTTCGTTCGGTGTTCGTTCGGCTAGTGTGGACGCACCTCTAGGTTAGGCAGCATAGGTTAAGACCAGACATCGGATGGACTGCCGCCAAATGCTTGGGGCAATTGTGCATCGTGCTATCTATTAGCTGGTGGGACTGTGTTAGTGTAGTTAGTAATTTATTCAACAGGAGGCACGTGGATTCTTCTCTTAGCCTCGTATCGATTAGCCTTTACATTATATTATATATATATATATATATATATATATATATATATATATATATATATATACTTACCTAATTTTTTTTAACCGTCGCCTTTATTGAAATATTTTCGACATAGGCCTACGTTTATAAAAAAGCGTGTTCATCCCAGAAAGTACGTTTAGTGTAAGGTTAACAAGGATATTTCGTCCCCGACCTCTCGTGAACGCCTTACTACGAACAGCTTATATCGAGGAACAGAGGTTGTACCGTGTTGCCAGATGGCGTTCACAGCATCTGATGTAGTAGCAGGCACTGGCTGCCGCTCCTCGGCCGACTAGCTAGCCTGCCTGTATGGCTCATCGCATTGCCACACGGGTGACATGCATCACATTAGGGTGCACTACTTCCTAGCAGATCATATCGTCATGTTAATAAAACAATAAATATTTCTATATCATTACGCTGATTTAGATTTGAGAGGAGTTCTACGAAATAGTTGTAAGTTTAGTTGGGTAGTCGAACTGATAATTGGTCTGCAACGTAATTCAGACCAAAAACCGCGTTTAGGTTTACTTTTATTAAGGTTCAGTGATCGATTTTTTTCATCTAGAAAGAAAGAATACATAAAAATGTACTCGCATTATAATCTAAGACCCTTCAATAACAACAACATGGTTTAAAAAAATCAATCAATGTTAACTATTTCATAACGTAGATTATACATTATTTTTATAATTGTTTTGCTTCATTCAAAGATAATTGTTATAAATTCCCATAGACATTGCAGCGAGCATATTCTATTATTTAAAGTAAATAATATTAGAAAAGATTCTTTGAAGTTGGCACCTGGCAGTAGACTACTTGCACGGTTGTGTATTTTAACATCAACGTAGCAACGATTGGGGATGGCTTCTTGGTAACTTTGGTGAATTATTGTCCGCACTCCCAACTTACTAATTCACCATTTAAATCACGTGTATTAAATCAAATGAACCGAGCCACTATTTTTGAGTAAGCTGAACCCGATGCGGTTGACGGTTGTAATGCATGAAAGGAGCTAATATGTAATTTATTGAACATAGATCATTTCGTAGAAAGATGTAGTTATTTTCCGCGTGGTCACATGTTCGTATATAGGCTGGAATGGCCGACGTCGTTAACTAAGCAGCAGTGGGTATTGTAGGTTACCAGACAGACAAACCACCTGTATTTCTTCTTATTTTTGGAATTTGATAAAAGAGAAATAAATAATTCAATCTTGGAAGACACAGAGGAATGTAATCGAATACATCGAAGATCACAAAGAATGTGGCCCGGAATTGTTTCGATGTGAGAATAAGTTAATCATTGGGACGCCTGCAACTTGTCTTGGGGTACAGACCAATGGAGATACCGAAACTCCACTTTTATTTTATTTATGAATATGGAAATTAAGTTTAATGGATCACGGATACCTAAAATACACGATGTAGTATGTTATTCCATGAGTGTTGCCGCGATGGGGCGATGGTCGGCTGTGTGGAAGACAGAGCGGAGAGAGAGGTAGACGTGATATCCTCAACGTTGTGGCGAGTGTTGATGAGAGCAATACTCTTAGTAGTGTGGGGTAGCAGGCGGGGGGGGGGGGGGGGGGGGGGGTAACTGGGGTAGCGCAGAATTCGTCCCCCCCCCGCCCCACCAACTTGTAAATAATCACCTACGGTTATCAACATTTTTTAAATCTATCTTTCTTTTCGGCCTACTTGTGCGGCTCTTCGTGTGCCGTAGCCCGCGATACTCAGTTTGAAACTACAGTTTCACTTGGATATCCCTTCATCGGATTGAACATTAACTCATCGTTACACTGTTGAGTATACTGTATGGAATATACACTCAACGAACGGATATACTCGCTGTGTGCTCCTGCTTTCTCTATTACCATTAGGGCTCCCAGAACTTCATCCTAGAGGGTCATTGACGGATGAATTGATAGTTTTAAAGGATTGCTATTTTAAAGAAAAGGGGCGGGGGTAGAGTCAGTCGCCGATGGCGGAAAAGTTTTGCACTAAGAAGGGCTTTCGTTGTCAATCGTTTAAACTAGGGATACGGCTATAATATTGCACAAGTCACTCTTTATGCTATTGCTTGTTTATTTGACAATTTTCATGTAGGCTACATCAATCTATATTTTACAGCCCCCCCCCCCGCCCGCCCGCCCGCCCCGCCCCGCGGGTTCTGCGGGGTCCTCCGCTACGCCAGTGAGTGCCCGTATTCGGACGTGATTACTTGGTTAATTTATTTAAAAAAAACACTGAAATAATTTTACGGTGTTAACAAAACTGTATTTTTTAGGTAAATTAGGGCCTTCTCAATTCAAATGACATACTTGGCCAGTCACGTTATACTGGGAAGAATATTTTTACGTTCATCAATATTTTTACGTTCATCTAGACAAGATCAACAACTTGAACAGTATTCAGTTAGAAGATGGTGGTTTCATACTTGGGTACGTTACGCGTAGCCTACTCACAAGGCCTGCAGTATCGTGGATGAACACCATGCAGGTTCGCTTGTTACGCCCCTCTTCAGGTTTATATTGGGCTATTTGGATGGTTTAGAAGGAATGTTCGAGGACTGTTAGTAGGACCTTATCCCTACAGTCGTATTGCAGTCAGGATTGCCGTTAACCAGAATCGAACTCGCGACCTTCCAGATATGAAAAGCGCCAATACACCCTTGCAATTCTCTGAGAGGAATTAATTGGGCAGAGGCTTTGATGTTCCTCTTTTGTTGGCGTGCATTTCGGCCAGGGTGCAATAGTAGCCGAGAGCGAACGAATATGCACGCGGAGCTGGCTGACGAGCACACACGGCCTTCTGTAATTGGACCTATTAGCGTTTGCGCCATGCGGCTCAAAGTTTCGACATTAATCGGCATTCTTGTGATGATGATGACAGGGAAATAAATATTTGCATGGCTTGACGTGTTTGCATGGCTTGGTGTAATCCCGAGTTGGTTTAGGTCGGGGTTCAGTAATGTCACAATGGGCACCCATCTCACCTATCGATAGGTCAGTGCTATTTTTCTGGCGGAACGCGCCGCAATGCAGTACCGGCACCTTTTTTTTAAATGCACAAAATTAAAATTAACTTTGCAATCAAATGTTATTCCTTTCTAAATTTGAACCTATCAATGCAACACTTTCTGTATATTTTGATGTTATTTTAGATCCAAATTTGACTTAAAATCCATTTTAGACCATCTAAAATAGTTGAACCACTAAAAGTGTTCGCCTGCGACGCTATTGCCTCCGGCGGCTGGGGGCTGTGCCCCAGACCCCATGTGGGGGCCACGCCACCTCGTTGTTACTTTACCGCGTAACAGAAACAAAGCATTGGATTAGGTTATCAGATCCAGTCACCGGTGAGGTTGTAGCCCATAGCCCATACTATAGCATGGGTCAGATGGGAGTAGAGAGACTATAGACGTTTATTTATTACTTTTCAATGTTCCCTAATTAATTTAAGAAACTAATAACACCGGTAGTGATTTTTGACGTTAGAGTCAAATATTGCGACTCAAATTATGTAAGCGAGGCGTTATTTGGCAAGTAGGTTGTGGTTGCTTTGTTCTTACCTCGCTTATAACAATTTCAGGTATTTTTTTTAAAGTGGGCATGGGTTCGGATAGAGTTTTTCATCTAGTATGTGGCTTTGAATTTAAATGCCATCGAAAAACATTTACACAATATAACTTTTCGATTCTTTCGTTGACAATCTTTTGGGTTCCCGACTCGGCCACGGCCACGTTGCTTTACAGCCAAGGAGTAGGCTACGTGCGGGAAACAGGTTTATTCTCCGGGTCTAAGAACCATCATCTGCACCCATCCATTTGGAAAATGTGTTCTCAAATGCCGCAATGCGAGACAGTTACGTAATATTTTATGAGGCGTACCCGACAGAATGTAAATACTGTTTTCCTCTTGAAGTATATTATATCAAATTATAAATTTTCCTTTTCTTTTTGAAATACGGTGTACCACATTTTGACAATAGTAATTAATTTTGATTTGTTCTTTAATCATTTAATTAAAAGAAGTTTAAATTTTGTTTAATGGAAACAAATGCACAAATGAAATACAGATTTAATACCAACTTACAATACAAAATATTAACGTACTTTACCTTCAGTGGATGGTATTAATATATTTTAATTTAGGTATTCAAACCATATCACTTCATTTCTAATAGTTCCTGATATTGTATAGTTGAATACAATTGATGCCTGTTTATCACGAACAATGTCAAGGAATATTGTAGGTTCACTTGACACAACTTTGCCGCTTCTACCTGCCACGTGTTTGGCCGGAAGGTTTTATCCACGTAGGTTTGAAATCAATCCTGTCATTTGCAGTTTTCAGGTAAATTGTTTTTGAACTAGGTCACACAACACACCACATAGTGGCTTGAGGCATATCCACCACCGCATTAAACAATGCTGTCGTATTCTCTATGGGAGCCAAGTCGTATTCGTATTCGTTGATAAATACTACTTACCCGAAGGCCTACTTCATATTATTATTATAGCCTTGCCCTTGAGGGTCCCTAAACCAAAACCCAAACACTTGTTATGTGAACAGTATGTTATCACATATTGGAAAAGAATAACACAAATACAATTTATTTCGTTTAAATTTCATTATTTTTTAATATTATTACACTAGAAATATATTCCAGCACGAACCAGTTATGTCGTTGCTGCGTAGTGTAAAAGCAATAGTAATAAAAGTATAGCAGTCGTTAATTACAATTGCTATATACTGTACATTGCCACGAGGTTCTTCGAGGTTAGTCGATAGCAAAGAATTCCTTAGACAAATTCTTGGCTTACTGGCAAATGATTTAATTAATTGGGTTGCTATTTTATTTTTTAACGGTATGCCTGATGAATTTTCTGCAGGTAGAATGTTTTGCGCTCACAACTGGCAACAAAGGACTTATTTGCCACGAACGACTCTTTAGTTTAAATTTAAAGTTTTCTTAGACATTAACGTCGAATAATACTTGATTTATGTATATATTTTTAATCGTATAGAAAGCTTTATTTGTATTTGTACTGTTCTCTGTATGTCTGATTGTGTGCTTGATGAGAGTGGGGTTCATGGACGAGGCTACCCGTGTCGCATGTTTGCACTCTGCATGGACTTATACATCGCATGCAATGAGATACATAAAATGAATTAAAATAATTAATATATAACCGACAATGTGCGGCGTTCCCATGGTTTTGTGAGCTCTCCCCCCCACACACAGTTCTACGTGTAACCCCAGTATAGCACGCGGAGACTCATTGAAGCGTCTGCGATACAATGCCACATTGTTCTTGTGCTAGTGTCATAGCAGTTAGCACAGTCTGGTACTTGACTGAAGCGGCTCATTATGCTACTTCATGGACCTGTACATTGAGAGATTCACGCTTATTTGGATCATTCTGTGACCTGTGTACAAAATAGAAATATGCTTAACAGTTGGTTTACGTGTTTCGGTTTTTCTCGTATGAATATCGTGTAAACATGCGTTAATTGTCTGCGGTTCACGTGGGTTTAGGCTGGATAACGCCATAACGGAGGCATGATAACAATATGTAGCGACTGGCAAGTAAACCAGAACAATACATAATCTTGCAGCTGTACACCTAAAGTCAAATTATATTGAGAAGCAAAGTGAATTTAGAACTTAAGGTCGCTCAAAGATGGATATTATCGTCAATTCACTCGCGAGACTAAAAATACATTCCTGGACCAATGACGATAATTTCCATCTTTGAGCGAGTTGGTTATAAATTCATTTTGCTTCTTAATGTAATTTGACCTTAGTGAACATGACTTAATGACATCTCCCCACAGCGGTTTAGTCAGTAGCCCACGTGGTAAAACTTGAAGGAGTTCCACTGAAGAACGGAGAAGGAAAATGTGAAACATTGGGATCTTAATTTTGACATAACCATCTCTCTTACCATTATCAACGCCACTGCGGTCAGTGAATAAGCCATCTGGATGGATTTCTTTGTACGTTTTTCGTCAGAAATTTTTGTCTTGACATTGGCTTATTTATAAATATGAAAATAGATGCAAAATTTAAATTTAAAATGCCGAAACGTTAGTCATTTGGCCAACGGCCATCAGAGGTGTGACTATAGAAGTGTGGTATAGAGTATAGGTAACTATATAGGTACACTAGTGTACACTTGTACACTAAACAATATTGGTTGGGTGGGCTTGCATTCAACTGAAAACTGTTCATATATTACAGAACCACTTGTTTATGTCATCTTACCATTGCCACCCTTATAAAGATATATTCTTGCAATTAAAACAGCGTTTCATGAAAATGTTTTGCATCTTTTGTTTTACAACGTTTTTCAGAGATCGTTTTAAATAAACCTTGAATGTTAATCGAACTGAGCGGAAGCGCAGGAAACAATGATGTCATTATTATCAACTGACTGCCGAGTCGCACCCAGTTGGTTAAGACAGTGAAATATTTGCTTTTCTGGACTTTAGCATAGAGCATGCAAAACTACAGCTATATTGCAATTGATGTTTTGCCGTTTACAAACACGATTGTGCCTCAGGTGTGACTGAATATTTCATTGTTTAACTTTGTTTATGTGCAGGCACGTATCCCCACATCAATATATTCCTTGAGTAATGCGATTTTATCTCGACTTGATTACAAAAATATATTGATCCTAAGGAGGGCCAAATTTAGCTGTTTGAAAAAGAATCCCCAATCAAACAAAATTTCCATGGGCAACCTATAACTTCCACTTAAATCACTTTATATTTTAGTCTTGGTAGTGTTGCTGCCCGAACTGTTTCTGGCCTCACTTCTGCACTGGTAAATGGACTGGGATGCTTTTGTCTACAGTGGTGCATACAAAACAATTCCACAATCTAATCCACATTTTTCAAAAAAGCAAAGGAATAACATTATTCAGTGTGGCATTTGCTTAAGAAGAGTACCGTATCTAATTTGATTGATTGATTGATTTGCATATGATTCGGAGAAGCTTATGTTGCAACAGCATGTACATAATGTAGGTGCTGTTATTTCACGTTATTATTCATCAAAATGAACACTTCCATTTATTTAACTTTCAGATAACAGAGTAATGCTTCTTGAGGTTAAAGTTAAAAACTAGCTATATACTTGCGTTCACAACAAGAATTTATCTCCGTTTGCGGTTTTTTTTATCCTCTAGCATATTGTTTTCTAAGTTGTACACCCTGAATGCGGATCCGGGATCGCTTAGGACGATTCCTCGTTACAGGTTCGAATCCTTTCTTCGGCATTGATGTTATGTGCATGGTGTATTTACATCTTCGTGTGGATAAGCATCGTGGCCAAAATCTGTGACGTTAATCCCAAATACCATAATCAGCATTAGCATCTGAATTCCAAATTATAAGGTATGAACCTCTGTCCACGATGAAGATTAGTAGAGTAGTAGAGACACGAAAAATTATCAAATAAAGTGTCATCCAATCCACATGTATTTACCAATTTTATCTTTAAGTTTGGTAAACGTTTGTGAAAAGATTGGCCGCATATTAAGTACAATGAGTGTGTCTATGCAGGATTGGTTAAGAAGTTTGCACATAAAACACAAAACTATAATTAGAGTAATAATGATTGTTTATGTATTTGCAATTCAACTACCATGCATGGTGGGGTGGTTACCAAACAACTAACAATGTTTCTTAAAAATTGGGTGCGCTATGCCTCCCCACTACGAGATAGAATATTACAACATTAACAACAAAAATAAAAAACTAAAACTTAACGTATGCCAAGTTCTAAAAACCACAACAATTGGAAATATATGGTAAACTTGTTATGCTCACGTCAAAGGCTTTGCTCACGTCACTAAGTATAATTAACAAATCAGCATTGTCGTCATTAGGTACAGTACATATAGGTACAGTACAGTACATATAGATAGGTACATACATTGGTACGTAAGATATCACTAACTTTCAAATCAAAATTACTCTTAGCTTATCTTTGAATTAAAATCTGGTTTCCGCCGTGGCATAAAAGATATTAGGGATGTGATGCTTTATACGCCAGTTGGTTTCGGGCATTCGGTATAGTATAGTTTTGCCAATGGCAATGTGTTGTCAGATATTTTAAGAGCTGACCACTGGGTTACATACACTCACGGATATTTTAAAATATACTGTTACAAGCTTAAATCAATTAAATGTTTCAAAGAATACATAACATCGGTTAGGACGCATTTGCTCCTACCACATTTTGTTCACACTGCATCGAACAATACCACTAGTACTCTGATACATAAGAACCACAGCGACAACAAACACTACATTTAATTTGCCTCTGGTTATTATGATGTGTCCAAGTTATGCTGTAAATCATTGACGTTGCCATACCAGACCAGTTAATAGCTGAATCACTACTTTTATACAGTAATAATACCAAACTAATATCGTTCATTTAGGCAATTTCAAATTTATTATTACATTAATTTGATGCGTAAAACCAGGTGTTATCAGTAAATAGTAAATTAATTAGAGAAGTTCTTTTTGTCCAACATTATATTTCGCCTCGGGACGAGCTCTATTAACTCACATTCTGTTGTGGTTATATTTATTTAATACTTCAATTCCTCGATCAAAGTGGACAGTGTATTAATGTCATGCTGTAAGACACATTTCAATAAGTGTATTTGAAAACAACGTAGCAAAAATTCTTACGACAGGCAATGCGTTGTCATACCATTTTGGCATGATATCCGCTTCCCATTGTATCAGCTCAACTCAACATTTACTTTTTTATTTGTATCTATCAATTATTTAAAATCTCAAACATCGCGATTCTCAGGTTTTTAACATATTTTGGCAACATGTTAGTTAAGTGATGAGGTGGCGCGCGTTTTATTTAAATCGATAAACATGTTCAGATTTTTACTTTGGAGTTCATGCTTATTAAAGAAAATTTAATATCTCATATCGGATATGTTAAATTGTGTTTTACGGCAGAAAATGTTGACATGAATAATGTTTTCTAAAATGTATTATTATCTCCATCAAAGCCAAACGACGCAGGTCACAAGTAATCGTCAATTATAACACAACTCAAAACGAATTATTTTTCAGTTTTGGGTAACTAAGGGTTGCTTTGAAATGTGAGTCCGTTTTATTGATGCACGAATCTTGAAAGCTTGCGGTATTTATGAATAAACTGGAATAGAAATATACGTACGCGCATGGAATGTCGTACATGGTTACTACTAGGTAAGTGAATTATTTTTACGACAAGGAATTCTTGATTCGCTGGACGTGGTAACTTATTTTTATTGTGTTGCCTATCGAAATGATGTGTAAAATGACGTTCTAAGACGTTCTAACCCACGTGTCCCGGAAGGGAAGGGGCCGGCCGATGTGTATTGGAAACGGTAGCGAGTTGCCTTGCGGGTCCAAACGCTATCGTATCTATCATGGTATTATTCTCTGCTTTATCGACCACCTCGTCACTCCACTGCAGCATGGACCAAGCAAATTTATCTCTTGTTTTCTCTTTCTCCTCATCATTCTTCTCTTTCACGTGCCATCTCCTTCCTCCTGAACACAACAAAAAGTTCGGTTGTTGTGTTGGGTGTAAATGTGGCAACAAGGAGAAGCTAGTGGCCGGGCCGGGCCGCCTCGGCAGACGACATGAAATATGGCCGTAGCCTCAAGGGAAAGCCTCTTCACTCCCGTCCTCCGCCACCTGGTGAAATAGTGCCGGTCTGATTGCTCTCCTTTGGGGACATCGGACACCCTCGGGGAGTGATAAGTGCCACCTTCCTCGTGCATCGGAAACCACCCTCTGCACTTGATCGCAAACAGGAGATGGTGTCTGTCGAGGAAGTAGGAACTAGTCGAACTACTTTTAGAGTGACCAGCGGCATACTTGAGTTTTTCTATTTCTCCTCATTTCCAGTTCCCCACCAGCAGTTACCCCCCGCGCGGATCACTCCTCTCACCTATGGCGAGATGAAAATTGTGTCCAATAATCATATCGGAAATACGATGTCTTGCTTGGGGATCTTTTCCACACGTGCGTTGATGTCTCCAAGCAAGAGTTACGACATTTCACACTCGGTTTCAACTGTAACACATTTCAATTAATGAATGTCCACCCTATCTCAATCAACGCCTCGGCATTATGTCAAGCATCCACTCACAGACCGTTGTGGTAGCGCACCAAGATCTTGAAACCTGATTGAGCGTTATTCAATTGAAACACACTTTTCAAAGCAATCAATCAGCGTCTATTAATGCCATCAAATTACAACCGCGAATTGTTCAATAAGGGTGGGCTTTCCTCGGTCAGCTGCTTAGTCATTCGTTTGCTGACTATTAGGGTTGACTGTGTAGAGTGGCAGTGACAACAATGTGAGCAGTATGCTTATATTGTCGGGTGACAGCTAATTACATTCGATTCCACTGGCAAGAATGTATAGCAAACTTTAATTTATTGTGGTAGTTATTTCTACAACCTACAGTTTTACTCTCGTAAATGTAGAGCACATTATTAAATACTCGATTCGTATTAAACATTTGACATGTGGAAAGATGTCTGTCTCTCGGCTAGGCCTATATCGCGTTAGATTACATTTTGGCAATTTGTTATTGAAAGTTTCGAGGAGAGACAATCTTTCAATTATTAATTCGATTTTTTCCGTGCAACCTATAGTATAGTTTTTACCTGCGGTAATGAACGGACCGGGTAGGGTAGGGTCGGGTTGGGGAGTCCGAGGTGGCTGTGGGACGGAGTCCGGCGAGTGTAGTCTCTCTTGCGGCCAAACATCTCCGGGCGAGGTCGGTAGGACTAGAAGCGCTACACGCTACACTGCCGGGAGGTACCGTCGTGCAGCAGTGACAATCTAGCAACACTCTATCCTCTAGTTCGAGACCTCCACGCCATAACGATGCACTTTTTATGGGTGATGATGTTACAACACTTTTTAGAAATAATCAGCGATGCCAAAAAACCGTTCAGAACATTTCAAAAATGAATTAAGAGTTATTAGTTGTTTTTATGACTTCGGACGTAAGACATAAAATTGTGATTTAAATTTAATTCGTGGGCATGAAAATGTTAGTTTTACGAAGTCTGCTTCTTTTCCTTTTGTCCTCTAAAAGGTATTTGACCCTCACCATATTTCCCTCCCCGAACAACCTTGAATAGCAATAGATAGGTGTGCGTGTGCAACTGTGCATACATGTAGGATGTGAATAGCCTAAAACAAAGTGCACTTGCAGAAATGCTGTGAATACTATTGTTATTAAAACATTGTTTTGGCATCTGGATACATACGCATAAGAAATGTGTTTTATGGGAATTGGGCGGGAGCTCTTCGATAGGGAGCGCCCGCAGGTGGCGGAAGGTCATAGTTCACTGATTAGAATATTTTAATTCCTATTCTTTTTAACTAATGGCTTTCCAATTAATTTTAAATGCTATGTGGTAATGTTCCTAATAGAAGGAATGGAGTAACTTCACACACGGTGTTCGAGGTAGGCTTACGCGTTCGAGGCCAATTTGTGGGCCATTTCTACCAATTTTTCAAGGGAGATTGTGTCATTGACGAATCTACTAATTTCTATCATCTCATCATGATCAAAAAATTATTATTTGTACAAACATTGTTACAAAATGTGAATAAGTCACGGGCGTACTTAGCGCTAATCGACTTTCAAGTAATCGACATTGTTTGTAATTAATTTACTATTATCATCATTATTATTATTATTATTATTATTATTATTATTATTATTATTATTATTATTATTATTATTATTATTATTATTATTATTATTATTATTATTATTATTATTATATTTATTATTATTATTATTATTATTAATATTTTTGTTATTATTATTATTATTATTATTATTATTATTATTATTATTATTATTATTTATTTTAATTTTAATTTATTTTTATTATGATTCTCGTGATATTTTATGTGTCACGAAAAAGATGAGTCAATTTAATAAGTAAGGCACGCAATGGAATTTGTAATTACTGTTTCAATTTTGCAAATCAGAATATAACTAAGTCTACTTTGTATTTGGCACATTTTAGCGTAATCCCTAACACTGGGATGTACCCAGTGTAACGGTAGTTGTTATGGTAGAACAACACAGCTAATTGCTATAAATTATGTTATTAATAATGTCTGGATGAAACCAATTTTCGTAAGAGCTATTGAAAAAGAAACAATTGTGTTGCGCTAATAGATCTGCATAATTTAATTTAACTCAAATTGGATTTAAATATTTTATTAAAAATTAGTAATGTAATAACTATAAAGCTGAGTTATTATATCATAGCGCCTGGTCCCTCATCGTCAAGAAATACATAATTTAAATCATGAATTACACATCTCGGTGCCTGTGCACTTGAATACAGGTTATTTGAGTGTTATACTTTTGTGGGCAAATTGATTTTAACAATTGAGGTGTTTGATTGGTCTGGTACCCATTTGGTACCAGAGAACTAGAACTAGACTAGACTAGAGAACTAGAAGTAATTTGGTTGCAGTAAGTTGTGTATACTTGTTTAAGCTTTCTACATGGAATTCAAACGCTGAACTGTCTGCATAGGAAAGAATCTTGCAATACCCACAAGCTAAAGTGTATCTAGGAACATGTCCAAATATTATTCTAGTTAGTCTGTTCTTGTTACCAGCTTTCTTGCATGACTTGTCGAAACAATCATTGTTACTAGGGGGCGTCTTGTGTCTTGTGGTCGACGCCTCTCTGCTGGGTTTCATACATATATACATACACATAGGCCTACATAGATTTCGCAGTACATATTATTGAATAACGGTATTACATTTTAACGATTCAACCTGTTTTAAACTAAAGCCATCTTTATGAGTATTATTTTGATAAGATTGCAATTATTTAAAACGTTTGTCCCGGCCGGGAATCGAACCCGTGTTTTCCCGTCCTACATACCGACGTTATTACTATCTAAGGTATTCAGGACCACAAGGCACTCTTCTTCTTTTGTGATTGTGGAGTAGCAGACTGTAATACGTCACACTGATTTTATAGTATTCAGCTTAGATGGTCGGTAGTATGCCGGAGAACCCGGGTACGATTCCCGATCGGAGAAACTCTTTTTAAAAAGTATCCTTATTTATAAACACACAATACATAATTATTATGTTTTCCATTCTACCGCCATTTTCAAAAACTAGCAATTGGTAATTCTAGTCCTTGTCCTCGGTCGTTTCTGGTACTATTCGTACATTACCTGATCAGTCTTGAATAAGCCGTGGCCTAATATAGTAGTGTTCCAACACGTCATTGATTGTCATACTTTTTTGATGTTTTTGGATGTTGGAAGCTTTGAACTCCAAACTCACCCCATAATTGAACGTCATTATGTATGAATATACCCCACTTGCAACTTCGTCTGCGGTCCGCTTGAGCCGCCAAAACTGACAGCGATGAACTTCTACTTCATCTAAGATAGTGAATACAGCAAAACGGTTATAGCCGTTAAGTTATTCTTCTAGTCATAACTTCCAAACTGCTTCGAATGTTGACAGTGATATTTATTTTTACAAGTTGAAATTCAAATACAAAGCGGATGTCTGAGAAATGCAATAGCGGCGGCCTATCATCAGCATATAATCTAGCTGCCATTTGCCCTCACTTGTGGCACATTTCACTAAAACAATGCCCCCTTATGACGCACAACATTGTCTTGCTAAGGACCTTAGTCGCCTGCATTAACAGAATAGGCCGCTGTCTTTAGTTACGGTAATCTTATATATATGATGATCGAATTGTTTATGAATGTTTAAGTACAAGGTAACTACACACGACTATTGTTATGTCAGATAACAATGAGGATTTTCAAAGGCGCTCACATAAAAATTGTCTTGACCATTTTCAATTTAAATGTCATCGTTACTCTAACAAGAAATACCTGCAAATTTACTTCTCAAAATTGGCAAGTACTGGCGATGGGGAATAGGTATGCACAATGCAGTATGCTTGTAAGGTGCCCTGTATCGAGGGAGGAAGTATTCTACTTTGAACTTGTACTCAACTAAACCGAATGTTTAACTTGTAGGTCAAAAGCAATTACATTTAATTAATTATTAATAGATTTGTATTTTTCTTTAAGACAACGCAGTGCAGAACTTTACACAAAAGCTTGGATCACACAAAAGCTACAATTAATTTCTAAACATGATATCTATTACCTGCCTATTCTTAGTTTTAGAGCTGAACTTCATTGTCAATTAGTCTATCGGTGAAACCCATGCGCTGCTTTGCCGAAAGCCAGTTTGGTGTAGGACTAAAGTTAGGATCAGGGGCGTAAAACTGTAATTACTATTTAGTATTTACTACCACCTTTTGCCAGAACTGTGCATCTATCCACATAACTAGAGAAGTGTGCTGTGTGCAGTCAATTCACTATACCGTCCGTCCCTTGGCCGAACATTACCTCTATCCCACGAAAACAGTTGAGCAATTGAAATAACATGCCACTATAGAAAGGTTCGCAGCTAATTACTACCTGAACCTTGCCTCTATCCAACGACATGCAACTATCCATGTATGCAGCTAATTACTACCTGAACCTTACCTCTATCCAACGACATGCAACTATCCATGTATGCAGCTAATTACTACCTGAACCTTGCCTCTTTCCAACGACATGCAACTATCCATGTTTGCAGCTAATTACTACCTGAACCTTACCTCTATCTAACGACATGCAACTATCCATGTATGCAGCTAATTACTACCTGAACCTTGCCTCTTTCCAACGACATGCAACTATCCATGTTTGCAGCTAATTACTACCTGAACCTTGCTTCTATCCAACGACATGCAACTATCCATGTTTTCAGCTAATTACTACCTGAACCTTGCTTCTATCCAACGACATGCAACTATCCATTTTTGCAGCTAATTACTACCTGAACCTTCAACCTTGCCTCTATCCAACGACATGCAACTATCCATGTTTGCAGCTAAAGCATTTCTCTGCATTGCCCGAACTTTATAAGGTAACTTGGACCACACATTCAACACAGCTATATTTCAGTTACACAGTTTCAAGAAGCTTGTCTGATGTTCAGGTATTAGTAGTTGTTTTTTGCGATTTCACAAACTAATTTTTTGTTCGTTCAGTTCTTGCAAGCTTAAAAAACCGTGTACATGATTTTCATTATATTTGGAACAAGTTAAACCATGATTAATTTACCTGGGTTATAGCTTTATATTGACACACACACACACGCACACGCACACGCACACACACACACAATAATGTCAATTGTATTGACGTAATTTATTGTTTTATTCATTTTCTTGATATTTCCTTACTACTGCGAAGTGTGACGAGAAAATAAAAGTGCGATTGTTATGTTTTAGTGGACGCCCGTACGGCGTATAGTGCGATCATGCAAGTCAGGCCAGGCATATGCGTGTGTGCCGCCGCCCGCCGTACACCGTACACTACACATTCCTCTTTAGTCCATCATATGCACGCTTGGTTCGTTCGCTATACCGAGCGCAAAGCTTGTGTACAGCCTTGGAAAGCGCAAATTGTCATTTACACAAACAAAACATGACTAATTGTTGATAATGTCAGCATGTGTAATTACAATTACTTGACGTTATCCGGAGCCGTAGTTTAACCAACTAGTTCCCACTTGTGTGTTCTGTGGTTTTCTTTCATGGCTGTGTTGTGTTTTATTGGTTAGAAGAACCACTTTCACGCGTTTCAACGTTTGACACTTGCACACGGATATTTTTTTTTTATAACTAGTTCGTGAATCATGCCGTAAAAAAAATCTACAAAAGTATTGAGTTATTTATTATATGTGCATAAATTGTGAGTTTTATTCGTCTGGTTTGTGCCTGGCCGTCACTTATTTGTTGGGGTTAAATTGAAGTACCCTTTTTGAAAGGTTTATTCGGCTTGGTTGGATTTTATAATAATTGTTCGTAGGAATACTGCACATTAGCGTTACTCGGTGTGCACTCTTCAGCACTCTTCACATGATTGACTACCAGGAAGGAATATCCTATAGAGCTGTGCTATAAACCTATAGGACAAACATAGAGTGGTGGTCAGAACCGAATCGAACCGGTGACCTCACGAATTGTCCCAGGTGTTACCATTGTGTCACAACTGTCAGTAGCTTTCGGTCTGTGTATAACTTAAGTTGAAACTAGTATTTTACTTTTAAATAAAACACATCACACGAACAGTAACCACGCTCGTGAAGAAATAAAAAAAACACTCACCAAGTGCGTAAATTTTCGAGAGCGTCCATGCACTCTCTTCTTCAGACGCGCGGGCACCGATTCTACTGCTTAGGTTCAATAAGTTTCATTTTGACGTTTATAATGCAGTGATCGCTGCAGTGAAACAAACTCATAGCGGCCATTATGTTTGTATAGAAGATCAAACAAGTTAGATTTGGGTAGGTTTTCTAGTAATGTTGAGTGTTTGTTCGTTGTCGATTGCAAACGAAAGAGTTTTATTCTTATCTATAGAGTTATTGGGAGTCGATGCAACAATGATCGATGAATGGTGATGATGAAAACTATCACTTTGATGCTGTGAGTTATGAAAACAACACTGGTCCATGTCTGTAATCAGACATTTAGTGGCACGCCAGTCCACGAGAACCAGTAACGTGCATGGCCTTTATTTGATGTAAACGATACTGGTGGACATGGTACAGTTCCAACTTGTAAACCATATTTGCGCTATTGTGTTTCAGAAAGAGGCTACGTTTCCTACTAGTGGAACTCGGATTGTGCTGGGTGTGCGCATTTTAGAGTCAGTCATAAGCCAGTGTTGCTAAATATTCTTGTAGGCTTGGATGTGTTATCACACTAAATGCTCACTTCGTTTTGGACGAGCTGTTGCTGGAGTTAAACGCCTAAGTTTGCGGCCCCAATGTTTGTTTTTCCATTTACTAGTATAAGTGTGAACCAATTATTAAATGCGCTTATCCATGTTGTGACTTTGATTTGGGGTCTACTTAAATGCAAATACTTTTTTTTCTAAATGCTCAACTTTAAATAGCAATAATGGAAAATAGGCTTGTCTATAATATAATGAGTAGTACTATGCGCATGAGCAACGAGACTCATTATTGTTATTGATGAGCACGATGTGACGAGTGATAATGTGGTGTGCGTTACTCGACTCTCATCATAGGAAGAACTGGGCTGACCTAAGTGAGACACTGGAGAGTAATTTACGTGAACTACATAAAACAATTAGAATGTTCGCCGCTGTCGTACGGAACAGAACGCGGGTTTTCACTTTCTTGCACTTGTGTAAGTGCCACCAGGACATCATTATGAAGAGTGACAAATGGGAAAAGATAAGGTAATCATTGCATTAAAAGGATTTGTCTCCGATGACAAGCTAAAATGAAATACTTGGTTTTGTTTTTGGTGCACTGGAGTTTCATCTACCTATAACTGTGCACACGTGGGGTGGTTGTAGCAGACCAAGCAGACTTCAGCTTGTGGGACATCTTACTGTGAACAGGCTGTAAACGCGATGCAGGGTGCAAGAACATGAAATTAGTGCTGCTGATGTCGTGTCTGCTCCCCTGTGGTCTCAACTATTGTCTTAACTTCACCGAGGAACAACTACGATCTCTGCTATCGAACGACGGAGATCAAATGTGTTCTCTGCTTCACCACTCTGAACATCATACAGATATTATTGATTGTGTTTCCAAGTGTATGTGCGATCTATCTGATTCAAACAGCTGATATGAACCATTCATTCTTGGTATTCTAGAAAGCTATCAAACCTAGCTTCACATTTTTTCCGAAGTGGGTGCGGTGGATCCTCGGTGTGTAGATCCGTTATGTTATGATCTGTTCGCTGTTGGTCATTCATGACTCATCTGCATTTTACCCGGGACGCATTTTGGCAACATTTCTTGACTATTGTAAAACATGCGACGTTGCAAACCTAAAACATCGAACATGACAGAACCTGACGTTGTGAGGAAGATAAGCCATAGAGTTGGAATATCGCAGATAAATCCTGTTTGAAAGTTGTATGTATGCTTATGGCTCCTTGACCCAGCCTCTGGGCTCTGGGCTTCTTTCCCAATCATCCAGATATCTAATTAAAATAACCTATAGTTAGTAGCGTTAAAAAAAGACCCGTTGAATACAAAAATATAATTTTAATTTGTATTCATGATAGACAGCAAAGTCAGTTGGATTCTTCACTGGCTGAGCCCTCATACACATACAGGGTTCGTGAAGCTGATTTGTTTCAGGTCGTATATGAATGATCCATTATGTCCGTGTCAGGGGCCAAGGTATTATGTCGCGAACTCGGAACACATGAATCTCTCTTTCTCTCTCTCTCTCGAGGCAAGAGACTCGTATTATTACACATTTGTACCCATCTAAACTACAGCCTTGTTTGACCCCTGTCGATCGGTCATCTCAATGCATTTGTACGGATACATTACCCACACGTCTGTACTCTCTAGAGTAGAAAATATGTCATTAACTCAAAGTCTAATATGTTTCTCGAACTGGAAGAGCCGAGTGTGCTAGCTGATCAATGCTTGCACTGTAGAAGGCGTGCTAACTGATCAATGCTTGCACTGCACAAGGCGTGCTAACTGATCAATGCTTGCACTGCACAATGCGTGCTAACTGATCAATGCTTGCACTGCACAAGGCGTGCTAGCTGATCAATGCTTGCACTGCACAAGGCGTGCTAACTGATAAATGCTTGCACTGCACAAGGCGTGATAACTGATCAATGCTTGCACTGCACAAGGCGTGCTAACTGATCAATGCTTGCACTGCACAAGGCGTGCTAACTGATCAATGCTTACACTGCACAAGGCGTGCTAACTGATCAATGCTTGCACTGCACAAGGCGTGCTAACTGATCAATGCTTGCACTGCACAAGGCGTGCTAGCTGATCAATGCTTGCACTGCACAAGGCGTGCTAACTGATCAATGCTTGCACTGCACAAGGCGTGCTAACTGATCAATGCTTGCACTGCACAAGGCGTGTTAGCTGATCAATGCTTGCACTGCACAAGGCGTGCTAACTGATCAATGCTTGCACTGCACAAGGCGTGTTAGCTGATCAATGCTTGCACTGCACAAGGCGTGCTAGCTGATCAATGCTTGCACTGCACAAGGCGTGTTAGCTGATCAATGCTTGCACTGCACAAGGCGTGCTAGCTGATCAATGCTTGCACTGCACAAGGCGTGTTAGCCGATCAATGCTTGCACTGCACAAGGCGTGCTAGCTGATCAATGCTTGCACTGCACAAGGCGTGCTAGCTGATCAATGCTTGCACTGTAGAAGGCGTGCTAGCTGATCAATAGTTGCACTGTATAGAAGGTGTGTTCGATCACCAAAACATCGGTGGTGATATGCAACCACACTGATTTGAATATCGCGAATAGCAGCCATGCACGATATAGCAGAGACCGCGATGCTCCGACGTCGCTACTGGGGGCCTTCCACTGTCTTGTGTGATTTCATGCGTCCATCGAGTCTTAAATAACATATGACCGTTCGAGTGAGTCGGAGAGAGATGGGAGACAAAGTAAGATTAATAAATTAATCAATTTATGTATCTCTCTCTCTCTTTCTCTCTTGCTTTATCCGAGAGTATTTAAGACCTCTTTACAACATTAATATTTGCCCGGACAACTTGGTGTCCATGAAAAACATGTATAATGGTCTCTTAAACTTAACCTCATCGATCCATCGACATTAATTTTACCAAGCATGCATGATTCTTTCTGTGAAGGAGCCATCTTTTTGATCGCGACAGCGCACGCTCGCTCTAGCATCGTCCTAAAATTACATCGTCGTATGCAGTGTGCAGTATGCAGTGTGCAGTGTGCAGTGTGCAGTGTGCTGTGTGCAGTAAGCAGTAAGCAGTGTGCAGTATGCAGTGTGCAGTGTGCAGTGTGCAGTGTGCAGTGTGCAGTGTGCAGTGTGCAGTGTGCTGTGTGCTGTGTGCAGTAAGCAGTAAGCAGTGTGCAGTATGCAGTGTGCAGTGTGCAGTATGCAGTGTGCAGTGTGCAGTGTGCAGTGTGCAGTATGCAGTGTGCAGTGTGCAGTGTGCAGTGTACAGTGTGCAGTGTGCAGTATGCAGTATGCAGTGTGCAGTATACAGCATGCAGTGTGCAGTATGCAGTGTGCAGTGTGCAGTATGCAGTATACAGTGTGCAGTGTGCAGTATGCAGTATGCAGTATGCAGTGTGCAGTATGCAGTGTGCAGTATGTAGTGTGCAGTATGCAGTATGCAGTGTGCAGTATACAGTGTGCAGTGTGCAGTATGCAGTATGCAGTATGCAGTGTGCAGTATGCAGTGTGCAGTATGTAGTGTGCAGTGTGCAGTGTACAGTATGCAGTATGCAGTATGCAGTGTGCAGTATGCAGTGTGCAGTATGTAGTGTGCAGTGTGCAGTATGCAGTGTGTAGTATGCAGTGTGCAGTAAGCAGTGTGCAGTGTGCAGTATGCAGTGTGCAGTATGTAGTGTGCAGTATGCAGTGTGCAGTATGCAGTGTGCAGTAAGCAGTGTGCAGTGTGCAGTATGCAGTGTGCAGTATGTAGTGTGCAGTATGCAGTGTGCAGTATGTAGTGTGCAGTGTGCAGTATGCAGTGTGCAGTATGCAGTGTGCAGTAAGCAGTGTGCAGTGTGCAGTATGCAGTGTGCAGTGTGCAGTATGTAGTGTGCAGTATGCAGTATGTAGTGTGCAGTATGCAGTATGCAGTATGTAGTGTGCAGTATGCAGTGCGCAGTATGCAGTGTGCTGTATGCAGTGTGCAGTATGTAGTGTGTAGTATGCAGTGCGCAGTGTGCAGTGTGCAGTATGCAGTGTGCAGTGTGCAGTATGTGGTGTGCAGTATGCAGTGTGCAGTATGTAGTGTGTAGTATGCAGTGTGCAGTGTGTAGTGTGCAGTATGTAGTGTGCAGTATGTAGTGTGCAGTATGTAGTGTGCAGTATGAAGTATGTAGTGTGCAGTATGTACACGCATTGTTGCTGCATTGTAGGCCTCCCATGGTTGGTACTTGGAACAAGGACGGTACCACTTCAAAACACTCGAAAACACGCACGCAACTCCGTTCCCTGCTAAAACAATTGAGAAAAAATAAATTGCTGGTGCTATTTAGTTATGTTCAATTGTTTATTGGACAGTATTCGGATGTTTTATTCTCTTCAATTGTATAGTTGCATGCATTGATGCATTGTAAGTTTTTCCGATGACAAGCACCCGCCCCTCAACACCCCTTAACCTAAGCTCGCCATAGTTGGATGAAAGACGGAAACAGTTAGGTATCAGGATTGGATTGTGATGACTGATGAAATTTCTTCCGTCAGTGCCCATAAAAGCGGCTCTCAACATTGAAACGACAACCTTATCTGGCTGGCTTGCCCGTTTCCGTTAGCCTGCAGTCCGACCCTCAAATGTTTAATTGCACGACAAAGAAATAATTTTGATAATTAAAAGTGCATTATTGTTGATGTGGATGGTGTCTGTGATGACCTGTTGTCAGTATAGTCCTCATGTGTTGGCCGCGCGGCTGCATGGCTACCCGGGTGACTGATAAACAAGCCAGGACACAGACATGAGACATGGAAGAATGTGGCCCCATCTCATCGTCTTTCTCTTTTAACATCGAAAACGTGAATATTTATATACGTATTTGGGTTTGGTTTCTGTGCGACATCTTTATATTCGTAAAGAATTCATCTTGTCAACAAACTTATTGTAGCCCACTATTCTCCGAGCTCGAGCGTTGAACTCAGGCAATAGAGTCACGGATCTACTTATTGATTAGCCATAAGTAACCGGGCGACCAGTGTTCAACTCAGGCAATAGAGTCACGGATCTACTTATTGATTAGCCATAAGTAACCGGGCGACCAGTGTTCAACTCAGGCAATAGAGTCACGGATCTACTTATTGATTAGCCATAAGTAACCGGGCGACCAGTGTTCAACTCAGGCAATAGAGTCACGGATCTACTTATTGATTAGCCATAAGTAACCGGGCGACCAGTGTTCAACTCAGGCAATAGAGTCACGGATCTACTTATTGATTAGCCATATGTAACCGGGCGACCAGTGTTCAACTCAGGCAATAGAGTCACGGATCTACGTATTGATTAGCCATATGTAACCGGGCGACCAGTGTTCAACTCAGGCAATAGAGTCACGGATCTACGTATTGATTAGCCAGCCCATATGAAACCGGCGGCCTGTATACGAGTTTTCACACAAGGAAATGAGTTCAGCTGACCTTTAAAGTGTACATATCTTTTGAAGACTTTTTAACAACTTTGATTCGGATTAAATGTTCATCGAAACGTCACGTCTATGTTTGATCACTACTCAGAGGTGCAACAACAAGAGTGTACCAATCAGCAACTGATGTAAATATGTGGCTGTCTGCAGTATGTTTGAACTAGGAGGAATGGCGACATTTACACAAAATTATCCCGTTCACTGATAATTCTTTTCCATTGTTATTAGTGAGGCTGAAAGTAGCTAAAAATCTTAGTAATATATGTTTTCTCGTCTTTGAAAAATATTTCATAAATTATACACATGTTCGAAAATTACAATAGCGGTTTAAGATGGACAGTTTATTTATGAATATAGACTTTTTCCGCTATTTTCGTGAAAAGATGGAATGTGCAGTGAAGCAGGTATGGGTAGTATCTATTCTACCTGGCCATCTGTTACCATAGTTTTAATTCAAACAGTCAAAAGTAACCTTCTATTAGTTTCTAGTCTCATGAGTATATATTATTCCGTTCCTAGGTATTTCCACATTTTATCTTTCACTAGTTTATTTATAACTTAAAGATATTATGTGTTTCTCCGTTTTTCAGCTGTGATATAATATGCTAGCTATATTTAATGTTACTAACATGTTTAAACCTTACCCCGTTTGGTTACTTTAGACAGTAAACAATATGAATCCAGAGTAGGTAGGCTCGTAGATGTACATGGCAACATGTTGTCGCCGGCGGTGTCTTTTGCGATTTATAACTTATTACATTTCAGTACTGCAGCGTGTACGGGTGCACACATCCTTAACTATAAAATAAACCATGAGAAATTTGATCACTGAAAGTCGAGTTATAAATAAATAAATAAATAAATAAATAAATAAATAAATAAATAAATAAATAAATGAATGAATGAATGAATGAATGAATGAATGAATGAATGAATGAATGAATGGCTGAATGAATGAATGAATGAATGAATAAATAAATAAATAAATAAATAAATAAATAAATAAATAAATAAATAAATAAATAAATAAATAAATGCATGAATGAGTGAATGGATAAATAAAATGAATTTGTGTTTGTAGTGTAGTCTTCCCAATCAGTTACAAAAACTGATTTTCAGTGGAGGATATTTTTACAAATTTTGTCAAGTGCTTCGTTGCTATCAGCCTATGACGGCTCCAAAGTCGCCGTTTACATGTTCACCAGTATTATAACGATAGATTAAAGTGAAGTTTCACAGTTAAAAAACCCCAGCTCGAACCGGGATTCGAACCCTGGACCTTCTAATAACAAATTCATTCTATTTTGTATAAGGTTTATATGTTGAATGAGTTAAAACTAAATATTTTTCTTGACAATACATGTTTGAGAACTCATGTGAAACAATTCGGTACCTACTACTATCGAAATAGGCTGCTCTATATTGGATTGAATTTATACCCATCTCCGGTTATTAGTTTCATCTTTGATAATATCCCCCTTTAGTTATGACGATCTAGCATATAGTTGTACAGATAGATACTAGTGCACGTGTATCGCATTGAGTTGTCTGCCAATGCTTCATGCATACTAAATGATGAGCGCAATGCAGAACCATCTTGGACATGTACAACCTTAAATCTAGCAGAATCCATTGTCTGTGATTGTTAATTGAAAAGTATTCGTAAGTATATGCAAAACATGGTCAGGTTTGCACCTGCAATCCTGTAGCAGACCTTCACTGCCGTAGAGGAAGGAATGTGAGAAAAATGAGATTTTTTCTTTTTGATGTGTCGATTTTAGAAAATTTAAATATCTTAAAGCTGTTTTTTTCTGTTTCTTCTTGTCGTTCTTCCTCTTCTCTTTGTTTTCAATTCGTGATTAATTCAAGGCGTCATTATCATCGTATTCCTATCTTTGCAAGCAGATATCTGTGGTTAGTTAATTTAGTTAATTCTCACTTTTTATCAGTAGTTTCGGTGTTTGCAACGGGCTGCAACTACGTAGCCCCATGAATCGTCGTGCAGTTCTGGCTAGTTGACAGGTGAAGGTGACGTGCTCTCTTTGTTGCATCTTACTATCTCCCTTGCTACCAAAGACCCTTCATGTCCATTGGATTTAATTTACTACCGCAGATAGAAATCTTAGTTGTGTGCAAAATGTGGACCCGAACTGCCTCCATTTTTCTGCGAAGAGTCGCAATACAAGAAGCGAGTCAAACAAGACGTATGCAGAACGTTCGGCTCGCAACTAATCGCCATGCAGTATGCACTCTTGGCCGCGGGCATTCCTACAATCAACATTGCATTAACTGTGACTAATATTTTATACATAAATTTGATTCGATTTCTCTGTGTGGATGGACGCCGGGGGCCTCATTCCAGTACATTTGCAAACTTAACCCCGGTGTTTGTCAATAGCCAATCAGGAGTCAGCAATTGAGCCGCCGATTGAAGGAAGGCATTGTTGAAGAACGAGACAAACTAAAAACAATAACAAACAAAAACAGTCCAATAACCTCCAAACGGTGACAAAATACTCAACAAATCTACATGTTATGTAGGACCAATATAATGTACTATAAATACACAAAATTGTTTATATACTTTAATAAACACATAAAGTTACGTATCCATGAAGGTGGATATTCCCAATTAAAGAATTGAAATGTGGCATTTGTGAACACATGGGCATTGACAAAATGGCGGCATTTCCAAGTATTGTTGAGATAACTCTTCTTAACCCTACTATCGGACAGGGTCATATTTGCCTCCGAATTATGCAGGAAAGTCTGGGTAGGAGTTAACCCCAGGGGTCATTTTAACATGGGGTTAGCGAGAGTTAAGGATAATAAAAAAAAATGTATAGGAATGAGGCCCCGGGCGGGTGTCAATAGTCAATACTCAATACGTGTTACGAGAATTATGACGTAATTGGAATTGCGTGTGTTGCCATGTGCGTTGGATATTCAGGAGCCTGCTGCCTGACTGTATTTATGCTCTTGGCCCTCTCTGAATACGCCACAAAGCACTGTAGTCTTTCCAGCGATCACACAGTCATTTATATAAGCAATGCTTGGCTATCATTGTTCTATTAAAAATACAAAGTAATTACTATTCTAGAAGTGACTGAATTTGCTTCTATCCAGTTTCCGTTTCTACGGGATTTACGTCTTAATC
>OX246746.1:36901756-37061756 GCA_945910005.1 Isoperla grammatica | reverse complement strand
AACATTCGGAGACGTACTGCGATGATGTCGCCTATATCTGTGCGTACAGTGAATGACTCATGAGTCATGAGGCATGACTCAATGGGTCTATAGGTTGTATAAAGCAGTAACTGGATCTCCTTCATGTTGCCAAAATAGTGCAAAAGGTGAAACAAACGTGAAAATTTGCACACTGACTAATATGAATATGCTGAATCCAAAAATTGATGGCCCCAAACTGAATTTATTATGGTTGACGACTTATTAATTAAAATAAATTAATTAATTGAATTGAGCTAATTCTCAATTAAATGAACTCAATAAAGCAAATAAGGTATTAAATGAAAGAAAATCATACATGTTACATTGTTGATTCGATTTAAGTAAAAGTTAATCAACATTAATTAAGTTAATTGCGCAATTAATAAAAAAAACTCAATTTCAAACAAAACGTAATAATAAGATGCCAATGTACCTCAACTATCACTTTTATGGTTAAAACACATTTAAACTAACAGGAAGTAACTTTTATAGAAGTCACAATTAATTAAATCTTAGATTAATTCCATTATTAATAAATCAATCAATATAAAAATTGTTCAAAACGTAGCGTGTGGCATATCAAACTGTATCATTTGTACTCTGTAATATGTGAATGTGAATATAACACAATTGAACAAATGAATGTTTAATTAACAAAATATTAATATAATTTATTATCAATTAGAATATATACAATATATACAAATATCCTAAAGCATATCATGTGTGGTATCCAGCGGCGTAGCAGAAAGTCCCAGGGCCCCCCCGCAAGATTTATGTGTGGGCCCCCCTCCCCCAAAAATACCTCGTGACAAATTGCAAAAATTCATAAAAATGCATTAGTTTGGTGTTTTTAAACTTTCATTATAAGAAGCGCTTATTCCTCCTGGTGTTTTTCCTGGCGAACTCGTCGATTATTGCATCAGTTGCAAGTTTTCGAGCTTGCTCGCATTCAATGCTTAAAATGGAAATTGTCCCTTCAAACGTTCTTGTGACATGCTGCTTCTCAGATAATTTTTTAGTAGTCTTAACTTCGAAAATGAACGTTCAGCAGTTGCGACAGTGACAGGTATTAATTGTTAAAAATAGTAGATAGGCAGTGACGGACGTCGGGGATGTTCGAAGTTATGGCATTGTTCTTAACTATCAAACGTTACGATAATTCTATAATCGAATTAGGGTCACTTGGCGTTTTTAATTGGTTAATAACACTTCGAAAACTTAACATCTGCGACGGAAACTCGTCGGTTAGATCATCTTTGTACAATGATAGGAATGATTCGGCTGATTTGAATAATGTGTCATCAGTAGCACTCGTCAACTCTTTCACAGTTAGGAAATTAAACCTCTGAGCTGGAGCAACACTTTTCATTCCTTGAAAGCGGGTTTTCAGTTGGCTCGTGATCACATCGATGTTTGAGTAAAAGACCGAAATCTTGAAGTTCCTCTCTGGATCTGACAATCGTTGGTCTTCTAAGAGCTCATCAGAACGATTCCTCGTTTGCCCCTGACGCTTATTTTGAAACTTTGGGATGATGCACCAAGTTTGTGCAAGTGCACTTGCGGTAGCCTTAACGTCATCATATTGATTTCTGTAATCACAAAGTGTTTCTGAAGCCGATTTTAATAAGCTACAAGCGTAGATCAAGTCCATACTTTTCGACTGCAACAACTTAGAAACAATATTGATTGTTTCTAAAATAAAAGTTTGTATGACAACCATCATAACAAATTCGAACGCGCCAATTTAAAAAAAAATTGATTTTGCTTCTTTTCTCTCTTCATTGTTTTTCGATGTGATGATAATTTAAGAGAGCGTGATCATGACGTCTGTATATAAGGAGTCATTTCTTGATGACCATCGACGAGACCAAACCAAACGAGAAAACTACTTGAAGCGTATACAGAAAAATACCCCAAGAAACCCCGCAATATTCAAATCGTACGAAATTTCAGCTCATAGCAACTATTTTGTTATTTTGAGCGTCAAAAATCGAGCTATCCATGCGGGAATTTCATAATAATTGTAATTAAGCACTTTTGAGTATACATGTGTCGTATTGATAGAAACAGGATAGAAAGTACAATAGTATACTACAAAAAAAAAAGAAAATCGACTTTTGCCCCAAAAATAGCCACGTAGGGCATACAAGTATACCTTTAATCCTTTTCCTAGGAAATTTTCGAATGAACACACTTTTTTTTCGGTGTTCTACCCATTCTCTTCAAGATTCCCATCTATTGCGCGAACAATTACGGATGGATTTACAATAGAGCTTTAAGGTAAGCATTAGTCATCCACTCTCCTTGTATCCTTATGGTAATGAATGGTCATGAATGGACTGAAGAAAATACTTCATTTGATTTCCTTGAATCTGAAAACCTAAGTGTCAGTCGTAAAATGTTTTTTTTTTTTTTTTTTGAAATAATTTTTAGAAATAATTTCAAATTTTTCCTCTACACACGAGTATCGATAAACTCATATTTTAACTCATGAACTCAGATTGACCGGTGGGCCCCCCCTGACGGGGGGCCCCCAAGCCTTGCGGGGGCGGCTTGGGTCACCGCTACGCCACTGGTGGTATCAAAGTAAGGCATTTTTCGTTTCTAGGAAGATGGCAATATCTATATTAATTATAATATTACATTGGTCATTGCCTACATATGCAACATATATGCAATATATATGTGTGTGTTAATAAAACTTAAATATTTGCGGGTTAGTCCTCCACGTCCTACCTCCATATATATTTGTGAAAGGAGCTCATCTTTTTGCACCATAATAATAACTTATTATCTAATAAAACGTGGTAATTCTTTCTTACATTGCACGTTGTCTTACACATTTGTTACAATAACAGCACTTCTGGAGCACTGACCACCACAGATGCACAGATGAGAGCACAGTGAGGACGCTTTCACGCAAGAGCATTTAGGTCCACAGTGAATCTTGCAACCACATCTGTCAAGTTCCCAACATTGCGCCGATACCTACATGTAGAAAACACACTGTATGATTATACGGACATTATACGTCTGTAGTTCCAACATCATTTAAACATAATATACCAATATTTACCTCTGGACGAACAGTTCACAACGGCTTGAAGCTTAATTCTATAATTCGCCAGCCCCAGTCAGTTGGTTCTGAAAGTATGGCAGATTGAACTAAGCATGGCCCCAAACGTGTCCTGCTTGGTAAGTAGCTCGCTTTACATGTTCCTTGAGGGTTGCTTGAGTTGGAGGAATATTCTCTAAGCTGCTATTCTTCTTAGTGAATAATTGCATTCGGCAATCATTCACTGATTGTATCGATGAGCTGCGGTCATACATTACAACAACAAAGCGTTCAAGAACTGATAACTGCGCATCAGAAACATCCACTGGAGCACAACTCCATGATTTGATAATGAAGTACGGGACTTGTTAGAAACTATGAGAATACGTTGTCAAAAAGGCCAGCTGTCCTTGGAAATCATAAAACATTCGAAGAGTGTTGTGATGTATTATACAAAGCATTTATTCTATCATACTGCAGGGAGAGCAACCGCATAGATATTGTATGGGACTCCATTTATTTCAATATTGTATTGTATATCTAAAATAAGGAAGAAAGCTTAAAACAGTGTGCTAGATTGCAACCGTATTAACGTACTTGCGAAAACACCTATTCCCCAAAATTGGGCCAACTTTATGAAATTGGTCGAAAATTAAGCGGAACTGTTTAACTTCTTATCGCATCGACTGGTGTGAGTTGATACTCGTGAGCACATCACTCTTGTGTGCACTGTTGGAATAAGCTTACATGTGATTTCAAGCAACGACTCCATTGATACAACAATTGATCTGTGTACTCACGAAGAAGCTGATGGCCGTCTTTTGTTGAATGCAAAACATTCAAGTTTGTTTAATCATCAAAACATCATGATAAACACCGTAGATTCGGACGTGGTCATTATCACACTGCACGCCAATCCATAATTAATGCGGATGAACTGTGGATTGAATTTGGCGTTGATAAACATAGACGCTACTTATCACGCCATGAGTAGACCCCAAGTTTGGGAGTAGCTAAATGTGCTGCCATGCCATTTTGGCACTCATTCAGTGGATGCGACACAGTGTCGTCATTCTCCGAGATAGGTAAGAAAACCATAATGGATGTATGGTCACAATTTGAGGATGCCACTATCAAATGCTCCAGTGTAAGTTTCTGATGCGCAGTTTTCAGTTCTTAAACGCTTTGTTGTAATGTATGACTGCAGCTCACCAATACAATCAGTGAATAATTGCTATTCACTTAGAAGAAAAGAAGCTTAGAAAATATTCCTCCAGCTCAAGCAACCCTCAAGGAACATGGAAAGCGAGCTGCTTACCAAGCAGGACACGTTTGGGGCCAATGCTTAGTTCATCTGCCATACTTCCAGAACCACTGACTGGGGCTAACGAATTACAGAATTAGATAAAACCAGTTGTAGACTGTTGGAAATACAGATGTATAATGTTCGTATAATTGTAGACTATTTTCTACATGTAGGTATCAGCGCAATGTCGAGATCTTGTCAAATGTGGTTGCAAGATTCACTGTGGACCTAAATGCTCTTGCGTGAAAGCGTCTTCACTGTGCTCTCACCTGTGTATCTGTGGTGGACAGTGCTCGAAGTGCTGTTATTGTTACAAATGTGTAAAAGATCGCGCAATGTAAGAAAGAATTACCACCTGCCATTAGAGAATACTTATTATTTTGCTGTAAATGGGGAACTCTTAACACAAATATATAAATATATACAAATAAATAAAACAAATAAATGAATATAAAAAAATATATAAATATATGTATAGCTCCATATATTCATATCTAACTGATGTTGGACAGTTGGAGTTCGAAGCCCTGACGATAGGGACCACAAGGTTCCTGAAACGTCGGCAATAATGTGGTCGCGGTAGGACGTGGTGGACTAACCCGCCAATATTTCAATTTTATTAACACACATATATTTGTACTAGCATACGTTGGTAATAAAGAAGCATAATAAATATTTATCAATATAATATTATTGAAATTATATATATATATATATATATATATATATATATATTACCATTGTCCTAGAAATGAAAAATGCTTCACTTTGATACCACACATGATATGCTTTAGGATAGTTGTACGTATTTTATATATTCTAATTGACGATTTAGTAATATTAATGTTTTGTAAATTCAATATTTATTTTTTTAAATGTGTAATATTCACCCCCACATATTTCAGAGAACAAAACCTTAGAGTTTGATATGTCACATGCTATGTTTTTGAACACAACTTTTATGTTGATTGATTGATTAATAATGTAATTAATCATAAATTTAGATGTGCCTGCTATAAAAGTTCCTTCCTGTTGGTATATATGTGTTTAAACTATAAAAGTGATAGTTGAGGTACATTGATATCTTATATTATCACGTTTTGTTTACGTTTTCGCCCATGGGCGAAACGTTGGATTGGTTCCACCTTTTGACACGGTTGTACCCGGAAAACCACGATAGTATAGTTGACTCCGGCCGTGAAAGCCTCCGAAATAGATTACCTTAATTACTGTTGATACAATTTTACTTTATTCGAACCAACAATAACACATGTATGATTTTCTTTCATTTAATACCTCACTTGACTATATTGAGTTCATTAAGTAGAGAAAAGCTCAATTTAATTAATTATTAATTTTAATTCATAAGTCGCCAACCATAATTAGTTCAGTACGGGGCCATCAATTTTTGGATTTAGCATACTCAAATTAGTCAGTGTACAAATTTTCACGTTTGTTTCACTTTTTGCACTAATTTTAGACATCTTCACACCACTAGTATACAGTAGTCAGCACTGCTATGTGAGCTGTGTGGTTACAGAACCTAATTATCAGTATACGGTTTTAAGACAAAAGGGTCCTAAATATGTATGTCGTACATTATTTTTAACTTAGGCTTACCTGTATTGTGTTGTGTCTTTCACTTTGAACAGATCAACTATGTTTACTTCGTATTTTCAATCGGTAGGTTAAACTCAATCATTATTGCTATACATAAATAGTAATTGCAAGCAGCTATTTAAATAAATTGAGTAAATAAAATTTGTCCCTTGTACCTTGAAAAACAGAGAAAATAGTATAAATAGTAAACGCAACAGTTATTACTTATTACTATTATGTATCACTACTGTATTCGTGTGAAAGTTGTTGGTTTCCCTCTAAAGCAAAAGAATTCTCTTACAATTTCTAAAGTTCAGTGCTTATTAATTAATACCACTTTTATGAATGAGGTTTGTTATTCAATTCAATTGTATTGACTTGAGCGTTGGTTTCCAATTAACGTTACAAGTGTTGATCTTGTCAAATAACCGCGTTACTGTTCAAAGTTATTCGAATGGCAGCTGTCAAAAGTTCATCAAAAGAATCTTCCGAATAGCGTTGTATTTGTTCCCATTACTGGCATCATGCACGCACCTAACTATAAGGCAAGCATTCCTTTGTGCGTTCCTTTGTGCTTGCCGCGTGACCCACCAATATTTACCTCTGCAAAAATTTAACTTTGCTGTCTCATGAGACAACCGAATTTACATTCTCCTGGGCCCGGATTCACAAGACTTCGTAAGTATTTTTTTGGTCTTATCTCTAAGACCGACCTAACTTTGAATATTTTGTGAATCCAGGAAAATATCGTAGAACATTTTAAAACATTTTGTTGGAATGGTAATTGTATTCTTGTTCCCACCTGGAATTAACAACTTCTTCATGTGATCTGGGTCTGGTTTACAAGAGGTCCAAAGTTAGGCAGAGTTAAGACCAGAAAAAGACTTTGGACCCCTTGTGAATCCGGGCCCAGGGGTTTAAAACAACACATGGTTTCACAAATGCAATGTTGGTGTATTCTGTGTGAGTGTAAGCCTAAGCCAATGTCATCGATACAAGATGGGCGATAGCATGATTACCTGACTACGTTAATGCAGTCCTCAAAGAAGTTTCCATTACTTAATTGGCAGCCAAGTGACATCATTACAAGTAATCCCGTTAGAGGTTGTTTTCACTGGCTGTCGTCTCCATTTACTAGATATAATATACACTATCACTACCACTACTGTCTACTACCACCACAACTACCATTACCACTAAAAACAAATATCGTAGATGATTACGTTTATTATTTGTTACTACCCTTTTGTTACATTAATGTTTTTTGTTTGTGAAATGTGCAAGTTATCATGGAAATTGTTCTATAATCTGCATTAATTGTTTTTAACTAGTGTTTATATACTGACCCTTGTAACATTACTACTGCAACACGTACGTGACTTACATAACTTTATTGTTGGGGTCTTTCTCTCCTAGTCTATAAATATATTCGAACTAGATATCACTCACGAGAAGCCCATATCACCTAAAAACAATAATATGCCCACAATATAATGAGATGTGTGGAGTGTGGTAGGACATTATGATTTGGATTGCTGTGCAAATAATGTGGGGAACACGAATTTCCATAATTTGTTTGTATTTTACGAAGGTTGGTACTAGTCTTGCGATGTACCTACCTTCTATCTTTAAATCATACACTTCGTTACGCGGAATTGTCTCTGAACCTACAGAAAATTCTGGAAAGGAACTTGTAATCGAAATTGAATTCAAATTACGCTTCCTTTGTGTGACTAATCAGTTTTACAACTGTGAAATGTTATACAATTTGGCCAACTCTTTTTTAATAACAATAATTCCTACGTTAGAGTATATGGGATGCGGCCGCGCGATGGTTAGCTCTGTCTCCAAATTAAGAAACATGAGTGTGATGAAAACCAAATTTTAGCAACGTTGTAAATTTACTCTCAAGGATCCCAAGGATGTAGAACGTTTATTTTATTTTACTCTGAAATTTGTATGCATACCAGCTGGTTTAACGCGCGACTCCAAAAGTAATAAGGTAGTTAATTTCAGTGGTCCAGTCCACCAGTGAGTCCACGAGAGCCACATGACCCGCTCACTCAGCTATGGAAGGAAAGTAATTAACGCTAGTTTCCGATAGGTTGACTAGCTTGCCTCTCGCCGTAATTACCTTCAAGCACATGCGCGTGCGTGAGTGCGCGTTGTGCCGGTCTTGCACATGTGTGAGTGCGCGTTGTGTCTGTCTTGCACATGTGTGAGTGCGCGTTGTGTCGGTCTTGCACATGTGTGAGTGCGCGTTGTGTCTGTCTTGCACATGTGTGAGTGCGCGTTGTGTCTGTCTTGCACATGTGTGAGTGCGCGTTGTGTCTGTCTTGCACATGTGTGAGTGCGCGTTGTGTCAGTCTTACCTGCATGCACATGTGTGAGTGCGCGTTGTGTCTGTCTTACCTGCATGCACATGTGTGAGTGCGCGTCGTGTCTGTCTTACCTGCATGCACATGTGTGAGTGCGCGTCGTGTCTGTCTTACCTGCATGCACATGTGTGAGTGCGCGTCGTGTCTGTCTTACCTGCATGCACATGTGTGAGTGCGCGTTGTGTCTGTCTTACCTGCATGCACATGTGTGAGTGCGCGTTGTGTCTGTCTTACCTGCATGCACATGTGTGAGTGCGCGTCGTGTCTGTCTTACCTGCATGCACATGTGTGAGTGCTCGTTGTGTCTGTATGTGCAATGATGACTGTATGTGCAATGATGTTTGTATGTGCAATGATGACTGTATGTGCAATGATGTTTGTATGTGCAATGATGACTGTATGTGCAATGATGTTTGTATGTGCAATGATGACTGTATGTGCAATGATGTTTGTATGTGCAATGATGAATGTATGTGCAATGATGACTGTATGTGCAATGATGTTTGTATGTGCAATGATAACTGTATATGCAATGAGGACTGTATGGGAACTGTCTTCTAGGAGGGGAAGGGGAACTAATTGAACCCATTCATCTCTATCATGATTAGGATGACGTGGATCTTTTTGGCTCCCTAAATTGAACAACAATACCAGAGCGGTTGAACGTCTCGGTTAATTATTAGGAAATTGTATTTGTATATTTGTACCTGGTCGCTTGGGGATCATCCAATATTATTGATAATTTATTCCAATTTTTACTTCTAGTTTGATATTGTGATGATAATATTAGCGTGTTGGTTGTTCCGTGGCGCGTCACATCCCCCAACAAGTCGAGATAATATCGTCAGCTCACGCTGATTGTGCATAGGTCACATTGTGGTACGTGTGATGTACGCCCTGTGAAATTCTTTCCTACGTTGAAATTATTCACATGAACTCTCTAAGATGATTTTTGAAATGTGTCAAATATTTCAGTGACGAAGATAAATTAATAGTAAACTCTTAAAGGTCATCAACCACTTGATGTCTCGAAGGCAATACGATCGCATGATGCTTTCCAATCATCATTTAATAACCAACATGGCGGCACTCCGTATAAAAAACATGTTCTGTCTTGAAAGTTTCAGTATGCCATCCGAAGTGGCCAAAATGTGGACTCATCGATTGTAGTCAATATAGCATTCGGGCGTGAAGTGCGTAGGCTAAACACCATTCCTTTCGGTACTTACTGGGCAAAATTCAATCAGTTCTTATTTAGGAGTTAATTATTTCATTCTAAAAGTTGACTTTTGGCTTGGTGGTCAATCTGTTACGTAGCTTACTTCTGGGATAATTACCACATATTTTAAGTCGTGGTTGGCCCATGACTCAGGTATAGTATATTTATGCAGATGATTTCTTAAATGGAACTTTGAGTGGGAATTTCGTTATGGGTCAAACTAATTGGATCGTGATATCAAGTAGGGTGGTGACGGTTGTTCGTTGGGCGGCGCGTCGTGGGATCATTCGTCCACTTGTTATGCACGGGGCTAAGACACCTGGAGCTTTAGTTTTTTTTTTTCACCAACCCCGTAATGCGAATGCACCCCTATTGTTTTAAGGATAATCTTTACAAGAAACCACCCTAAATACATATGCCAACGCGGGAGTGATGTATTCCTTCGTCCCAGGAAATGTTTGGCAACACTGGCTAGGGGGGCTAAGGGGTGTACAAGCGAGGCCGCAGCACAACAAACTAAACCCAATAAAACCACAAGTCAGATTAGGTTACAACTAAATACCTTGCTTTGCTTCACATCCATGTGATAGATACAGAGCAATAGCTACATTATGGTTGACATGGAAACTTGGAAAGATAATACCAAGTATTTGCTCAAGCCGTTTTCTTATTTGCATGCCTCGAAGCATGATAAAAGATACTTAAATCTACATAGTTTTTACGAGGTTGATGTTTTGATTGAAATTAAATGAAATGAAGAACGGTAGCCGATAAGATCTCGGAGTAACTGATAAAGAGTCTCATAGCTTGTTGAATTGTTTTCACATTGGCGCGAGAAGTTTTGATATTATCTTCGTCAGCTGTGGAAGTCTGAAATGTCGAAGTAAAGTATGGCGGTTTGGGTTAAGGTCATCTGATCGCTTGAGGCATTCGGGAGATGATCGTAGTCCTGGCTCTCAATGCCATCATTATAAGCACATTTCCCGTGCTGTGATGCCGCACTGAAGCCCCATCTCACTACATTTATACAAACTTCCTTAGAGGAAGAACTTTACCCGCTCTGTCGAACGGTATCAATAAGAACAATGGGGTACAGAACCTTCGAACGCGCTCACGTTTCTATAATGTTGCAGGAATGTCGTTATCTAAAGCCCTCAGTACAAAATGAGTGGATTTTCAGTAAAGTGAACATGAATTATAATTCATGCAATTTTTTTTTTATCGCCAGTGTAATTTTAGCGTCGAAATCCGGCGGCCATTTCCATCACTTGTGGCAGGTAATCGTATGCCACGCCTCCAGCTAATTAAGTGCGCTTTTTCAATATGAAAATGTGTACTCTGTCCTGCATTTAACTACTTTCTTGCTGTACTATACAGTACGGAATATCTAGAGGCGATACCCACAACGATCCTTCCTACAACTGTATAACATACCTTCAAAGTGAAGTGATTCACTCTGTATATGGCGAGGAAATCAACACAAGTAGTGTGCACGTTGAGCACAATGCTAGCTCGACCAACATAATACGTAGCAATCAATTATATACCTAAAGAAAATAATAGTTAATAATCATTTTTTAAACAATACAGTATTTGAATATTAGTACAGATATTAATTATTAATACAAATTAATAAACATTGACGAGTTAAGTGCGTTAAAAATCGGAACTTTGAAAGCAACATAATATTATATGATACAATATAACCTATGCAGTTTAAAACCGAGTTGCTCGACCAATAAGTATGAAGTAAAGCCGTAGTGTTTTGTTTTCGAGCGTTGGTAGTTGCCTGGAAGCACACATTCATTTAATCGTTTGTATAGTGTGACGAAACTGTCAAATATTTCAGCTACTGGTTAATTAATCTATGATGTGTGGAGATGTGAGATGTGAGGTTGAGGTTTCAGCGATTCCTCTGCCCTCGGCCGTACAAAGTTTTTCTCGTGGTAAATAATTCTAAGAATCAGCCCGATCACATTCTATACTAATGCAGTAGTTGAGGGACTTGCATTTCTCGTGGCCGAGACCGGAGACGGCTGCCTGATATACGGGTGTTGTTCTCCCACAAATATTACCTTTTTCCTGTATCCCCACCTGAATTACCAGGAATATTAGAATCGTCCAAGGACTCGTGAATTTTAAAACGCCTTATATATAAATCTTGAATCAAGATTGCCGGCTACGGGAATCGAACTAAATACCTCTCGAATTGGTCTCCTAGATTACCACTGAGCGTCTGGTAGAATGCCTGAGTAGCATAAAAGTGATATAAAGGAAGCAATTGTATCATATTGTATATCAACTATGTAATTTGTAAAGTTTTGAACAGCCTTAACAGAAGTCAGTTTCGAAAGCCAATAATAAATGGTACAGCCTGCATCATCTAACAAATGACCCGTAATAGAGTTAAAACCATATACAATTCTAGGAGCCAGAGCGTAATCAATGTGGAATGCAAAATATCGTCTGCATGTAAAGTGTTATGAGGAAAAATGTGTTGAGTGTAGGTCTACGTTCTAATCATTACATCAGACCGTTATCAAATTTGAAATGTAGACCTACTTAAAAATTGATGTCAAAATAATGAGATATTTTGCATAAGCATAATACTTTAAATAACATATTCGGTACAGATTTATTTTACAGATATTTACAAATTTCGTTTCTTAAAATGTGTCTAGTTGGCAATACATCGCGACGGTAAAGAAGTGTACATTTTAACTAGTGAGACAATAGACGGAAAGGAAGAATTTATTATTTTTTAACAAAAAAAATTGATCGTGACAAATTAACAATTAATTGAAGTTGTATCCAGAATTCCTTGGAAACGTTCTTTATGAATGTCCCTTAACATTCATTGTTCATTAGGTCTTCTACTTGGAATCTGTATTTTCTATGTTGCCTCGTTTCAAACAAATCTTTACCAGTGTTGCTCCTACTATATATTTTTCCCAATGTCAGACCGAGGACTGTCTTTACATTTGAGGTCATTTGAGGATCAGAAAGTCTATATTGTGGTCAACCGAAAGTTAAACTATTTATCGTTATGCGCGTTTAAAAGCTTTAAGAAGTACGTACACAGACAACCCAAACCTAATTTAGGAAAATGTAAAATAATTACACCTGCCATGGAATTTGGATCTCGTCTCGCAAGCATCCGCTTATCTGTAGGGTGCCATTTAATCTCCCGGTGTTAAAAGCTTTGTGTACTTAACAGTATTAAGCACCCCTAAACACCAAAACACACACATATGGTTTCAGCATTTCATAAGAATGTTCTTGATTCGTCTGCCTGGCCTCGAGTTTTATCTTTAACTCACACGTTGAAATCTTTGGGTTCATAGAAACAACAAAAAACTGAACACAATTTGTAAACTATTATTTCAGTTGGTCTTATTCTTATATTTCTTACGTGTTCTCACTTTTATCACATATTCACACTCGTCTCCTTAATAAATATAAACCAAGGGTAGTATAAGGTATTCCTTATCAACGTCTTGTGCGAGCTAATTCGTGAGTTCATGTCCAACAGCCCATCATATCAGCGTACCATGTGCAACAGCCCATCATATCAGCGTACCATGTGCAACAGCCCATCATATCAGCGTACCATGTGCAACAGCCCATCATATCAGCGTACCATGTGCAACAGCCCATCATATCAGCGTGCCATGTGCAACAGCCCATCATATCAGCGTACCATGTGCAACAGCCCATCATATCAGCGTACCATGTGCAACAGCCCATCATATCAGCGTACCATGTGCAACAGCCCATCATATCAGCGTACCATGTGCAACAGCCCATCATATCAGCGTACCATGTGCAACAGCCCATCATATCAGCGTACCATGTGCAACAGCCCATCATATCAGCGTACCATGTGCAACAGCCCATCATATCAGCGTGCCATGTGCAACAGCCCATCATATCAGCGTACCATGTGCAACAGCCCATCATATCAGCGTACCATGTGCAACAGCCCATCATATCAGCGTACCATGTGCAACAGCCCATCATATCAGCGTACCATGTGCAACAGCCCATCATATCAGCGTACCATGTGCAACAGCCCATCATATCAGCGTACCATGTGCAACAGCCCATCATATCAGCGTACCATGTGCAACAGCCCATCATATCAGCGTACCTGATCGACTGAAGGGTTTTTCGAGGTTTTTCTCAGTCACAAGGCGAATGCTGGGATTGATTCATACTAACAGCCCTCAGAAATTTTGGACTATTGCAAATACCGCAATAGTTAGTTAGTCATCTGAAGATGGAGGTTTCTACGAAACATTATTATTTTTATTATTATTGTTATTAGTATTATTATTATTATTATTATTTATTATTATTATTATTATTATTATTATTATTTATTATTATTATTATTATTATTATTATTATTATTATTATTATTATTATTATTGTTATTATTATTATTATTATTATTATTATTATTATTATTATTATTATTATTATTATTATTATTATTATTACTATTATTATTATTATTATTATTATTATTATTATTATTATTATTATTATTATTATTATTATTATTATTATTACTATTATTATTATTACTTTTATTATTACTCAAGGAAAGAACGATAGTACATTTTAAAACTCCAATTAAACTAAAGTCTAGACATGGAGTGGGAATTTCACTTCATTTCTCCCCATCTGTTTGTTAGTGCTTGGATAAGAAATTGATTTCTTTTAATTAATTACCTTATGGCAGCTGGTCCGCGTTCACCCAATAGCTCAGCTACACCACAATGTTTCGTTTGAATCTAATTGCTTCCGATGGCCACCACTACAATCCGAAGGCGCTGCATGTATAATATAGCCAGTAACATGGAATTTTAGATTCTCGTTTTCTTAAGGTCCGATAGTCGAACTAGCAAACGGCGAACGCTGCCACATTTAAATGGCACTATTATTTTATTGACTAGATAAATATTGAACACATTAGTAGAATACCTCTGTTAACGGCATATACATAGGTGGGACAGTCGAGAGTTCACCCTAGGTCTGATTTATATGTTAGATAAATATAATGGTACGATAAATATTAAACCAATATTTATATCCTTGGTTATTGAAATGTAGCAGACTTCAAGCAGCGTAGATTACTTGTAGACCGTACTTGTCGCGAGTGCTTACCAATATTACGCAATTACGTCATCTTCACTACACATCGAGTCAATGTAGAGGGGGCGGGGGAAGCAAACCAAGCTTTTCCGTGTTTATTAATTTTTTTTATACGTTTGGAAAAGCTTTGAAAGTTTTGGCGTGTGAATTGTTTACTCAAGTTTTTTGTAATGATTGTCAAATGCAATCTCATAACACACATAATTAATTCTACCCTGTTCTTAATACACAGCGGGCAGCTACAAGTCTGCAAGTATACTTACTATCACTACTAAATACTCTTCCCTTCCTTTTGACTTAAGAGGAATATATCAATATTCCTTCAGTCCAGACAAAATCAGTACCGAGAGACGCTCAAATTGGTTCGAAGACTGGAATAAAACACACACCACCAACCATCAAACTAGTAACCGAAATGTACCATCTTAACATATCAACCAGTTTGAAGGTTGGTAATAAATCGGATTGCACTCGACAACCAATACCTGATATTACTGCTTTCTGCTGCCGTCTGTACCCGTACCGATATAAAGAAACTATACTATAATTGGAATCCATTATGAGATGTCTCTATTTCCCTAAAAGACGTGGTTAGGACTTGAGAAGCTGTCAGCCATCGTACGTCCCTAGCTCTCTCCTCAACCCCAATATTCTTGTGACGTGGTTAGGACTTGAGAAGCTGTCAGCCTTCGTACGTCCCTAGCTCTCTCCTCAACCCCAATATTCTTGTGACGTGGTTAGGACTTGAGAAGCTGTCAGCCATCGTACGTCCCTAGCTCTCTCCTCAACCCCAATATTCTTGTGACGTGGTTAGGACTTGAGAAGCTGTCAGCCTTCGTACGTCCCTAGCTCTCTCCTCAACCCCAATATTCTTGTGACGTGGTTAGGACTTGAGAAGCTGTCAGCCATCGTACGTCCCTAGCTCTCTCCTCAACTCCAATATTCTTGTGACGTGGTTAGGACTTGAGAAGCTGTCAGCCTTCGTACGTACCGTAATCAACAATAGAGAAAATGTTCGTCCCCCTGCTAAGATCCTGAAGGATTCTGATTCTTGTTGCTTTACGTCTATTATTGCAATCAATCAATCAATCAATCAATCAATCAATCAATCAATCAATCAATCAATCAATCAATCAATCAATCAATCAATCAATCAATCAATCAATCAATCAATCAATCAATCAATCGTGCTATTCGAGACGATGAGGGGTGATGAATGGAGATGACGGACAATACAAAACCCCATCCGTGCTCCTTATGCCCCGCGGGATTCGACCCCGATACCGTATCAAAGACATTTCTATCTAATCAAGGAAATACAGTAGTGCCTTTTTGATATTCATTGGTTGAATCCGTATCAAAGACATTTCTACCATATCTAACGATCCAGCTTTGAATTTACTCTCGAAACATCACTTGTATTTGTTATATACATGCCGGATTTGGACAGCTGTTATGTTTAATGTTATGCAACATCCAACATCATATTCAGAGGCAATAAAACACCCCCTGTTGACAAATCTAATTTCAAATTGTGTACCCCTTAAACTCGTACAAATGAGTTTTAGTTTTCGTATTCGTTAACACCATTGCGATATTGCCAGTTATTAGTTCGCCTGCGCCATACAGATGCAGTGCAGGGTGCAGGTAGGTAGTAGTTCAACTGTTCAAAGAATATGCCTACCCCTTTTAAATTAATTTACGTTTTCCCACATTTACAATACTCCACTCGGCCCAAGAACACGCATACACCTTTATCATGCATTTTGATTTACTGGTGTCATTTTACATGTTACATAGAATTGAATATAATTACTTTTCAATTTCAAGTACCTCGTAAATCACAAGTAATCTGAAAATCTTAAAGCTATTTTTTCCTGTTAACTTAGAACGTGCATTGGAAATTGCACACTTATTCTTATCTATACCAACTCTCGAAAAAGCTGCCAAATAAATACAACAAGGTCATTAACAAATTTGAAATAGTATTGCTTATAAAACTGTAGTAAGAATTAATTAAACATAAACATAAGAATATAATCAATTCTATAAGTACTTTTAAACCACTATTTTCTACACTGTTTTCTCTTGGCGGTCTCCATTGGTACCTTGAATAAGTACTGTATCTTCTTAAAGCAATCCAACATAAATCATAAAATACGAACATTGTTAATAGCGTAATATTATGCTATAGCTATACAACTACACCCCACTACAAAGCTGCAGTAATCGTTTTTGTTTTTTACTAAACAAATTTGGTCAGTTATGTGGAGATTTGTTTTTTTAAATAAATATACTGTGACTTATTTTTTAAACCTTACTTTGGCCTTCATACTTTTAATGCAACGCTGTGCTGTGAACATTTAATATATAAACACAGGTTTCAATACTTTTCACGCAGAATAGGCAACACGCGTACTATTTTTTTTTTTTGTTAAACCAAGCACTTAGTTTAATAGTATCAGACGCAAAAGGTATATTAATGCAAGTCCTAAGTAAAAAAGAAATTTTTAATGAGGTTTAATGTGGTCGCATTTATTGAAGTTTCAACTCGAGGATCGGAAACGCGTACAGATGGCTGTGACGTCATGATTCAGTAGACGTGGCGTAACAGACCAATCGCTGAGGCGGTGAGCGTACACAGACACAAACCATGACGTCAAATCCCATCAACATGGCGGCGGCTCGTTTTTCGCGCCGTTTTATTTATCGTTACTAAACTAATTATTTTGAGGCATAGACTCATCCATTTTTTAAAATTCAAAGACACAAAATTATTAAAGGAGAGACAAGGTATTTAAAAATCGATTAAAAGTTTCATACGCGTGTTCCCTTTTGATTGTGTTGTAAATTGTAATCATTTCGGTATAAATAGCTCACACATGAACCATTACGTATCACCATCTTCAACAACTGGCCTGGTTCAAACAGTCTTTGGTTATTATAGTGTTCAGTAATGCTCAGGATTATTTAGGTACCAATATAATTACATTTCACGGAGCTAATTTTGAGTTTGATTGAAAGAAAGTAGACGTTCGGAGGAATGGAAATCGTATTGTTTGCGCATCTCAAAAAACGTGTTAACTAAATTTTCTGTGAAGTACTAGGTTACTTGTAGTGCACTTCCTTAGATTTGAATGCGGGGGAAGAAATCACGATTTTCTCTGCTTCAGTGCTTCGACAAAAGCAATCGTTTTCAGATGATTTATAGTTCAATGTTTTCGTGATTCGCCCAAGTTTCATCATTTGTTCGGACACTATAAATTTGCTTCACAAAACATTAAGATTTAAGAATTGTTTTTTTGAAGTGATTGGTTTGTGAGTACGGTAATTACATTTTGTGCATGCGCTTGTGCGAAGTCGGTATAGTAGTACACATTCTTGGCTAGGTATCATAATGGAGGCACGGTTGCATTTAGGCTACTTTATCGATTGAAACTTGGATCTCAACTTTTCTACCTGAACAGCATGTTCTTTAGGCTAGGTAGCATATTAGTTTTCTAATTGGTGCATGTATTTCAGTTAATAGTTAATTTGCAAAGTAAGGTCAACTAGAATACGGACATTTTGACGGAATGACTGACTTTCTGACTAGATGGAATAGAAGCCGGATGATCACTCTTAAACACTCTTGCATAAATAGGATGATGTATACCTAGAATAATTTTGTAGCAAACGCACAAAAGAGGGTTGATGTTTTTAGTTACTATAGGTAATGCAGTAACATATGGGGCATGTTGGTGTGGCCATCTGTGTTAAATAGTTTCACAAGTCAAATTTCACAACCAAAAATGCAACATGACATTATAATAATAATATTAAAATAATACAAAAAAATATTATAAAAGCAACATGTTTCAAACGGCCAGAGAAATCTTCGCCTGCTAAATGTAACTATAATTTATTATTGTTAGGGTCATTACATTACACTACATTACATTACATGAAATGACATGACATGACATGACATGACATGACATGACATGACATGACATGACATGACATGACATTACAATGAGAGTATATTTCTATTCCGAGGTGAAGAACATTTGAATATTTCTTGTAAAATGTGACTGTGTGACAGTGCAAATTCATCGTGATCGGATGATAACATGAATAATTCAAGCAAGAAGTGAGTAATTCCTCCGTAATGGCGGCCACAATATTATCTACACGAACCGTCGCTCCAACTCTTCACCAGAGAATCTTAAAATCAAATTATATTGTTCGATCAAATTTGTGTTTAATTTCTACAAATACAATTCCAGCGCGTGCATGATCCTGAAATAAATTACAATTTTCTTTTTAATTCCAATTTTGCTGTATAGCGCTCAGTACATACTACATACTGAAGGCTTCTTTTAGTGGTAATATATAGAAGATAGTTGTTTATAACTGTTATTATTTAGTAATGTTGTCTATGTCGTACTGACGAGCAACCCCCCACCCCCTGTTGAAACAATAACGACACTGCCAGGGTAACCGGTAACGGCTGCTCCACACATTTGATCAGCTCGACGTCAGAGCAATTCACCCATCTTTTACTTACACGCATACCTCATCGTCGAACGAGTAATTGTAGCTGGCAGCATCAGCTATAATACGTATTTCTCTTTTAATATTGTTGGATTCATCTGAAATGGAGCCTTGTAGATTGCATTGAGGTTGTTGGGATGGAGCGTCAACTTAGTAGGGGAGGAGTTTCATACACCCGTTTTGCATCCATGAAAAAACTATGTTCCTACTCCCTTTACTTACCTTTCTACTCTCTTCTAATAGGTTACTATTATACTATGATTACCTTCTGCCTGCTTACTTGGTCGCGGCTAAAAGAGCTGGTTCGCTAATAACTACTCTTCCTTTAGGTGTCTCTAATCGTTTTCTATCACATCTTTGTTCTGCTCATGTTGCTCATCTCATCAGCTCTCTCAGTATTCCAGGAGGCCTCACTCGTAGACGACATCCAAGCGCTGGTATTAATAAGGGATGGAAGAGGGGTGGGGGGAAGGGGGGGGGGCACTGGAATAATTACATTTGAGAGTTATGGGCCGGAGAAGCTATCACGACTCCGCCCCCTTCGTAAGATTGGTTATTGGCTTCGGCTTTTGATTATCCTGCTAAGGAAAACAGGTTGTCATGTCGTTCGTTGTATGTGCCTACCAACAGAAATATAATACATGGGCTACGTATACTTGAAATTGAGAAAACGAGAGCGGCCGATGGGGACTGGTGGTGACACCAGTGCAGTATATTACGTCTCCCATGGACCGTTCTTGCACTAAGTAGCACTTAGGGAGGTCCCACCGAGCAAGAGACGTGACGTGACGTGACGTTGCGTGCGTCGTGCGTCGTGCGTCGTGCGTCGTGCGTCGTGCGTGCTTTTTCAAATGCTTCACTCTTATTAAATAAGGAAAAACAACGCACAAAAAACTTCCTTGTAGATTGGAAGAAGATCAACTCAACTGATTAATTGAACAAAAGGCGCAGCCAAACTGTAGACTGGAAGCTTAAACATCTCACAAGTGATGGAGCTTGTGCTTGAGCCGTGAGATCGCGGTGGGCCCAATTCTGTGACTTGTGCAGGGGAATATCTTTGAATGATTGAAATGTGAAGATCTGTGAGTGTTTGGGTGTTGAATGTATGGGATTGATTGATTGATTGATTCAACTGGCAAAGATCTGTAAGGAACTGGACTGTGCAAACCTGTGAATGATTTGAAATGTGAATATCTGAATGATTCAAAAACTGTGCAAACCTGTGAGTGATTTGAAATGTGAATATCTGAATGATTGAACAACTGTACAAACCTGTGAGTGATTTGTAATGTGAATATCTGAATGATTGAAAAACCGCAAATCTGTGAGTGATTTGAAATGTGAATATCTGAATGATTGAAAAACTGTGCAAACCTGTGAGTGATTTGAAATGTGAATATCTGAATGATTGAAAAACTGTGCAAACCTGTGAGTGATTTGAAATGTGAATATCTGAATGATTGAAAAACCGCAAATCTGTGAGTGTTTTGAAATGTGAACGTCAGCGTGATTGATGAACGGTGGAAACTTGTGTCATTTAAAATATGAAAATATATGTGAGTGATTATTTTGTGAACATCTGTGGGGGATGTTGGATTACTGATTATTTCCAACTGTCCATACTGTTTAATGTTAGTGGTACTTTAGCCATCACTGACCCTGTACATAAAATTATTATCAAACTTCTCACATGGTACTTAAAAGTTCTCATTCCCTTTGGAATCTTGTACTTTTTTTCTAACAATTTTTACTGCACATTTTTCGTGTTCATGTTTTAAAATGAAGGTGGTTGGTGCCGGGTTCTGCTTCAGCCACGCAGGAATCATGTTGTGTAATTTCGATACAGTAAAAAAAACAAAAAAAAACAATAGAGTTGATATCTTAGTTTCGATAAAACGTAGAAAACATGCGTTATTTTTTACTATCCTCATTTTATTTTTATTGTTATTATATTAATTATATGAGAGCGACTGATTGCGGTGAGTCAGCTGTGTATGAGCGGCAGTTTATCGAAGATCGCAGCCATTTGGACGTGCCGATGCTACAGTGAATTCTGGGCCAATATCTGAATTAAGATCAGCACCAACGCTGGAATTTCATGTAATTACAGCCAAAAAATGTTTGCCTGATGTAATTACTTTTGAAAATATTAATAGTAATTATCTTTTTATTATTTCATCGTTATTATATATTAGTGGGAAAAAACTCGTACGCTTTGAAACAGATTGGCAGCGGTTGTCTGTATAATAGCCCATAACTATACAGACTCGATCAGACGCTAGCCATGACTGAGTTGCGGGAGTGGTGCTTACTGAGCAACACTATGTTACCCATTTTATGCTTTAAAGTCTCATTGGGCATTCATTCATTACATGCTTACTCCTGAATGGTTGAATGATCGTGTATATCGACAGTCTATTACCGTGTTAACATGGTATTGTGTTTCCAATTATTAACACCTAGAGAGTATATCTACTGATATAGGTTTTCTGCGCGCAAAAACTCAGTATTGATTAATTTTATATTTGATATACAACAATGTTACTTTCGGAAACATTCAAAATAAAAGTAATAATAATTAATTGCCGGTACATAACTATGTATTAATGTGGTTATTCTATCTGGGAATTATGTACAAAGACGAAGGTAAAATCTAGATGAACGCGGTGTTGGGAGTGATGCGACAAATAATTTACAAGTGCGATACTAAACTTACAATAACTAATATTGTATTCTCAAATTTATTTGTTAACGAATCAAGTATTTTATGAAGATGTCACTTTTATTTTGGGGAAAAATCAATGAGCTGTTTGTAAGTTAAGGAACGTTTCAAGATTGGCGTAAATATTATGAGAATGTTTGCTCCTTGTTTATAGTTGGCATATACGGACGGATTCATAATGCTGTTGGGAGCTACAGCCAAATCATATACACAGCTTTGAGTGTATGCCCCCCCCCCCGCCCCTCTCGTGTGCGTTTGCAGACAATGCTCTCTTCTCTCGTAGTTTCGCTTGTTTCTCGCCCACAGCCATCTGCACGTGGTCATTCTCCCTCTTCGAATCTTAGTATTATTAGTACTTAGTCCTTCCTTCGTCTAGTTGATAAGGTGCCGTCTTGCACGTGGTCACAGAGGGCTATTGGTGCCCTACATTGGCCTTACCGCTCTCGGGCGGGTGAAATACAATGCAACCACATACAACGTGTTTGCTCGGATTATTATGAGTGATGTTTACTCAAGCATAATTATTTTTTGCTATTTACGTACAATAATGTGCCCAAGAAACCCACACGCTTATCTGTCTTTGCAGTAGCCTGAAAACTGACTGTATAATTTGCGATGAGGATAATACTAGTTTCGTAATATATTTTGGTAATTACAACAATTAAGTGTATAGATTATGGATGCATATTGTATAGCTTGTATCGACGCTGCGAACAAGGGTGTGTAATGGCTACCGAGACACTGAGAGACTGCATGGCAATAACATGAGCAATGTATCATGCCTTTCTTCCCTCCACAGCAAACTCTTTAAACCTGTTTCTTTATAGATGATAAAAAATATTAGTAGTTATTAAGTATGTTCACGTTATAAATATCCTGTTGGTGACATTTGGCCATTGGGCTGCGCAAGGAAAGTTGTCGTCTATTCTCATGTTGATCCCTCATATCTCTTCCGAGCCGTCAGCGGTGATCACATTTACACCTGGGTAACGTACTTTATGGAACGATTAGATGCAGTTAATGACGAAATTCAATTATTTACACTGGCTATACCTGCTGACCAGACATAACTCTACCAAACAATCTGCCCTCCTGGGCAATGCAGTTGAATAAAACTGTGCCCAACTGCAATCATTCTCTGCACTGCCCATGTCTGGTCCCACTTGCAACGTTGTGTGCCCAACTGCAATCATTCTCTGCACTGCCCACGTCTGGTCCCACTTGTAACGTTGTGTGCCCAACTGCAATCATTCTCTGCACTGCCCACGTCTGGTCCCACTTGTAACGTTGTGTGCCCAACTGCTATCATTCTCTGCACTGCCCACGTCTGGTCCCACTTGTAACGTTGTGTGCCCAACTGCAATCATTCTCTGCACTGCCCACGTCTGGTCTCACTTGTAACGTTGTGTGCCCAACTGCAATCATTCTCTGCACTGCCCACGTCTGGTCCCACTTGCAACGTTGTGTGCCCAACTGCAATCATTCTCTGCACTGCCCACGTCTGGTCCCACTTGTAACGTTGTGTGCCCAACTGCAATCATTCTCTGCACTGCCCACGTCTGGTCCCACTTGCAACGTTGTGTGCCCAACTGCAATCATTCTCTGCACTGCCCACGTCTGGTCCCACTTGTAACGTTGTGTGCCCAACTGGGAACTGGCAGTCCATCACCCTTCTGGGAAATACAGTTATCAAAGACATCCAGTTATCTGCACTGCCTACACCTAGTCCCACTTGTAACGGTACCAACCCCTCACCCACATCATTTTACCCTATTTTGCAAGCTATGCTCACTTGCAAGTTATAAAAGATATATCGTATTCCTATGATACTTTCAGCTGTTACTGTCAATAAACTGTTGTCTATACATTGCTTTTACTTATCAATAATAATTAATTGACCACAATTAAGGTGCGTCTTAAAGAGCGTGACGAAAAGGGACATATTTTAAATGTCTTGTCTATGTGCTACCTAGTGCCTCAGGCTCTATGCACAGGTGCAAGGCTGCAAGCCTATAACCTTTACTTCAACATTTTATCTCATAAATTGCAATGCTTGTGACGAAAGGGAATGAATTTCGATTGGCATTGTTTGCTTATACAGTCCAAGGGTGTACTTAGTCTTTATGTGCAACAAGATGTTGCTTAGTGGTAACTTACGAGGGTGTTGTGATGGTAACGAGCTGACTTAACATTGTAGCATAGTCGCTATGAATTGTATTATTAGACCTTGATCCATAATATCCACCTATTTACTTGATTTTCTAACGAAACTTTCAAAATATTTTTTACAGATATTCGCTGGGCATTTACCGTGTTTTTTTTTTAAAACATTATCTTAATAGTATTTACGCATACTAACGCATAACATGCACGTTATCGGAAAGTTGTACGTTATCAGAAAGTAGGGACTAGTCAGAAATTAGAACGAAATGCAGCTGTAAAAAAATATATAACCAGATGATGTCGAGAATATGCTCAAATAATGTCGAGCATTATTCAGTCTTGTCTTACACCTTACTTTGCATTATATTTTAATATAACAAGGTGGTCTCTTGCTATTCTGGATGTGGTAGTTTTTGGTTGGGGAGGGTAATATAATGCACATCTCTCTATCTCTCTTGCTTTATCCGGGCGTGCTCGCACTCTCGCTCTCTCGCCCTTTTCTTTCATTCTTCGTATCCCATGTTAAATCGTATCTTCAACGAAGGTTTTGTGATTTTTATTTTCGCTTTGTTTCTTTGTAATTGCCTTCAGATTTGGTTTTCTGTTGTGCTTGGTAGGTAGGTAGGTAGGAAGGTAGGAAGGTTGGTTGGTAGCTAGCGACCGTGAATAATGAGCAGCACATCCACTGCAGTCGGGCTCTCATTAGGCAGCGAGTCGGCCACAGTTCACATAGGAGACACTAATGAATCCTGCAAAGTGACAACTTAGCACGTTTTATTCCGAAACAACCGAGCCAGCAAAACTCTTGCCTTGGAAACTCCTCCCCGATCAAAATTCATGTTTTCTTTCTCGGCGTGTGCATCTTACAGGTGCCATTGCAGGTTTTACTGCACTTGACTTTCACGGCGTGTGCATCTTACAGGTGCCATTGCTGGTTTTACTGCACTCGACTTTCTCGGCGTGTGCATCTTACAGGTGCCATTGCAGGTTTTACTGCACTCGACTTTCTCGGCGTGTGCATCTTACAGGTGCCATTGCAGGTTTTACTGCACTTGACTTTCACGGCGTGTGCATCTTACAGGTGCCATTGCAGGTTTTACTGCACTCGACTTTCTCAGCGTGTGCATCTTACAGGTGCCATTGCAGGTTTTACTGCACTCGACTTTCTCAGCGTGTGCATCTTACGGGTGCCATTGCAGGTTTTACTGCACTCGACTTTCTCGGCGTGTGCATCTTACAGGTGCCATTGCAGGTTTTACTGCACTCGACTTTCTCGGCGTGTGCATCTTACGGGTGCCATTGCAGGTTTTACTGCACTCGACTTTCTCGGCGTGTGCATCTTACGGGTGCCATTGCAGGTTTTACTGCACTCGACTTTCTCAGCGTGTGCATCTTACAGGTGCCATTGCAGGTTTTACTGCACTCGACTTTCTCAGCGTGTGCATCTTACAGGTGCCATTGCAGGTTTTATTGCACTCGAAAAAGCTCTTGGTAGTTTTTGAACGGCCAATGGCCACGTTAATCGTGTGCCCTGCATGGGCGTTTCTTGCAATCCATCCACTGGAAGCTGTATGCAAATTGTTTGGGTTTTGTACCAGACCTCAGAAGGTCCGAGAGTTGAGCGCCCAGTTGTCCCTAACCAGAGTCTTAAACAATAGATCGATCAACATTGCCAACCACCGGATTTGCATTTGCAAAATCGTGAGGTATCTTCTTTTCTTAAGTAGCAACCGTAGCGTAGCATCCCACACTGCCTAACATGTTGTAACGTGTACCAACACTGAGCACGACCGCACAATTAGTGCTGTGGTGCACGTTACTTTCGAGTTAATGTAACCAACATATAGGAACCGTATTTGTACGCCTTATTTGCTTTTATTTTTGTTTAAAGATGTTTTCTGGGTATTCATCTAACCGCTGCTCCAAGAGCTCTCGTAGTGAAGAGGCGGTCAGGGGTCAAGAGGTGTCTCAAACAGCCTCTCATAATATGTGACGCTATTCTTCTTTGTGTTTCAGGTAAGCTGTAAGCACACACTGTGCACGGTGCACGGTGCACGGGGACGAACAATACAGGCAAGTGTTAGTTGCATTCAATCTTGTTCGTTGAGATGTTCAAGAATCAAGATCCTTCATTACGGTAGGATGTGCTTTAAATGCATCTGATCCTTACGTTTAAAAGATGAATGAATGTTTGTGTCATTTGACTGAAGCCCTGTGACTAGAATGAAGAAGATAAGCCCATATCACACTACCATTGGAATCGTAGACTGGAGTCGCCAATTGCAATCGCAATTTACAATTATCCAATCACACTTGACCAGCTGACAATCCTAAAATCGTTCAACTAGGAAATAAATTCAATGATAATAACTAATAAGACAAGCCTTAATCACAAACAAATATATAATTAAAGTTATTGGCTCTTTGTTTCCATTAAACTAGTTGTTGCTTGAGGTTATGTTGTGACAGAGCGCAATACGTATTTAACCGTTCTCCTTCCTGATTGGTTCACGTGACTCGGATCTACGATTCACAATCTTATTTAAGAGCTCGGTCTATAAAAAGATTGCAACCGTAGACTGGCTGAACTGAGCTACTGCGCATGCGCCGCCAATCGTAAGCTCGAATCTACGATTGCAATTGTCAGTTCGGAACCTAATGTGATATGGCCTATACTCGGTATGTGTGTGTGGGGGGGGGGGGGGGGGTGACTCCTTTTAGTGCAATGTTTCGTACTTTTGTACATACTGTGGGTAGTGAAGCTAGTATCTTCCACTCGTTTGAATCTGCCACATAATCACCTATGTGCTATATATATATCTAGATGTAGAGGGGAAATTATGGGGTAATGCGAGGTGGGATTGCGCAAGTGCGCTTGCCTTCAATATTTCCGTTCACACAATAGTTGTGAGGAAATGGTTGACTGACCGTGACTACCTCTGCCAAATACCATGCCATCCTTGCACGCCCATATCCAATCCTCTTCATTATATGAACTTCATCGTTGATCACATCTAAGACATAACAATTTCCCTGACTTTAACACTAGCATTAAGAGCTGCTCTAACGCTACTCTGGACCAACCCTATTATTAGTGTTATTTTACTATAATCGGAATTTTCTCTATGCTATAGCTGTTAGTTGGCTATTGACTCACGGACTATACTACATCTACACAGCTTCGCCTTAATTTGTTTATAGCTTTTTCGGTTTTAGACTCGGGGTTCATACTTGGAATGTTTAATTCCAAATACTCAAATAATATGTATTGAATCATTTCGAGTCTCTGATCAAGCAGACGTCTCAAGTTTGGCGTGTCAGCATTAGCACAAGTTTGGAGGGCATTGGACTCAAAGAACAAAGGTTATTATGGACAAAGTGTTTTACTCAAAAAAGCGTTCAGCATCATTTTTTTCTAAATCATAGTTGATTTGTGAATCTAGAAGTCACAAACCACAAGTCTTATAGTTTTGTTAAAGCAATGGTTAGAAATGTTTCAACATGATTATCCGGTCGAAATGATTCTTCCATATCCTGTGTGGAAACTACGTGTTGATTCGCATTCAAAGTATCCAAGGTGCAATACATGCAGTAAAAAGTGTTGAGCCGGCTGCACTGGGGGAGACAGCGCAACCTGATCATTTGGAACGTGAAACCGCGAGATCCTCACTTCAATCCTAGATATTTCAACATTATTAAAATGGCGCTTCCCTTTGCATTGAAAAGATTGCAAATAAGAGCCCCTCCATGCATCCAGCCTCCGTGTGATGAGTGTGTCAAACAAACCTGATGGTGATTGTGTATTCATAACGAGATATCCGCAGATAGTCTCGATTCACATGAGTTTAGCATCTGTACAATATTGGAGGTGGTTCGGGTTATTGGTAAGCGAGTATACATATGAGAACTTGAAGAAATATTCGCCATTATTTTATGTACGTGATTTTATTACGTGGAGCGGCTCGGCGCGGTTTCTGAGGCTATTTTCTTGTGCCACATCAGAGGTGGGGCTCAGCGAAGAGCAACTAGGAGGAAATGCATTTTTACGTTAGAAACTCATTTAATGTTGCATGCGTCTGTAATTTGAAGCTAGGCATATAGAATGAAGCGTCGGCTTGTATCGCCACTCGACGACATGCAACCATGAGCGTGCGCCAATGACAGCGTCGAGTCAATATTTCTATTTGTCTTACATGAAAATGTTAATCGTGTTCGTAAGAGCAATAGATTATCATGAAATGTGCCGGTCTCTAGGGCGATCTCTTAGTCTCTTACTGTAGCAATTAGCTGGAGATGTAGCTACACGCCGTAATTTATTGCTCGTTTCCCTACAGTTGAGGAAAGTGATGTGGCGACTGTTTCTTGAGCAATTAGTAGTTTGAAGTAACATCAATAGCTGTCCACATCCATTAACAGTTGACAATATCTGGGGAGTGGAAACACTATTAACACTTCAATCGCATCGCATGTAACCGAGGGATCGTGCTATTGTGTTGAGCATACCCCTTGCATTGGAGTCTCCACGCTACTCTGACACACATACGTCACTATGGGCAAAGGCGGCTGGCAACCCTCAATTAAGTGTGAAGCTGTTCATGTATGCTTTTCTTAATTAAGTGCGTAGATCGAGACCACACGACATTACATCTGCGTACTGCTTGACACAACTTAGCTTTTGTTAATAACTTGAGTATTTTATGCAGTGTAATCATGTTTCCAAATTCCTCTATTAGCTCATACTAATAAGATGATTGATTGTACTCGTTTTCGTTTAATATATGTACATTAAATATACACATCGCATGGATTTCAATTCAAAATAATGAAAACGTTATTAATAATTATATTAATGTTGACCTTACGAAACACGTATTGAAAAGAAATGCCCCCAACTAAAAATCAACTAATAATTAATTTAAAGATCGACTTTATTTTTATTTGTAAAGAATTTACTTCGTTAAAAATGCATAGTTGCTCTCTTTGTACGCTACTAAACACTAACGCGCTCTTAAATACGTATACTAAGAAAAAAAAAACGCGTTTAAATACTAAACACTAACGCGCCTTAGACTGGTCCTAGTCTTGTATAGCCACCTGAATGAAGTCAACTAGCTCTAAGTGACATGCACTGTTGTTTTATTATTATTACTATTATTATTATTACTATTATTATTATTATTATTATTATTATTATTATTATTATTATTATTATTATTATTATTATTATTATTATTATTATTATTATTATTATTATTATTATTATTATTATTATTATTATTATTATTATTATTATTTATTATTATTATTATTATTATTATTATTATTATTTTATTTTTATTTTTTTATTTCATTTTTATTTAATTGATTAGTTTGTGAAAAGTGTCTCGTTATGGAAATCTTCCTCTTGTAGTTCTGAACACAATTTTACTTCGTCCCATTGCAAAACATTTCTGTAAATTAAAATCACACTATTGGTCTGCAATGGCGCATGTGGGTTTTCTCTTAGTAAAATGAAGCGTTCAGTCTCCCTATTATTTTATGGACTAGCCAACAATGGTCAATCTGTCTCGCGGCAGCAAACGCAAAAACGGTTTCTAATATATGAAACATGCGTGAATTGTCTTTTACTAAAATGCAGAACTTGCCAAATGTTTCTCAGCGATACTCCGTGACTACAGAAACGCGATTTTTTTTAAGTAAAGCCACTAATGGAAGATGAATTTCTTCTAATTTTTAAGTTAACCTTATTTAAATCAATATGCTCGGCAACCGAACTTGGACATAATATCACCCCCCCCCCCCCTCCCCACCTCTCCTCCCTACCACCTCACACAATTGTTTGCAAGTATAGAATGGGATAACATTTTCCATATTTTTTTTTTTGGGGGGGGAAAAGCAGAACTAACTGTCTTTTCACGACTTTGGTATGATGTTTCTTGTCACATTAATTTACCGTCAGTGTTGTGATTTTTTTTAACTTAGCATGAAAGTAATCAAAAACACCTAGTTACTCTCACAACTCTTGTGCAATAATGTTCTATCCGATATGTTCACTGATAGTTGTTTCTCATCTTTGCCCATTGATTCGTAATTAAGATGTAGCCAAATAATAGTGCGAGTACAGACATGGCCTGTTCGACCCGTGATTTACTTGTCTAGAGCCGCGAGTGTACATGGCTCACACTTACATGAGATCAACGAGAATACAATAATATCTGGTAGTGGCATAGCCGTACATTCTGTGAAAGTCTTTTGTAGTATTCTAAAGTTACCCAGTCTTCAGTTAATTGTTTTTTTTTATCTGGCTGTATAGTACTTAAGTATATGTATAAAAGGATTTGTCCTTGAGTGGTGTGATTTTTAAGTCATTGTCTGAAAGAAATTAACGGAAACGAGTCTCTTGGGTATATTTGAGGGGGGGGGGGGGGGGTCTACTTTTCCATCTGAATTCCTCTTCTCAGCCCATACACAATCCATCTCTGTGGATCACCCGATGCCCCCACACTGACATGTCCCTACTGTGTGTATGTCAACTGTTTTACTGACAGCTTAATGCTGCAGGGCTGAACTAACTATTATTGAATCAAATAATTATTAGTGGCGATGTAGGAATAACCTAAGAGAGAAGAGAGGTTTCAAATTTTAATTGGCATGTCGCGTAGTGAGAAATTCTCATTTTCATAAATGTGTAACGTAAGCATGAGTCGTTGTTTACAGCGCTGGGGTGGTCGCAGTCTTAACTATTGCTCTTAGGACCATTCCACTATTTTTTATTTTATTTTATTATTATTATTATTATTATTATTACTATTATTATTATTATTATTATTATTATTATTATTATTATTATTATTATTATTATTATTATTATTATTATTATTATTATTATTATTATTATTATTATTATTATTATTATTATTATTATTATTATTATTATTACTACTCTTTGTGTGTAAAATTCGAAGATATTTTATTCCCACGCAGGACAGAAGGATAAACTGTTAACAACTGACTTTGTTAGTGTTCTTTTTACCTTAAAAAAATGTTTATTTTCTTAATGTACGACGTGATAGTTATAAATGGGCGTTGATCTAGCTAGGTGCACCATTGGTTGACATTTTAACTCCTCCTGCCGTAGATTGCTACCGGTTGGTTGAGATCGTCGCATCACTCACAGACAGTAATGACGATGTAGATGTTGTTACGTGCTAGAGGCCAGGCTAGTTGCAAACACTACGGTCCGATGCTTGCTGTAATTACAACGTCCGTGTTAGGTTCCCCGAGAAACAAAATGGTGGACCTTCCTTCACACCGAAACATGCAGCGGACACTTTGGAATTCAGGACAATCTGAACAGAAAATAATAATGCATTCAACGAATCAATGAGACTCCTTACACTCCCAAAAAACATTGGAAGCCACAATGAGTTTTTTTAAGGTTACACTTATATTTCACATGTTAACGTATTCTGTCTGGGCCATGTTCGGTTGTGGTCATGGCTTCAGTACCCGCCCGGTTCTGGTTGCGTTAAACCAATTCAATATTTACTCACTTTACGTCCAACTAATAACTTCTGTTGTTGGAAGCATCTCTGTGAGCGGCCATTTAGTTTAGATATTCAGTCAGGTTGTATTTTATCCTACCGTAGCTTCCACTAGTTCAGAGTGCATTCATGTTAAACGTCCAATCAAAATATTGTGGCGCGTTATATAACTGTTTAAGATATCTTGTACAACTCGCAGGGTTGTTGCTGGGCGTTGCGCTTTGTGTCGATGTTGAAGAGATCTGGTACAACTCGCAGGGATGTTGCTGGGCGTTGCGCTTTGTGTCGATGTTGAAGAGATCTGGTACAACTCGCAGGGATGTTGTCTGGGCGTTGCGCTTTGTGTCGATGTTGAAGAGATCTGGTACAACTCGCAGGGATGTTGCTGGGCGTTGCGCTTTGTGTCGATGTTGAAGAGATCTGGTACAACTCGCAGGGATGTTGCTGGGCGTTGCGCTTTGTGTCGATGTTGAAGAGATCTGGTACAACTCGCAGGGATGTTGCTGGGCGTTGCGCTTTGTGTCGATCTTGAAGAGATCTGGTACAACTCGCAGGGATGTTGTCTGGGCGTTGCGCTTTGTGTCGATGTTGAAGAGATCTGGTACAACTCGCAGGGATGTTGTCTGGGCGTTGCGCTTTGTGTCGATGTTGAAGAGATCTGGTACAACTCGCAGGGATGTTGCTGGGCGTTGCGCTTTGTGTCGATGTTGAAGAGATCTGGTACAACTCGCAGGGATGTTGCTGGGCGTTGCGCTTTGTGTCGATGTTGAAGAGATCTGGTACAACTCGCAGGGATGTTGCTGGGCGTTGCGCTTTGTGTCGATGTTTGGCCTACGCTCGATGCATTAGGGCTTAGTGTTAAGTGCTTATGGCTTAGTGTTTAGTGCTTAGTGCTTAGTGCTTAGTGATTAGTGCTTAGTGCTACCGAGATATTGATGACTCGAGACCCGGCGCCACCACCAAGTGATAAACGGCCGATGTTGGGTGACCGGTGCCCGCATTTAGCACTCCTCACTTACCACTCTCTTCTCTTCGTCACATTTTTTCCCTTTATTCTCCGTCTCATGCCGGCTTTCTTTGTTACTTGACCGCGCACTGCTCACCATGCATTTGGTCCCGGTGTAACAGAATATCTTTACCCTTGGAATATTATTACTCAGAATGCGTTACACGTTGCGAAGCGAACTTCAGAAGAAAACGTGGGGTCTCAAAATAACCTTAACCTAACCTAACCTAACGTAATCTAACCTATCCTAACCTAACCTAACCTAACCTAACCTAACCTAATCTAACCCAATATAACCTTAATATAACGTAGCTTAACCTTTTCTTTGTTCGCAACGTGTAACGGCTGCTTGAGTGAGCGCGGGTATTAGTAATGATTGGCTATGCGTAAAGATATTCCAATACACCGGGATAGAATATGCCCGTGTTAGCTCTGCCTGTCGTGCCGTAAGAGGTGGCAACGGGGCTGACGTCGCATAATCTGTAAGTCAAACAGCTCGTTGAGTGAGCAATAGATATGAGCAATATATATAAGCAATAATTCGGTTACAATGGTACGTATTTTTGTGCGTGTGCGTGTGCGTGTGCGTGTGCGTGTGCGTGTGCGTGTGCGTGTGCGTGTGCGTGTGCGTGTGCGTGTGCGTGTGCGTGTGCGTGTGCGTGTGTGTGTGCGTGTGCGTGTGTGTGTGAGTGCGTGTGTGTGTGCGTGTGCGTGTGTGTGTGCGCGTGCGTGTGTGTGTGGTGTGCGTGTGCGTGTGTGCGCGTGTGCGTGTGCGTGACCCGGCACCACCACCATAGTGCTCGACATTCTTGCGTCCAGATACATTGGTGCGTGTGCGTGTGCGTGTGATGGCTGGTTTTGGCCGTGCTTCCTGCTTGTGGTAGCACAGCGGGTGAGACCTTAGAACATGGTTATAAAATTCACTCGTAAATTATCTCGCCTAAGTTAGTTGCATCTCGGCCCCGGTCAGCTCTGGAGCTACAGCGTGCCGGGTCGGGCCGCATTTAAACGTCTAGCCGACAGAATATTTGGCGAAAACATTAAACTAATGGTCTTAACGATTTGTTGAACTCGCGCAGTAACACATATTGAGATTGAATTTTATGCACTTAGCAGCATAAAACAGATGCACCGCGTTGGAGAATGCGTTTTGGTTGTTGCGTCAGATGGCGCATCTTATTCTTGATGCGTCATCACTCACCATTAATGGCGTTGGAATTCCAGACTAGGCTGCTTTGTACAAAGTCACCCTTCGTGAACGTATTTGTCGTGTATGGTCTTGTCTTGTATAGATGTTGTCAGGAGATTGTTTTGATTGCTGTGATACGTTTGAGACAAAATGTGCAAGTTTGAAGTTAATAGTATTTGAAGTAAACTCACAAATGACGCATGTTACTTGACGTATACAAACACGAAAAGCTTCTTTAAATAGAAAAACTTTTTACGAGTAGAGTGATCAGCGAATAAAATTAATTATTGTTCAGTTATGTCGACCTAGTTCACTGAAAATGAGCGACTTAATTGCAGCACTCGTTGATACCAATGGAAATCTAGAATCACCATAATTTACTTGATCCTATAGCTAACTTAAAAAGCGATTGATATCAAAACACCTTTGTAGAACCTTGTAGCAAGTCAGAATGCAACCAAGGAAAATGAAAATACCCTATAAGTTTCAAATCGTGTTGTGTTTACTAATGCAGAAAACATGATACAGACAGACTACTTGCATCGCTTAATTGTTTGTCAACCAAAATGTCAAATTTGACCATTGCACGAATAATATCTGACTTACTGGAATATAAACTGTTCCGTAAGCCAGCCATGGGGTGTCACCATAGAGCATAGAGCTTCAACCTTGTGTACTCTGCCAGAAGAACATCAGAACACGTCCCACTCACTTGAGTAAATGCGTTGTTATGGTACACTCTTATCATCCTAAAACTGCATTTGTAAAACAAAGTAAAAAGTAAATAAATCAAGAGCAAGTAACTAGATTGAAATTTCAGAACTAACTATATGTTTTATGATTTGTGAATTGTTGTTTGTATTCTTCATAATGTGGAAACTAATTTCTGGTTTGTATGGAACGTTCTTTGTGTTAGTGCCAGTCTGTTATTGTTTTTCACGTTATGAGTTCGTTGGCCTGTTTTGTAAATTGATTGATTCAAGTGCAGCAGCCATCTTTAGTATAGGCTACACTTTTCACGCATGACTTTCGACGGATGTGGGAGGGTTTTCTTTCTCAATTCCACCCTCATTTCGAATCCTTCCTTGTTAGTTTGTGACCCGAGTCTTGGATAATAACAGTAGGCATGCAACCATCTAGCCTAACATTGGACTTGTCATTATTGTTAAAGTTGGAGTTGATAGTCTCTAAGACTATTCCTCGTTTACTCAGCCCATTCTGTGGCCGCATCACTGTTATTATTATTAACATTATTATTGCTCAAGCCAGCAACTTAATCATTGCTTATGCTCTGAATCCACACTCCCATGGGGAATTATTTTACTTTGTAACAATCAAAAGCTAGACGCTCTTTGTACCAGTAGGAATACGTGACTGGGGTGACATGTTATTAAAATATCCTGTTGTGGCAGCCAATTCGTTAGGCCGGCCCAGCTCTCCTACCTAGCATGCATATTTCAATCTGAAACAATAATAGAGGCGTTCATTTCTGATGGCTCAACGATAGCAAGAACAATTCATGAGAACCAAGCTCAAAGGGGAAATTAAATTTCATAACAATTTAAATAAAGTACTCAGGGTACATGAAATAATTCGATTGTTTCACACAAAATGTTGACTTTTTAGACGCTTCTATAGTTGGGAACTATCTCAGAGCACTGCCTTTATATGTATTAAAATCTGTTAAAAATTCCAAAATAAGTACATACTTCAACCTGGGTTCATTTTCGACCATCATGCCGAGAATATAAACGAGTTATTTCGATGATGAGTTCCTTTAAAGGCATAGTATTATTATTCCTTATCTAAAAGTTTTGCTGTAAATATAGGGCCGGTTACTTTGTTAAATAAAAAGCCTATAAATACTGTGTAACAGTAAACACAATCTTATCGCTATTTGGAAGAATTGCTCCCATTAAGACGTTATTGACTTTATTGGCGTTTTCTGATAAACTCTTTTTCTAATGTGGAATATTTATGTTTGTTTTTGGTCGTGTTAAATTAAGTAAACAAAGAATTATTTCGTGTCTCATTTGAAGACAAGTTAGTTCTTGCTACGCGTGTTTTGTTGTCTGTAATACGTGGTTTGCAATATGCAACAGCTTTAAATAAGAAGCGGCATTCGGATCAAGGGCCTTTTCTTGAATTAGTTTGGGTACTTCGCCTCATCCTTCACTACGTTATGGTCCTGGAGAAGAAGGGTTCAACGTCTACGATGCTATATTATAATATTATATACTTCAAAGACATGCCGGTAATACAGTTACGTACAATACTTATCGAAATCATTAAAATGTGTAACCTATTTAGAAGTTAACAGCATTTGTAATCTCCAATATGGTAGTTCATTGAATTATCATCAGAATTGAAACATTTTACCCCGTTCTCAAAAACTCGTAAAATTCGGTCAACTGTTTCTCTTTACCCCGTGCGGGACATGTTCACAGATTTACCATCAACCACTCGTCAACGATCATTTATCTCGCTCATAAAAATACACAATTCATAATACGTCATAAAACAAGTAGCCTACACCGTGTAGGCTACTTGTTTTATGACGTATCTACACCTAATCCGAGCATACAAGTGGCAGTATTTTCAAGTACTTTCTTTACTTGTATTACTGAACGCATCGCGCTGCTAATCATAGCAATAACTACTTACATTTACTGCATGTGCAATAATTAAAGAACAAGTAGTTTGTGTAGTTTATTGAGTTTGTCATTAGGTTTACGAGGCATCTGGCTGCTGTTGCTGTTGTTGGTGTGCGTGCGTCCCTAGAACACTGAGGAGTGAGGAGGCTTTATGGACTCATGCATTTATTATGCACGGGCTCCGGCTAAACATGTATTCACAGTGATGATCGCTGCCAAATCTTAAACCAATGTTTAACACAATCACTGTGATTACTGATAAACGATTAATGCCCGAACATGAATTTTTACAAACTTCAAATTAATAGATATTTTTTCCGAACTCCTTATTGTCTTGGTTGTTTGGGGGTACGTACATGCCGGACATGCCGTCATTCAGTGGAGTAGCCGGACCAGGAACATATTTGTGTGTGGGGGGGGGGGGGGGGTGGGGGGGGGGGGGGGGGGGGCACGTTTTGTGCAAGTTTAATGTTTTCGGAGAATTCTGCTGGACAGAAAAGCTATACACCAAATTTGTATTATTCATTTAAACATATACACTTTGTACGTTAAACAACTTAAAACAGCACCAAACATATAGGCCTACTTGAGTATTTGATATGGGCATTTGAAGCGTGAGAGAACCTGTGTGGTGCTATAATATCCTAGCATTATTGTCAGAAGAAACAAATACATAAGACAGTAGTGTAAATTACTAATTGATACAGAATATCTGTGTGTTATAACTAGGGATTTCACCAGTCGCCGGTCACCTATATATTTGAATGAATCAGTCTGCTATTAGTTTTAAATTTAACATCAAATTGGCATTAATTTCAATGGATATCAATTTCATTGAAGCTGATGTTTTAAGAGCCACTGAGCTGGATGTTATTGAAACATAGTTTGAAAGGTTGGAGTTTATTGTATTGGAATGAATCTGGAAATGAATCGTAATTTTATGTTTTTTTTTTTTTTTAATTCTTTTATCTCTTAGCGAACGAATGAAGTGAGATGACTGAAAGTGCTTTGATGAAATTTAGTAGGAATTCGTTATGAAATGGAAATACAATTAATTCACGGCTTTGTAAATAAGTGGCATATGGTAAATTTCTGCTAAGAAACGACGTATTTACTTTTAACAACGTCTGTGAAAATGTGACCGCCATCTTGTAAGCAAGGGTAATAAAAATCACGTATACTTCTGAAGTACTGTTCATTAACATTTATAGCAGAGTTGTGACTAACTGAGAGATATTACGAGCAAGAAGTGCACTAATCAGTACGCCTAACATCAATTATCTCATTGTTATTATCACCAGAGTTTTATGCTCGTAGTCGCGTAGCAGATAATAGTTGTGTCGGCGTGTCGTGGCCACGTTTCCAGTCGACCTTTGACAGGTTTTCCTGTGGCCACTGGATAATATTACTCCTTGTTTGTTCGCGAGTTAAAGTAAACGCATCACATTCTACACTAAAGAACACTCGCACGCAATAGCAGACACTTTTTAAAGATGAATGAAATGTTTATGGTTTTATCTCTTTCTGTATTTCAATACCAAGCCAAGTTTTAATTTGTTCTCGTGTGTTGCTCTAACCAATCACCTAACAGTAGACCTACTTCGTTTACAAGCACGTTTTCACTTGCGAGTCAAACCGATTTTATGATGCTTATTCCTGACAAAGCTATGGGAACTTGTCAACTATTGTTTAATTGATTCATGAAATTCATTTTCAAAGTACAAACGTTCATTAGGAAACACATAAACAAAAGATTAAAACAAAATGCTAAACTCAATAGTTGAATGAACACCTTAACAGAAAGTTGAATGTTTCGATTTAGTTGTCTGTTTTGATGATACTGCATTAGCGACCTTAACTTTCAGCTAGGTTTTAGCTAAATAGGCTTTGTTAGCTTTGTTGTTGTTGATGTTGTATTTGTCAATATACTCAATTTAACACTTAACTTGTTTCAAGTTCCTAGTTTGCTTCAAGGTTCTTAAATCGCAAAGCTGTGCGGCTAGGATTTGATCTTTGTTGCATTTCCTTCTCAACTCTTTGCCTTGGGTTCGTGTTATCTGATTTCCTTCATTTTCACAGACTTAAAATACGAAAATCTTCTTGATTCTGTAATACATTTTAAATGATTACGTAAAAATGTTTCTATTAAAACCTATGCTCGTAGTAAATCATCAATAATATGTAGTCTCACTGCATCCAAATCTACTTTATTTGCATCTGTCAAAACCAGCTACCTTCAACATTAATCCAATGTTAAATGAAACCGATTCCCAACTAGCTCAGAGACAACTTAATTTAAGTCTCGCATTTGTGCCAATAATGTTTGCTCTATGTTATATTGATCACAATGGGGTACACAACTGATTCTTACTCTTGCCTCATCACAAAAACTGTATATCACATAGCGATTCAACGCGACCGACTCATTTTCTTCAGAGGAGTTTTTTTGTCAACTTTTTTTCTTCATTGTATACATATCTGTTATATCCACTGTCTAATCATTATGTTTTTGTATTATTTTTATGTTAAAGGGTTGAGAGCTATCAACCCAGGGAATTTTATACACAATGTATGTAATTTAATTGTTGATTGCTTAAATAGTTAATTAATAAATTGTGTTTTTTTACCGGGGAACGCGACCGACTATAGTTTGTTAACCTTAAGAACATACTTTGTTGTTTTATTATTATTATTATTATTATTATTATTATTATTATTATTATTATTATTATTATTATTATTATTATTATTATTATTATTATTATTATTATTATTATTATTATTATTATTATTATTATTATTATTATTATTACTATTGTTACTATTATTATTATTATTATTATTATTATTATTATTATTATTATTATTATTATTATTATTATTATTATTATTATTATTATTATTATTATTGTTATTATCATCATCATCATCATCATCATCTCATCATTTCCTAAAGGAGGACGACAACTATCGATAGTGACAACGATTTTATAAATTTTCTTTGAACGTACAGCTTCGCAAAGTTCGTCTGGTATGACGTGTGTGATACCCATACACTCATAAAGAGACGCTATGTCTGAGGTAATTGTTTACGGGGTTGGGGGTCATACTCTATCGTGATGCTTCGTCATACACTCATTGTCTGGATCTATAACACGTGACTGTCCGCGTTCAAACCACGGGAAACGAGACGAATCTTGTTACATAACCTTAATGTTAATTACATTTATTTTTAACGTATAATGCACTTCATAAGGATCGTGCATAGGTTAACCATCTCTAAAATAGCCACTTTCCTGCAGTCGAAACCGCCGAATTGGCGAGTTACAAGGACAGGCATGATTGGAGAGGTTCTAAGTTCTCGCGCGTTGAGTCACGAGTCAAGTCGCCATGCGTACTATTCGTGTTATTGGGAGAAGATCGGCTTGCTAACGGACCAAGACCCCGGAAGTGAACAGATCTTATTAAATACGCCAAGAAATTGATGAAATAATTGATAAAAAATAATTGCTACAACGCCTACTGATTGATAAACTGCTATAGTAATTTTTCACGTGGAGCAATGAAAATGTTATCAATCTTTTAAGTATTACTGTCGCTCATTATAGTTGGCTAAATTTCTCCCGTGTGTACACTACGGATTTCGGCCGCATGGATCGCGGGTGTCGCTCAGTAACCCCGGGCGTATCCATGACGATATTAACCGATAGAGGTGGCTCAGCGGTAAGACGCGATACTCTAATTCGAAAGGTCGCCGGTTCGATTCCGGCCACCGGCAGTCCTGACTGAAGGTTTTCTCCGAGGTTTTCCTCAGTCGTAAAGGCGAATGCTGGGACTGAGTCATACTATCAGCCTTCGGACATTACTCCCCAGCTATCCAAACACCCTAATAACCTAGTTAGTAACCTGAAGAGGGGCACGTCGGGTAAAGCTGGTGTGCACCCTATAACAGGGATTCCTATAAAAATTATTATTATTAATTATTATTATGACGATATTTGGGCTTTGCAGCTCGTATTGTGCACGGCAGCAAGTAAAGATATACAGCAACTTTGCATACTAAAAGTTGCCAATTCATTATCAATATTGAATGGTAATTTGCAAATGATTACATATCTTCGAAGAACACTAAAATATAGCCGGCGACTGTCTTTGTTTCATGATATCCCCTCAACGGCTGAGTAATTACGACTCGCTGTGCCCCACATGGTATTTCACCACTAAGGTCAACCATACAGACAGTGGCCCCTCTTTGAAGGAAGCTGTGCTCGCCAAAATAGGGTCTACCTTCTGGATGGTCATGCGAGCGAGTAGGAAGAAAACCTTGAGGGAATTTTTCACATTTGTTAATAATGTGTGGTTTATTCAATCGTGTAGAATTAACTATTCTTAAAACACCGCTTCGTTCGAATACCTCTGTAGAAGTTAATCTTGATGCGCATGCAATTATTGTAAACTGTTCTGTTGCACGGGTCTCGCGAGTGCATCATTGCATCTCTGCACTTGCTTGCGTTTAATGGAATGAGGAAGTGTGGCGTCGGGCGTCCTAGGCCAGCGAGTATATATTAGGAAGAAAGCAAAGTCTGCGGGAACTATACAACGAGAGAAAAGTTAATTTTAAAATATTATGGAAACAAAAAAAATAGCAATGTAACGAGTTGTGTACATGAAGTAGCATTACTTGGATGGGTGCTGGCTTTGAAGGTAGCTATCAGTAAACGTACTCTCAGTAGCAATAAAGCTGTTCTCTTTGATACACGGTGCAAGTAGTGGCGGATTTTCTATTTTTTCTTCCGTGAATGTTCTTAATCATGATGCGATTAACTTTTGCTCGAACCGTGTTTCGAAAGAAATGTTGATAGAAATAACAATATCAAAGAGTTTTTTTAGCTTTTGTAATTGAAAGGTGATTTGTTTATGGTCAAAATCCTTTTACACTACAACGTACCGTAATCTCTAATAGCCTTAAAACATGGAACTCTCATAAACATCTCACAATGAAAACATGTTTGGATTTAGGAGCAAGCGGCAAGTCTAAGATAATTATATGTGTGGTGTTCGGAAACACCATCAGATGGTATTAAACCATATGGTTTACCGTGTGATGATGGTTGTCGCTTTTCTGGTGACTAAGCAGTGCTTTCACTCGCCAATCTGTTTTCTTCGAGATATAGTCAAATTATATCAATACATTCACGACCCTAGGATAAAATATCAGTAACAGATGAAAATTATATAATGTAGTGTTTCAATTGAATTATATTAAAGCGAAACAAACACATTTGATAGACAAATGCAGTAAAATCGCTTTAATTCAAATTTGCAAGGGGCCCTTAAAACCCCAATTTGAATTACACAATTTTGAATTAAAAGAACATTTAACAGCCTTATGCTCTAACCTTTGGCAGGGACTTGAACACTACTTTGAATAACACATAAATTTGAGTTAACGAGGTGTTACGGTGTAGTTAGTTTGGGACTGTTTTCATTAATGAGACGAATGGGCAATTGTTTGCACCCCACTAGCATTCCAGTCGGGGTTGGTATACTAGTAGACAAAGCCACTTGCATTTCAGATGGAATGTGGAGACGATTTGTATGGCTGAAAGTACCAGTTCGCAAATTTATGGTTGTAAACGGCAGTAAAAAGTATTGCGAGTTTGATACTTTATTTGCACAGAATTCTTGGAGGGGGGCGGGAGAGGGGGCATGCGTGCCCAAGCCAGGAGTCGAACCATGAATCGAGGCAGTCATACTACTAGACAAAGCCGGCCAATACGTTGGCACTAAATGTATGGGTGAGGTGAGCCGGTGCATTTCACTCATAATTGGCCCGAACAGGCTGATGTCCGCCAGTAGGTTCATTCAATAATCGACAGGCACATGGTAGATTGACGGTACGGCGTAAGCGCTCTCTATAGTGATAGCCACGGCTACTAATGCGCGTAGCTAGGGAAGCAACGCACATATACGCGCTCGGTTCGATCATTAATCATTCACATTTCTTTGTACTTTAGTCAAGTGTTTAACATGCAGTCGACATATTATTACTCCGCTTGTCTTTGGTGCGTGTTGCGTTATTGCTTGAGGTACGAGAAACTATTTACAGGTGTAGGGCGATTCAGCATCTACCTGCATAGAAAGAAAGACTACAGGGGTTTTCGGCATACCCCAGTCACCAGAGACACGTGGAATTAACGAATTATGATTACATCGAGTATGTGAAGGATTTTGTATCACAAAATTGGCATCAATAATTGATCAATTTTAAACGAGGAAATGCCAAAATTGAATCACCACCGAATATCGTGAATTGGCCGAAATTAATATTTATCGCGTATTTATTGACGGAAAGTAAAAACAATTATAGATTTTTCTATTAAGTCATAATTGTTTTAAATTTCATTGGTGACGATCCATAGATAAGATCCAACTGATAAGTTCTGAAAACATTTTGAAGTATTTATTGAAACTTTTTACATCAACGCCCTTGTGTGTCAATTCGTGAATAAGACATGAGTTATGGACAGCGCAAAACGGCTGAAATACAATTTTTACTCACGTAAACCCGATATTTTGTAAATCTAATACAAATATATTTTACAATAAAAATGAATTACTGCCTCTCGGACTTGGTTCGTTGATATAAGGCAGATTAGTGGATGAGTGGATACGTCTTGTACCCTCACTAGAGTCTTAGAAAATAGTAGTGTACGACATAAGTTTAGTCTTCGCAAACCATTTTATAGAACACAACATCAGTGTTATGAAATGGTAGAATCATGAAACTGATAACTATTTCAAAGAGCAAATAATTTTTATGGCGTATGTATACTAAAGCACAGATTTCATTGTTGTTGAGAACGCGAGCGTTGTAGCAAACACATAGGATCGTTGCAGCATAAGAAGGGAGAACCATATTCTGGCAGTTTACCTCGGCTATTCAAACAAACATCTGCTTTACCTGACGATTTAGACATTTGTAAAGTTAGAAAACATCAACACGTAGGTCTATCTAGCTATCTCTTTTTAGCAGGAAATATAACGAAATAGCATTTTTTTTCATTTACGTTTCAATGATTTTTCATGCTGATATAAACCATATCATTTTCTCTTTTTACTATCCAAACACTAAAAATAATACATTTGTCAAATCGTTTATTACTAGTTGTGACGTTGTCAAGCCGCACGCACGCACTCACGCATTCACGCACGCACGCACGCACGCACGCACGCACGCACGCACGCACGCACTCACGCATTCACGCACTCACGCATTCACGCACGCACGCACTCACGCATTCACGCACGCACGCACTCACGCACTCACGCATTCACGCACGCACTCACGCACGCACGCACGCACTCACGCACGTACTCACGCACGCACGCACTCACGCACGCACTCACGCACGCACGCACGCACGCAGCCGCTCGAGGCGACGTTGTAGGCACACTAATAGCAATAAGAAACGTGATACAACATATATTCACCCTGAATTAATAATGCTTTGTTTACGTTGGTCCAACTAATCACAACACCCGGTCATCCGCCTCCCTGCTCACGCACTTGCGCGTTCTATGCACGTATGTTCGACCCCCCCCCCCCCCCCCCCTCAATAGGCCGATGTAACTGCAACTCACTAAGAACAATTCTCCACAAAAATGTTCAAATTCATTGAACCAATCTAACGAATGCAATCGATTACACCTTGAGATAGTGAGGTGTGGGTGGTATTCAATATATTATTATGAATGGTTGAATATGGCAGCGAAATAATGGACAATGGAATGCCAATGGCTCAATACACAAGTTTGGCCTGGAATGCTCTAAGAACCTTGCTAAATAGTTGGATACCATATTCTAATCCCGATAAAACATTTCATTGGTATCTTCATGGCATTTTTCACGTATTATCTCTAAAAAATATTGCCACTCGAGTGTACACCTATTGTACACCGTTTAAAACACCGTTAAAAAAAGAAATGTATAGGTCAGAGTTGGCAAGAGATTTGTGAAGCAGGTGTTATTTGTAAAAAAAGATGAAACGAGATGAGTGGAACCATCTTATGATAGGGCCACCCGCGGAGTGATACTCACGAACAGTGAACAACTGGGGGAAGATTTCCAGCTCAGTGGTGTATATATACATACATACGGAGGGTGGCTCTATCAGGGCATTATTCTGAGCCTTTCAATTGGAACCCGAAAACATGCATGCCGACAACTATAACTTCTTCGTTCCGTAGCAGGCTTCAACTGTATCTACATTTTAATATTTAGATTGTTTGAATTAGGAGTATTCTCAACAAGTGCAGCGTTCTGCTCTCAGTGTTCCGCTGATATGAGATATAGTAACTGACTTGTATTCCTTCATGTGTACCTGGGCAGACGCAAGTCTAAACATGCATTTGTAAGTCATACAGTATCAAAGACATTATGATTTTAAGGAAGATTCACGCTGTTCTAGTTATAGCCGCTGCATACGGCATTCTAGGAACACCATTTGACCACAATTCCATTTATTGCACTTATATTTTACTTTTTAAATATGATATTGACCGTTGATCTGCTGTGAGCTTTGTCGGCATTGTAAATAGTTTTATTAACCTTATGAAAAACTCGGGTTGGCCCGATCGTCTTTATGTAGAAAGATACCTTGGAACTAAAATATTTCACATTGCTATGTCGGCGTCACGTTTTCTTCTGGCAGTTGTACTTTTATACGCAACCCCCAATAAACCGGGGTAGAGCGATGAAAATTGTTTCCAAAAAACCAAGGCTAGAGGTTGGACCACAAGAAACCTATAATAGGACCCTATATTGGGGTAAAGCTCGGCAATGCTTTTGGCAAGGTACCGCGACCACACCCCCTCCCCCTGAGGGGCGATGCCGGCTGGCGTCTGAGGGTTTCAGGCTAGCGGCCCGGAAGACGGTCATGCCGAGCATTCACGCCAATTATTGGACATAATTCGATTTAAATTGAGGGTTTTGCTACGAACAAGTCCGGCGTCGCACAACACGATTACCCTAAAAAAATGCTCCTTCTACGTAAGTTTTCGTAAATCATGAGATTATGTGATGTTGATACTCAACTAAACATAAAGTGTATTTTATAGTAGCTAAGCTTCGAAATAATGTTCGTGGGCACAGTATGCGGTCTGGTGCCTGCTTTGACAACAATAGGCACACTCGCTCCCCGGTAATTCATTACCTTTACTAGCACTGTAGCATAGTCCAGCTAGACTATTATTTTAATTAAAAAAATCAGTCAGTTTATATGCCGTCCGCATGCTTTTACAACAATAAGAACATGTTTCAACGTGCATCTGATATTATCCCGGCAGCTCCAGCTACTGTTCTCTTTATGCGTTATCGGGTATACTCGCACTAGCAGTTCATTGCGCAATTGTGCCTGTTATCAGGTGTGCGTACCCTTACTTGATTCGACCATGTAAACATAGCGTAACGTATTTTATCCACCCGTTCTCTTTCGTGTTTTTAGTGTAGTCGTCTGTGAATCAATTAGTCTTAAAACATTAAACGTACCAAAAATGCATCCCTAAGTTAGTCTATACCCGTACTGGGAGAAGGCGTGAATTCGTCATTTCAAATGTAAACTTCATAAGAAGAAACATTTAATTTTTGTTACGATGTGAATGATTGTTATTCTAGAGGTTCTATTTGAGTGTAGAATTGGATGCAGGGTGTATACAGTGCCTACTCGATGTTACAACTGATTACTGTCTATGAAAGGTGCACTGTCGACTATCAGTCAAGTCACATTAACCTTCGACTCTTCCCTTCTTCTTCGCAAATTTTGATAATTTTAGCCGTCAATTCGTTTATCACCACTACACGGTACGTTTTAAAATACGATCAGTGAGTGATTTGATAAGATATCATATCTTGATCCCGCTGCCGCTTCTCGTCCGTTCTCCGTCTTGACCTGCCAACTCAGGGGCCTAGGCCACTTGATTCATCTCCTTTCTTACAATATCCTCAACATATATTCCACGACACAACACCACTTTATAAAGGACGATTCTTTTTTAAATATTGTATATTTCATGCAAGGAACTTGCAACAAACAAATCCTCACTGTTCAACCACGTGTAAGTTTACCAATATTCCGTTGATGCAGGTAAATAGGGAAAGTCATTCGTACAAACTTGAGATATAAGTACGATATTTTACTAGAAACATCCAAAAAAATGAAGAAGAAAAGCAGAACGTAAACAATTGTCTTATCTGAGCAATGAATCTCTTGAATCTTATGCAATACCCCTGAGGCCATCCATATCGCTCACACTATTGTAGGCAGTAGTCACGACTCATTTTTAACACGATCAGCCTGATTCCGTAGACGCTAAACTTCCCCTTTGTGTATCATCCTACAATCGATTGAAATAAAATTGAATGTATTAATTTTGATAACATTTGTTTCGAGTAAACTATAAGGGGAAAACTTTGATTCAATTTATTTAGCTGATTCCTATTGAAGATTGTCATATTCATTGAAATTTAGAAAGTACGAATTTTCTTGAAAAACAATCCAAAAATGAGTGAAATACGAATGATTTCTCTAATTTGTCTACGGACGTATACGTCAAACAAACATATTATCTTAATATAATTAATACATGAATTCCACATCCATGGTTTATTTATAGTCTTGTATTCTGAAAATAGGTCCAAACCAAATACCTTCGATTTCTACCACATCGAGATTTTAACCGCAGGAGGAAATTGCTCATGTTTTACCCAAAGCTGTAGGTCTGAGCCGAAATGATAGGCCAGCTTATAATGTGAGAGAACCCACTTGGCTCACGCGGCTGCGCGTAGTTGACAATGGTCTAGAAGCAAGGACGATTTCCTAGTAGACGCTATCATTACCCAATAATAATAATAACTCCAGGAACATATTACCATGGCGTTGTTATTAGACCTAACCAAACCCTCCTTTGTTCTTCAATTATTTCAATTGTCACTCGGCGAGAGAGTTCTTAGTTCTGTCTCTATTCAGCTTGCATGCGACTTAGTAGTGATGAAAATGATGTTCTAATACAGTCATGTGCAGTCACAATTAGCTGCAGTATAGATTACAGCAATCATTGTGTTTCTATGGAAACAATGCGTTAACATGAATGCTGACACATGAGGAGAATTTTTTTTTTATTTTTTTTTATAAGATTATTATGTAAAAACCAAACTACTGAGAACGGATTGTATTTTCAAATTGGTCGGTCGATTTTATTTTTACGTTGAACATCTCTAATGAAATACATCTTGACTGTTTAATTTCATGCAAACCTTAGTTTTCTTTCCCGAAAGTTGGCCGGTGAGTGTGAATCAATCGTAAGCACTTCTAACTGTGCTCTTTAGATAGATCTCTCCCTCTCGTCTATCTGCAATCATAAGCTATCTACATTTCAGAGTTTACGATGAATTATAACATGTATTATCATTAGTAAAACACAGTAGAGTTGAGATAAAGCATTTGTTACGAATTATCGATCATATGGTTACTCATAACTTGTGATTGTGACGCAGTTCTGCTTGGAACTGTGTCAAGACTGCGACTGATTTATTTGTTAAAACATAATTCATGATTTTTTTAAATATGTTAATTCTAACATTATGGTTATGACTTTATTGAAAGTTGCTTTGCATTTGCACTTGCGCTTGTCACGTGTAATTATAACTGACGCTAGCACTAGCTCCCCAGATGATTAATTCCATGTGTTTACTTATAATCGTTACTGTTATTGTAATGTCCCAACAGAACACATGGCGTCATTCCAGCTAGGTTAGGATTGGCTCTAAAAATTATTGAAAACAAGAAAGGTGTGGTCTGAATAAAAACAATTTATGCCATTTAAAAATCACCACTAAATGATTGAAAGGTCACGTTTACATGTTTTAATTCATTAAATATTGATTGAGGTCATCGTAGAGGTAGTAAATAAATAAATTCATTCATACTTTCATCCAGCTGCACTTGTGTCACATAAATTAGCAATTCAAGTGTGACTAGGTATACGGTGCACACTGTACACGAAGGGTATACCTACAGAATATACAGCAAAGGTATACGGTGCACACTGTACACGAAGGGTATACCTACAGAATATACAGCAAAGGTGTACAGTGCACACTGTACACGAAGGGTATACGTAAAGAATATACAGCAAAGGTATACGGTGCACACTGTACACGAAGGGTATACGTACAGAATATACAGCAAAGGTATACGGTGCACACTGTACACGAAGGGTATACGTACAGAATATACAGCAAAGGTATACGGTGCACACTGTACACGAAGGGTATACCTACAGAATATACAGCAAAGGTATACGGTGCACACTGTACACGAAGGGTATACCTACAGAATATACAGCAAAGGTGTACGGTGCACACTGTACACGAAGGGTATACCTACAGAATATACAGCAAAGGTATACGGTGCACACTGTACACGAAGGGTATACCTACAGAATATACAGCAAAGGTATACGGTGCACACTGTACACGAAGGGTATACCTACAGAATATACAGCAAAGGTATACGGTGCACACTGTACACGAAGGGTATACGTACAGAATATACAGCAAAGGTATACGGTGCACACTGTACACGAAGGGTATACGTACAGAATATACAGCAAAGGTATACGGTGCACACTGTACACGAAGGGTATACGTACAGAATATACAGCAAAGGTATACGGTGCACACTGTACACGAAGGGTATACCTACAGAATATACAGCAAAGGTATACGGTGCACACTGTACACGAAGGGTATACCTACAGAATATACAGCAAAGGTATACGGTGCACACTGTACACGAAGGGTATACCTACAGAATATACAGCAAAGGTGTACGGTGCACACTGTACACGAAGGGTATACCTACAGAATATACAGCAAAGGTATACGGTGCACACTGTACACGAAGGGTATACCTACAGAATATACAGCAAAGGTATACGGTGCACACTGTACACGAAGGGTATACCTACAGAATATACAGCAAAGGTATACGGTGCACACTGTACACGAAGGGTATACGTACAGAATATACAGCAAAGGTGTACGGTGCACACTGTACACGAAGGGTATACCTACAGAATATACAGCAAAGGTATACGGTGCACACTGTACACGAAGGGTATACCTACAGAATATACAGCAAAGGTGTACGGTGCACACTGTACACGAAGGGTATACCTACAGAATATACAGCAAAGGTATACGGTGCACACTGTACACGAAGGGTATACCTACAGAATATACAGCAAAGGTGTACGGTGCACACTGTACACGAAGGGTATACCTACAGAATATACAGCAAAGGTATACGGTGCACACTGTACACGAAGGGTATACCTACAGAATATACAGCAAAGGTGTACGGTGCACACTGTACACGAAGGGTATACCTACAGAATATACAGCAAAGGTATACGGTGCACACTGTACACGAAGGGTATACCTACAGAATATACAGCAAAGGTATACGGTGCACACTGTACACGAAGGGTATACCTACAGAATATACAGCAAAGGTATACGGTGCACACTGTACACGAAGGGTATACGTACAGAATATACAGCAAAGGTGTACGGTGCACACTGTACACGAAGGGTATACCTACAGAATATACAGCAAAGGTATACGGTGCACACTGTACACGAAGGGTATACCTACAGAATATACAGCAAAGGTGTACGGTGCACACTGTACACGAAGGGTATACCTACAGAATATACAGCAAAGGTATACGGTGCACACTGTACACGAAGGGTATACCTACAGAATATACAGCAAAGGTGTACGGTGCACACTGTACACGAAGGGTATACCTACAGAATATACAGCAAAGGTATACGGTGCACACTGTACACGAAGGGTATACCTACAGAATATACAGCAAAGGTATACGGTGCACACTGTACACGAAGGGTATACCTACAGAATATACAGCAAAGGTGTACGGTGCACACTGTACACGAAGGGTATACCTACAGAATATACAGCAAAGGTATACGGTGCACACTGTACACGAAGGGTATACGTACAGAATATACAGCAAAGGTATACGGTGCACACTGTACACGAAGGGTATACGTACAGAATATACAGCAAAGGTATACGGTGCACACTGTACACGAAGGGTATACGTACAGAATATACAGCAAAGGTATACGGTGCACACTGTACACGAAGGGTATACCTACAGAATATACAGCAAAGGTATACGGTGCACACTGTACACGAAGGGTATACCTACAGAATATACAGCAAAGGTATACGGTGCACACTGTACACGAAGGGTATACCTACAGAATATACAGCAAAGGTATACGGTGCACACTGTACACGAAGGGTATACCTACAGAATATACAGCAAAGGTATACGGTGCACACTGTACACGAAGGGTATACCTACAGAATATACAGCAAAGGTATACGGTGCACACTGTACACGAAGGGTATACCTACAGAATATACAGCAAAGGTGTACAGTGCACACTGTACACGAAGGGTATACGTACAGAATATACAGCAAAGGTATACGGTGCACACTGTACACGAAGGGTATACGTACAGAATATACAGCAAAGGTATACGGTGCACACTGTACACGAAGGGTATACCTACAGAATATACAGCAAAGGTATACGGTGCACACTGTACACGAAGGGTATACCTACAGAATATACAGCAAAGGTATACGGTGCACACTGTACACGAAGGGTATACCTACAGAATATACAGCAAAGGTATACGGTGCACACTGTACACGAAGGGTATACCTACAGAATATACAGCAAAGGTATACGGTGCACACTGTACACGAAGGGTATACGTACAGAATATACAGCAAAGGTATACGGTGCACACTGTACACGAAGGGTATACCTACAGAATATACAGCAAAGGTATACGGTGCACACTGTACACGAAGGGTTTACCTACAGAATATACCGCGCATCATATCATGGATGAATACAGTAGCGACTACTGGATCGGAACCTTCAACGTGTCCATAAAAGTAATAAAACTCCACTTGGTACATTTCAACACGAATCCTTTGCAAGTGTTTGTTGGTCTGTCATAAATAAGTTATTACCTAACACTTGTACCATAATCCTAAAGTAAATAAACTTGCTCAGCACCTAGAGATGGCTGGAGAATAATAAGCGGTTATATAACGGACTCTATGGACACTTCCACCGTAAAACGTTTTCTCGATAAATGTAACCCGTCATCTATGTGTGTACACACTTGATTATTACGACATATTTCAAGTTAGATTGTAGTATTTACACATTTTTAGGTTATATTTAGATGTGTTATAAAAATTCTCCCAGTTAAAGTTGTCTTCCCTCTCTCTGTTTTTTAAAGTTGTCCTGAAAGTTGCATCCGACTGGATGATATTGTATGAGAAAGGGCGTGATCGCTCTAAACGTCTGGGTGGGATAAATGCAACAATACCAACCCAAAACTCCCTTCCAGGAAACTAAACTAGCATTAAATAATATGTCCACGATAGTCTGAAATCTGCACAGGTTTGTGATGTCTTTGAACATACGTACCTCAATGCATGCATAGTTACTATGGATGTATACAAAATAAAGGCGCACCGATATACACATAAATCAAACAAATTATCAAACACCAAGTAGAAAATTGCGGTTATAGTATTACGTTTAACGAGTTTTGTAAAATACCAAAAAACAGCGTTTTCATGATTGTTTAACATAATTTTCCAACCAATTAATTATACACATATTTGAACCTTTGGTTGTATTTTAAGTGCAAACATGCAACATTTAAAATATGTCCAATTCTTCTTGTGAGCAGAAACCACTTCTTACCTGTAAAGGTAAAGTGCGCTGTGTAACATACACAAACATAATACAAAACAATTAATTTTCTTTCTTTCTTTAACTGAACGCATCGCATGTAGCCCTATTGCTTTTGTTTGGCGTGTAATATCCTGTTGCTTACGTTTACGAAAGAATAATTAAACAAAATCGGTGTTCAAACAAGAATGACGTAAGTTTGCCTTATATGTTGTATCGCTCTCGTTTTCCTGTGCACGTGAATCGGATGATGGCAGGTATCCAGTGATGTGGGGTTCTAGCCGCCTTTGCAATTAATGCCCGAAGGTCACATGCGATAGTAACATTAGCTGTATGCTCGGCATGGAGTTGCATGTGTGATTGTGCCCATAGTTCCTGCACGCAACTCCATCCTGCCTGCCTCTGCCTTATAAACCTAACATTGGGGACATTCTTGGAAAAAAGGTTTCGTGTTGAAACCATCAGGTATCTTTTTTTTAAACCTCAGTTACGACAGTCTTGATATTTTCAATATGACTTATTCTTTGAAAAGACGTTGCCTAATTATTTTGTTGAAATGGGTTCATATGAACGTAATTTGGTGATCGGTTAGGCCAGATCTCATGGCTGAAGTCCAACTACCTAGGAGTTATGATCTGATTATCCCGGGGGGCGTGGGTACTTATTACGATAATACCCGGCCCTGGCGACAGAGATGTTTAACCTTATCAGTCCACAATATATAATATTCAAATTATTCCGATTTATAATTGTTCACACTCGCACCTAAATTCTCTGGCCCAATCATTACTTTAGCAAGCTGACAAAATAACATTGCTTTATTAGTTTCTTGGTAAAAATTGTAAACCGCACGAAATTTGTAAGACACTTTTTATTTATTGGGTATAGTTCATGAAGAATTGTTGATAAATAATGGTAAGCTCTAACAATGTTAAAGTTCATGAAAAATAAGAATTCAACTTAAAATGTTTAATATTTTTAGCCATTAAACCATCTAATTTTACCTTTCACAAATATTACAGTTACGATGAATAGTGTAATCATTTTCATTAGAAAAAAAACATTGTATATTTCTTATAAATTTATACTTACCCGGAGTTTTGCTGTTGTGACAGTGAATGATTAAGTCAGTGGAAACATTTGATTTTTATTGTGATACACTATCAATACGAGCATACTAGGCCTACAATTGATGCCTCCATCGCGACATGTTGGGGTTAATGGAGGGGGGGGGGGGGGGGGGGGGGGGTACGATTAAGAACGAAGAAGACATCCCATTCGCGCATTTGAGGGCGTATCAGACAATTTTTGGCTTTAGCTTAGAGATTATTGTGAGGTTATTGTAGGAAAGAAAAGAAAAAATATTTGTATAATTGAAACTACCGTAGAAAAGTGTGTAATTATCATTACCATAAAAGAATCAACCTAAATTATATACCATTGGTTTGGTATGGGCTGGTATTGAGGTCCTTTGTAGCGAGTGTACGTAGGAACATTGCACTTTCAACACCGGCGTCAACTGTGAAGTAATGCACAAAACTACTAGTGCATACAAATAACCATGCAATTCAACGGGTGGAGTTCTAGTTCAACTCTACACAAATATCGTTAACAACTAGAATCAGTCACACTATTGTTAACCTGTATGCTTTGCATATGCAATGTTATATTATTTATTGCAAACGAATGCAAATGAAGTTTAGGTCTAACATTGAATGGCCAAGAAGTCTGTTGTGTTCCTGCTTCCATCTATACCTCGGGCGTGTGCGCCTACCTTATGCAGCTTTCATCAAGAAATAGCGAAAAACTATCCGATAGTAATATATTTCTCTGGTATTGCCACCTGTTCGATGGTTTCATAAGTAGGTCGTCTGTACTTCCTGTCTTCGTAGGGACCACTTTCCTTACGCCCATTCACCGATAGAGGTGGCTCAGCGGTAAACGCAAGACTCTAATTCGGGAGGTCGCCGGTTCGGTCCCGGCCACCGGCAGTCCTGACTGAAGGTTTTTTCAGAGGTTTTCCTCAGTCGTAAAGGCGAATGCTGGGACTGAGTCCTACTAACAGCCCTCGGACATTCCTTCCCAACTATCCAAACACCCTAATAACCTAGTTAGTCACCTGAAGAGGGGTACATCAGGTAAAGCTGGTGTGCCCCCTATAACGGCTATTCCTACGAACAATTATTATTATTATTACGCCCATTCCCCCTGGACGTGGATGTCAGGCCTCCACTTTGCCATCACGTTCTTAATAAATATTACCCTTAAATAATCCTAGACAATGATCCGAGTTATTATTATTATTATTATTATTTATATTTGGGGGGGGGGGGGGGACAAGCATGTTGAACAGCATGTATAGTACCGTTGAGTTTAAAACTCAATGGTTACTCTCATGAGACGAATTACCATCTAATTAATTATTAGTTTTATACAGTTTTTCGGCGTTCATAGGATTTTTAGTCATGGTGTCACACATATCATTAGCTACAGAACCTCTGTGATATACCATATTATTGTTGCGAGCTGTTGTATTGGTTGTAGCTGTAGTCGGAGAACTGCTTGCTATAGTATAAGGTGGGCGGCAGCAGTCCTGCCTGGACCCCCCCCCCCCCACCCCCCTCACTACCAGAGAGAATCTAGCCCTGAGGCTTCATGCATCAATGGTGCGGCAACACACATAGGGTTGATCCATCGGTCAGCATCACACGGTTTCTTTTTGACTGAAAAACGTGTACAAGGTAAACGTACATTGGGCTGTTGGTCTTCTCACAGTTGCCAGCGTCGTACAAGCCATAAAATATACCTTTTGGTGGTTATACTTTTTGAATCGTAATATTTTTTCCTTTCCATCATCTGTATCGTTTGTTTTAAGTAAGACCAGCCTTCTCCCATGACGTGTCGGAAAAGGTCGACCAAATCAGGTAGATATATTGTTTTTTGTTGAACGCCAGGTTTTCCAAGATGCCAATTTCTGTAATGATGGTTCCAAGACCAGCCACTCACCGACTTGTGGTTTCTCAACTCGTAGAAAAGAGTTCGACTCATACTCAATGACATAACCAAGACAAGGAGAACAATAAATTGTGGGATAAAAAACTATAAATTCGAAGATGGAGGCAGTGAGTTCCAGTCATTGTGCACGCTATGTAATAGTGGGTTATGTCTATTCGGTGTCTGTCTGTCTGTCTGTCTGTCTGTCTGTCTGTCTGTCTGTCCGTCTGTCCGTCTGTCTGTTTTCTCGACTATTTACCTCGTCTCGTCTGTTAAATCCAACTGACTTCACGCGTTCAAAATTTTGTTTTCCATCACTCATCCATCTTCTGTGACTTCAGAAAACGTAGCAATTAATACTAGTCACATATTTCACGTCTGTAGTATAGTAAGCACTAATCAAAACACTGTCTATACAAATTGGCATATCTTGCCTTTTGCTCACACTGTTTTATGTGTTATGTGTTAGGTAGGCCTATTCAGCCTTGTGTGATTGCTCTTGATAGGTGTATTCTGTCGACTGAACGAGCTCAGTCAAACCACTCAGTCAGTAATCTTTGGTCAACCCACGAAGTGTTAATTTGTTATCTGTGGTGAAACACACTCGTTTGCGGAGACCGGGACATGGTGCGTTTATACTGCATTGCGTGCATACTGCATAGTAATTTAGGACATTGGCTTTCCTTTATGGTGCGTTTAGTGCGTGCATAGTGCACACTACATACTGCATATTGCACACTGTATACTGCACACTACATACTGCATATTGCACACTGTATACTGCATACTAATTTAGGACCTTGGCTTTACTTTATTGTGCGTTTAATGCGTACATACTGCACACTACATACTGCATATTGCACACTGTATACTGCACACTACATACTGCATATTGCACACTGTATACTGCATACTAATTTAGGACCTTGGCTTTACTTTATTGTGCGTTTAGTAAGTGCGTGCATACTGCACACTGTATACTGCATACTAATTTAGGACCTTGGCTTTACTTTATTGTGCGTTTAGTGCGTACATACTGCACACTACATACTGCATATTGCACACTGTATACTGCACACTACATACTGCATATTGCACACTGTATACTGCATACTAATTTAGGACCTTGGCTTTACTTTATTGTGCGTTTAGTGCGTACATACTGCACACTACATACTGCATATTGCACACTGTATACTGCACACTACATACTGCATATTGCACACTGCATACTGCATATAAACTTAGTGTTGCTTCGGAGTCACTTTCACAGCCATTGCGTCACTGAAATTAAACGTAGAGTTTGGGGAGGGGGAGGGGGAGAGGGAGGGGAGGCACTGACGCACTTTTATCTTTTCTTGGTTTTTGTTCGGTGGGGTGGGGGTAAATGCATCCTTAGGGATAGGGGTTTTTCTCAACGATTTTCCGTAGCATTAAAAAGTCTTCATATGATCAATGCTCGTATACACTGATTGCGTGCGACACGTGGTCGGGAAACACTTTACTATCTGTCTGTGAGTTCAACTGAATTCCATGGCAGTGCAACGCAATGTTGCACAACAGGCTGGAGAGTGGAACTGCATTATGATGGCTGTTTCTTGAGCTACGTATCACGCGGGCATGCTATATTTTGTTTTTATTTGTATTAATGTTCACATTTCTATTTCTGCATGCATGACACTTTGTTACATGGTACAAGACAAACAAAGAAGCCCTCTGCCCCGTAGTAGGCCTACACAGTGCCCGTTACTCTCATTCTGGCATTACATTTTTGAACGTTTGGAAGTAATATCGTGAGACTGAAATACATAGAATTGAATAATGACAGACTACAAGAAGTGTGTACTCGTCAAGTGTAAACATTTATACAATTAATAACAGAGTAGAAAATAAATTGTTCAAAAGAAGAAATTATTTAAAATATTGCTTTATACTAATTTTTTCTATCCATCCATTTTCAATTCACGAATAAGAGAATTTCCACAACTACACAAAAATATTGATTTTCCTAAACGTTCTGGCCCAAGCAGGAATTTAGGCCATTCTTGCGGTGTTAAAGGAAGTCCCATGTCACTAATCGACCAACATCGACATGTTCGGGCAACATAAACATACCCCGACAACCGTAAACGTATGCTTTGGGGTTAAAAGCGATTTCATTGTATTCCGATCTGATCTCAGTGTAGTAGGTAACAGTTTTCTATTATTCGTCGCTAAAATCGAACGCAACCAAATGAGCCAGTGACGGGCGTCTCACGCATGATATAGCTCTATAGGTGGGCCGTTCTGATGGATGGACACAATTTTTCTTCTTTAATTGACTTTAAAAGGTAGTTTTTTTATTTATTTTTTTTTACGTGAAATTGTAATGGAAGTTTGTTATAAAAACTGTCTCTGTTAACTACCACACTGTTGCAGTACCTACTCGAGAAGAAAACAGACACTATTTGTCAAAGGTGGTATATAGGCCTACAGTTGAGTGCAATATAATTTATAAACGGTTCAAATTAGTTATATTGATTGAAGAGTGGAGCTGCAAGATCGAGCGGATCTGCTTCACGCCTGTTAGTGAATCAGCGGTGTCTTATATCCGTGTTCTTATATTTTATTTCCAAGCCCAATTCACTTAAGAATAATACTTTAGGGAAACTCTTCCCAAAGGGGAAAACGTTGAAAATGAACAGTTTTTTTATATTCAGTATTACGATTATTCTTATGTTTGTCGCTATTGGGTGGAAAGCAAGTAAATAAACATAAGCGACTTGTAAAACCTTGCTTTTCAATGATGTTCCTGTTATTTTGCAAATTTTATGTTACAACTACTAATTTACAAAGGAGGACAAAATAAATACAACACTGAATAATTAACAAGGAAAAAAATTAACCGTCAAGATGCCAACCTACAAAAAATGAATTAGTGAAACAAATCCAGTCTTTTTGTTGTTAAAACTTATGGACATATTTAAATAATTGTTTACATTTAATCCACACCAACAATGTCGACACTAGATAAAAGTTTTGGAATTGTAACTTTAACCGTAATTTTGTAAAAAAATATTTAGTTTCTATTTACGGGAATTAACATTGGTTTCTTTACAGTGTTCCACTTAGATGATTCTCATTTGAGGACCATTGCAGTTAGATGCACATACTATGCATAGAAAATGGCGTGTACAAAGAGCACTTTCTGAAACTACTTTTGGAATTTCGATAACTGTAATAGAATGCCAAGAATGACGTGGTATGTTTGATGACTTTTACGGCAACCATGCAAAAGTTAACAACGAACTTTGTTGACGATTTAAATAGCTTTTATCGTGGTTTACATGCGGTTATTGTATGATTTAACAATATCACGTTTTAGGTCTAGTCTGTACCTACATTATGCAACTTTTTATACACAGATAAGTTTAATAGTTTATGAATTAGAGCCTATTGAGCAAGAGCACGGTTGAAAGAAATTATGCGGAAATCCATTGAAAAATCAACTTGAAGGTTTTACTTTATTTAAAGAAAACTTCTTGACGGATTTATATAATATTTTGTGCATTTATTAGCAACATATCGAGAAGTAATATACACAAACTCTAAGGTTGTAACTTGAACCGCCGTCTTGTAAAAAAATCATATGTTTATTATTAAGGTATTTTTTTCTTGTAAGAGTAATATGATATGCAAATGATGTGTTTGATTTACTAAAAAAAAAAAAATCGCTCGTCTGGCAACGCGGAGCGTTTTCCTAGTAGAAATAATAGAGGCATTGGGGCCCATCTACTCTCGTGCGAGTGTGTTTAGAGAATCACAGCGTACTACTGCATACAGAGTCATTTGAGGCAGCTGGTATGTAAAACGAGAGACGCAGTGGACGCAGTGTGTTGTCCTTTTGCTTTAGAGTCATCACGGAAACCGTTCCAAAGAAAATATGTACAGGCTACATAGCTATTTTAAAGGCCAGATTCATTTTATTTTTATCGTTTTATCTGCATGGGAGAGGAGATAGGAGTGTTATTCATCTGGATACACGCTGGTGCATTATATGAAACATTCTTTTCTATAGCCCAACTAGTTATCATAGTAAGCTCTTTAGATCTTGCGCAGATCGGTGACATCAGAATGAAGATGCTGCATTTTCGTTTACCTTAACCCGACATACAACCCAGGGGAAAAAACTGAATTCACGCTGGTATGGGACGATGTGAAAGATTGTGTCTTATATGTTGAGCGGTGTTCGGGATGTTTGTTTTCAGTTGTGAATGTTCTTGTGTACAATTGGTATACGGTAGATAACATCACCATGCACGGCTTGAGTGCTTTATGGAGTTTTGAGTTATGCCATCAACATGGCTGCTCTCTGTCTAATAGGCTAATGCTGAATGCAACGTTAGGTCAGTGATGTATTCAACATTCAGACCAACTGTGCAACGTGATTGAGATGAATGCGAGAACCAGCTGGGAAATATTATGGGCCAAAGTGACGTCGCTTCTACCGGCGATAATAGGCTATACCAACGCAACAATAATATAGAGGGAAAGGATAAAATTTGAAATAATAATAATAATAATGGTTTACATTATTTTTAGGGGGTACGAAATGTTTAATACATTAATAACTCAACACAATTAATTAAATGTCTGCACATTTTTTCGAAAGTAGGTAGAGTGAGATATGAGGTATACCTAAATACAGTTGCACATTATTGATAAAATTGGCCCAACCTAAGTATTCTCGACTAACTTAATTATGGATAATGTACTACCTTACTACTATAGTTAACACTAAAACTGGATACAACTTAGGATATAAAAAATATTTTCTAAAACCTTTAATAATTTGATATCAGTGTCTATACGTAGATTGTGTATTTGATTACACTAATGGATATTGTAAAATGATGGTGCTTAGATGTGTGTGCCAGGAACCCGTAAGTCTATGCTTGGTTGACCCAGCCACAGTGCCACCTTGACCCTCATTTCAATCTATGAAACGAGGCTGACAACTGAATCGCGTGCATCACTAACAATAGTATTCGAGACGTACTTGGTTGGCTTGATTGAGTCTATCAGCTTCTGTTTAAGATATGTTATGACATGTGCGTTGATCGTGTCATTCAGCTGGTGGCCCCACATTCCCATTCGTCTCTTGGAACTGTTTATCGCTAAAGATGAATCAATCAACTCGTTTTATTGCCGCCGAGGGTAGTGGTAAAAGCAGCGCACTCCTTCTTACGATATCATCTTCGCTGTAGAAAGTAAGAGCACTCCCAGATACATCAACAGAATATCACCTCGGTACTATCAAGATAATACATCGCAAACTCCGCGTGGTTTGTCTCGTGTCACAAAGTCGCCCGCTAATCAAGTATGAATTACATGGAAATACATTGTGGATTTAAATCGGATTACAATTTCGTTAATTCTGTTGTTTCATCAAGGTGCTAGCTCAGACTAAACGTTTTTGCCTACTATTTGCATATCGCTCCAGGCAGCCTTCCTCTCACATCGAACGTCCCAATGAATTTCATTCAAAAGCTTTGCAATGAATTGTCATATTTTCAATCAATTTGTCTTCGTTTCTGAGTGCTTGATTGACATTATTGTTAACGTAATTTTGCTGTGTATTTCATAAGAGGGTTTCCCGAGTAAAGCAATGATCGTTGAAAAGATGAAAGAACATAAACAATTACAAAGTCGTATCTCTTATATTACCAGTTCCATTACTTTGGTGTCTGCTACGTGGAATGTTCTGAAATCGATCGTGAAGGTCGCTTGAGACGTTGCGGACTAGTGGTGGATGACTGGATGGTGGAGGATGGGTGGAACGAGACGCGAGGTGACGAAGTGCGAACTAGTAGTTGACTGGCTCGAGTAGTCGGGTAGTCGGGTTCGGATCCTCGGGCACCCGATGTGATTGGGTTACAGCTGCAGGTGACCGGACCTGGACTCGCACGAAACACGTGGGAATTCTCCTACTGCCGCTGGCGAATATTAACCCTTGGTTCGTCGTTACACATCTACACACATACACATCTAACGCAGTGACCGGTGACCTATTCATCGTCACTTACACGTCACAGAATACACAGCCAACGCAGTGACCGGTGACCTATTCATCGTCACTTACACGTCACAGAATACACAGCCAACGCAGTGACCGGTGACCTATTCATCGTCACTTACACGTCACAGAATACACAGCCTACGCAGTGACCGGTGACCTATTCATCGTCACTTACACGTCACAGAATACACAGCCAACGCAGTGACCAGTGACCTATTCGTCGTCACTTACACGTCACAGAATACACAGCCTACGCAGTGACCGGTGACCTATTCATCGTCACTTACACGTCACAGAATACACAGCCAATGCAGTGACCGGTGACCTATTCGTCGTCACTTACATGTCACAGAATACACAGCCAACGCAGTGACCAGTGACCTATTCATCGTCACTTACACGTCACAGAATACACAGCCAACGCAGTGACCGGTGACCTATTCATCGTCACTTACACGTCACAGAATACACAGCCATCGTAGTAACCGGTGACCTATTCGTCGTCACTTACACGCCACAGAATACACAGCCAACGCAGTGACCGGTGACCTATTCGTCGTCACTTACACGTCACAGAATACGCAGCCAACGCAGTGACCGGTGACCTATTCGTCGTCACTTACACGTCACAGAATACACAGCCAACGCAGTGACCAGTGACCTATTCGTTGTCACTTACACGTCACAGAATACACAGCCATCGTAGTAACCGGTGACCTATTCATCGTCACTTACACGTCACAGAATACGCAGCCAACGCAGTGACCGGTGACCTATTCGTCGTCACTTACACGTCACAGAATACACAGCCAACGCAGTGACCGGTGACCTATTCGTTGTCACTTACACGTCACAGAATACACAGCCATCGTAGTAACCGGTGACCTATTCATCGTCACTTACACGTCACAGAATACACAGCCAACGCAGTGACCGGTGACCTATTCATCGTCACTTACACGTCACAGAATACGCAGCCAACGCAGTGACCGGTGACCTATTCATCGTCACTTACACGTCACAGAATACACAGCCTACGCAGTGACCGGTGACCTATTCATCGTCACTTACACGTCACAGAATACACAGCCTACGCAGTGACCGGTGACCTATTCGTCGTCACTTACACGTCACAGAATACGCAGCCAACGCAGTGACCGGTGACCTATTCATCGTCACTTACACGTCACAGAATACGCAGCCAACGCAGTGACCGGTGACCTATTCGTCGTCACTTACACGTCACAGAATACACAGCCAACGCAGTAACCAGTGACCTATTCGTTGTCACTTACACGTCACAGAATACACAGCCATCGTAGTAACCGGTGACCTATTCATCGTCACTTACACGTCACAGAATACGCAGCCAACGCAGTGACCTATTCATCGTCACTTACACGTCACAGAATACACAGCCAACGCAGTGACCGGTGACCTATTCATCGTCACTTACACGTCACAGAATACACAGCCATCGTAGTAACCGGTGACCTATTCGTCGTCACTTACACGCCACAGAATACACAGCCAACGCAGTGACCGGTGACCTATTCGTCGTCACTTACACGTCACAGAATACGCAGCCAACGCAGTGACCGGTGACCTATTCGTCGTCACTTACACGTCACAGAATACACAGCCAACGCAGTGACCAGTGACCTATTCGTTGTCACTTACACGTCACAGAATACACAGCCATCGTAGTAACCGGTGACCTATTCATCGTCACTTACACGTCACAGAATACGCAGCCAACGCAGTGACCGGTGACCTATTCGTCGTCACTTACACGTCACAGAATACACAGCCAACGCAGTGACCGGTGACCTATTCGTTGTCACTTACACGTCACAGAATACGCAGCCAACGCAGTGACCAGTGACCTATTCGTTGTCACTTACACGTCACAGAATACGCAGCCAACGCAGTGACCAGTGACCTATTCGTTGTCACTTACACGTCACAGAATACACAGCCAACGCAGTGACCAGTGACCTATTCGTTGTCACTTACACGTCACAGAATACACAGCCATCGTAGTAACCGGTGACCTATTCATCGTCACTTACACGTCACAGAATACACAGCCAACGCAGTGACCGGTGACCTATTCATCGTCACTTACACGTCACAGAATACGCAGCCAACGCAGTGACCGGTGACCTATTCATCGTCACTTACACGTCACAGAATACACAGCCTACGCAGTGACCGGTGACCTATTCATCGTCACTTACACGTCACAGAATACACAGCCTACGCAGTGACCGGTGACCTATTCGTCGTCACTTACACGTCACAGAATACGCAGCCAACGCAGTGACCGGTGACCTATTCATCGTCACTTACACGTCACAGAATACGCAGCCAACGCAGTGACCGGTGACCTATTCGTCGTCACTTACACGTCACAGAATACACAGCCAACGCAGTGACCGGTGACCTATTCGTCGTCACTTACACGTCACAGAATACACAGCCAACGCAGTGACCGGTGACCTATTCGTCGTCACTTACACGTCACAGAATACGCAGCCAACGCAGTAACCAGTGACCTATTCGTTGTCACTTACACGTCACAGAATACACAGCCATCGTAGTAACCGGTGACCTATTCATCGTCACTTACACGTCACAGAATACGCAGCCAACGCAGTGACCTATTCGTTGTTACTTACACGTCACAGAATACACAGCCATCGTAGTAACCGGTGACCTATTCATCGTCACTTACACGTCACAGAATACGCAGCCAACGCAGTGACCGGTGACCTATTCGTCGTCACTTACTACACGTCACAGAATAGGCTACATATCTAACGCAGCGACCAGTGACCTACAAGATAAATAGGGAGGAGAGGGATGACATGTTTTAAAAATTTAGTGTAGATGGATCGAGTTTCCCCCCAGATACGTTTCTATAACGAAATCCAAACCGCAAGAATTGCAATTTCACTTTCTAGTGCGCCCATGTGGGATGCAAAGAACTAGTTTACTCTCACTGTACTCGTGGCGCGGTGCGCACTGCGTAGTGAAGGGTGGTGAACTGGTGGTGATGTTCACTCACGCCGCTGACATTCAGTATAATACCACTGTGTGATGTGTTATCATATTTAGGAGAGGGGGCTTTTGTTTCTTTAAGATGTAACGTGCCATCACATTAAATACAATGTTTAACATAATATAGCTTTTTAGTCGGGACTAAGCGAAGACAAAGACATGTCGAAAACCTGTACTCTAGCGATAACATTAGCATGGCTTCGGCGAAGATACCCATAACTTCACAACCAATGGGACGTTTTACTCGGCCCGAACGAAGACTATTCTTATTTGCGTCGCTTGTAAAAATGACTTGCAACCATTACATGCAATCGGCCGGACCGGGTGGGAAGAATGGCGTGCTTTCAGTACTTGGTTAGGCTCCCTACCGCTTAGATGTTGCCCTTAGCAGGGAAGAATACCTCTTCCTCAAAAACCGCACAAGATTTTCATTTTTAATTTATATTTCAAGAATGAACTTCGAAATCGAAAATCTGAATCAACAGCGCACTCAAGTTTGGTAAGCCCTACATGCAGAATGCTCTGAATTGTGTCTTATCTTACATTATAATCATTATGGTCTTGATTTCTAATTAATTTTATTACTAATAATCGATTTAATAATCAAAATAACTACGCTAATGGTTATAATATTTCATTCGGTCTGTAGGGCTTATCAAAACACAGTGCGCTGTTGGCTCAGATTTTCGATTTTGTAAAGGTCATATCATATCACCCCACCACCTTTAAAACTAATTGTTCTTCTTCCCCTGTCGAAGAAGTTCTCACACTCTTTTGCCCGTAAATATCACGTTACCACTGCCTTCCGTTCAAACAACCCCGGTAAAAGATCAACAGCCATGCGATTCTCTCAGAACATAACTAATATTATATTAATAGATAACTGCTTTCTAAAAATTGTTAGAAATGTGAACGCGGCGTTTGCGTTCTTGTATGTACATTTTTGTATATAATTTCTTTTCTTTTTGGTTTGCCAGTAGTAACCATTGTTGATGTTTCGTCTCAGTCCGTCTTGCTTATTAAATGATGTGGCAAAATGACCGTGGAATACGATTGATCACCAGTTGTATTTTCAAATGTTGCAATTAGAGACCACTGCATTAGGCCAATAGCCAATAGTTGCCGATGTGCTTCAGTTTGGTAAATTGCTTCGTGCAAAGGCTCAGTGTTAGAGATCGCCGGCTCGACTCCCGCTATCGCAGTCACAAAGCGATCATTGGGCATCCTTCCCAAACACAATACCTACCTGGTTAGTTACCTATAGGCGGCCATTCATTTTGCCTGGGTTAGGTTTTAAACAGAAAATTATTGTTTTTGATCTCTAGTATATTCATATATACTTACAATAAAAATCAACGTGTATATTTCTTCCAATTTCTTGTGTTCAATAATATATAGATACGCATAACAATGTATAACAAGTTTCCCAGTATTGTCGTTTTGCCATCGCAATGGAGGCAAGGCACATATTGCAACATGTAGTAGCTATATGAAAATACATTACCAAATGTTTCCTTCTTCTTATCAATATGTAGACATGAGAGATTGATGACTGGCCATGCAGCGCAGGCACGTGGATCACAAAGGACACGTCATCACACCGTCATATTCAAACAGACATGCTAATTCCGTTGACTAAGCATACACGTGAAGGACTGCATCTCATTTGTGTGTACAACACAATGATAACAACAGTATCGGGTGTCAGTCTTTGTTTGCATGCTATACATAGCCTAGTATATACTGTATATAGCAACGCTTTGGAGCATTTACAATGTCCATCGATTTAATGGTAATCTTTGTAAATCGGTGTTTTGACTGAATAGGATAAACATAAATAAATAACCGAGGTGAAGCAAGTAATATTTAGATAGGTTGCACGGACTGGTATACACCCGGAAATGTAAAATGTCTGTTCCGTTGCATTTGTTTTGTATTTATCCTAGTTTGCGTTCATATTGCCCACGTTTTCATTCTCTTTGCCCTGTATGACAACTACATAGAATATTCTTTTAAAAGACAAGTTCGAGTATAATAGATTAAACATACTAAGCGTTTGTGTTTTTATTCAAAGAAAAATTAAAAACTTTCATAACATTCCTATTATTCCTGAAACCGCATTCAGAGCCGCTCAACCATGCAGCCAACTCGCACTGCCGGCTATAGAGAAGGGAACATGCGAGCAAGTGCAGCCAACTCGCACTGCCGGCTATAGAGAAGGGAACATGCGAGCAAGTGCAGCCAACTCGCACTGCCGGCTATAGAGAAGGGAACATGCGAGCAAGTGCAGCCAACTCGCACTGCCGGCTATAGAGAAGGGAACATGCGAGCAAGTGCAGCCAACTCGCACTGCCGGCTATAGAGAAGGGAACATGCGAGCAAGTGCACCCTTAATTAATGGTGGAGCATAAACGGTTCATATTTCTACAACCAGGAAGTTTTCCGTATCCTACATTGCTTTATGAAATACGAATTACTAAAAGTCCTTAAAACGAAACTCGTATAATTCTAATTAAATAACGATCTCTCTCTCTCCCCCCCCCTCCCCAGACAAAACACACTATTTAGTTTTCGCGATCATCTAAAATAAATCTTAACTTTTACAAATTATGAACTGCAAAGTATTTAGTTGCAAACTAAAATATTTGACCATTTTGTTGGACCAGTTCAAAACATTTGTAGCTTCTTGTAAATATTTAACTGGCGTTCATCGTAACTGGCTTCTTAGTTGAGCTGATGTACATTGTTGTACCGACTGCAGAACGCAGAGCAGAAGGCTTCCGTTGAACGGTTGAACCTGTGGTTGAACGGTGGCCCGAGCCGGTCAACCCTAAGCATATCGGACACTCTCGCCACCATCAAAATCAGATCCTGATGAATGAACCTCCGCTATGATTTACACTGACGGTTTAGAATGGTATAGCGACCTGCTACAACGTGCGGGAGACATATGGTAGTGCATGCCCAGCAAATGTGGGTGTAGACTTAACCCAATCATTCATTTACCAGATCAAAATTATTGTGTTGTCTTAATACAAAACAATAACTTATGAGTTGGTCAGTCCAGATCAAGATTTATGTGTATTTAAAGAGCAAGGATTTTTGACAGATCAAGTGGGCGAAACGGAATTCTAAATCATTCAAATCATTAATTGTGTATCTGACTATCAGAAGCTATTAGTAGCTGTAACCATCATATATCCTACTGCAAACTTGGTGGTTCAGTTTGTGTTTCTGGCACTCCACCCCCTTCGAATCCATTATGTTGGCAGTATCACAAGACGCCATCGTTAATTATAATTTCCTCTTCTGGGTGTTTGTATTGGATGATGCGCAGCGAGATCAAGCCTGCAAGTTGCACTAGTGTGCATGGGAACCAATTATAGCGTTGATTAACTAGACTACTTTCTCGGATCAAATGCTACATCCGGTACCGCTACATGTCATATCAATATCAGGCGACAATCCTAGGCGTATTTCTCATTTCTAAAGTAGGAATTAAAGAAAATGTGTGGAATGTTATTTGAAAGTACAATAAATAGTATAATTTATATTTTTAGTCTCTGTAGGTCAGGCCTTACCAAAAAATTGTAACTGGCAATCTTTCTATTATCATATATATATATGACTACGAAAATACATGAAAATAGTATTATTAAAAAGTATAAATGTCCCCCACTGAAAATCAGTTCTAGTAACTAAGTAGGTAGACTATACATGTATTTACTTTATATGTTTATTTTTTTAATGCTGATAAAGATATACTACTAGTACTGCTCAGTAAACAGAATCGAGCATGGCCCCGGGCCCGAGTCCGGTAATTCTGGTCCCGAAATCAACCACACAGGGCTCTAGAACGGGAGTGAACAAGGATTTAATCCTATGACATATACACGCAAGTTGGGAATTGAATCCCAATCTCACTCCTGCAATTGCATGTATATTGTATACTCGAGACTAACTGTGGCATTTAGAACTTACAGCATATAATAGTGTGAATGAGAAGGTCCTTATGGACAGTGTATTGGCCCAGAAAGCGCGGACAGAAACGGGTGTTTTCAACTTCAACTTGCGTGGCAAGGCGTTGGCTCATTTGTATTTATGTTGATGTCAACTAATAAATAATAATATCCCGCAAGTAGTTTGCTTGGCCTTTCGTTGTATTTCATCCTTCTAATTATTACTATTACTTGACTGGTATTCCTGGTGTGTGCATGTTTGATGGGCATTCGACATGGGAGGTTGGGAACTATTCGACTAAATTCAACGTTATTTTCATACAGTTTGGCCAATTGTTAAACATTAACTTATCAGTTGGATGCCTAATACCTACTTATTGTCATGTTGATAATATTATGCGATTGGATATCTTGGATCTACTAAATTCTAAACAAAATATGTTCATCTTCCAATCTTGTTTCAAGGCTAGGTTGGTGTGTGATATTATTCTTCCAATGGATTAGCCATTAGCGGCTCAGTAACATGGGTAGCTGGCTTCATCGTGTTAATCTTCTTATCACGAGTAAGATTAGTGAGCTAGTGTACTATTGAGCCTACTATGTGGCACCCGGGCCCTGCCCGTTTTTGTGGTGAATGGTCAACAAAGGTTATATTTCAACTATCAAATTATGATGGATATCTTTAAACAACATAAATAAATACTGTTTTAAATTTAAATCCTACTAGCTCCAAACCCGAAGTATAATGTAATCTTAGTATAACTAAATACAACATTCTTTAGTATTTCTTTTTTCGTTTTTATTCAGTTACATTTACAATCACTGTTTCTTTCAAAATAAATAAAATGAGCCAACACATTATTTTTGTCTGAAATGGACTGTGTTAAGGCATCCCTGGTCGAGAACATACATTTTATTGAATTTAAAATCATTGTGGAATGCATGTTGTTAAAATAAACATAAAATAATCCAATCGTGTAATTTTACTTAAAGTGCTCAATTAACGACACCACTAAAGAACAAAAACTGTGAAGACTACTTGGTGCTAATCAATTACTGGTGCGCAATTTAATTCTTACTAAATGTGCTGGATTGGGTTTGCTTTTCACGACTTCTTTTATGTTCTAATATTTGTTCGCATTGCGAAGTGGAAGTTGGACGAATCTGCACTATTGCATCAAGTTTGTAACCATAGTTTTGTTATTCGTGTTACCAATATTTCAAAGCAGCTTATTCTGTGCACGGTTTTCTTGCGACAAGTTTTACTGTTGGCATTGCAGACAATTATAGCTTACCAGGTTTACAAACAGTGCTCCGTTTTTGTTGCAATTTGCTTAAGTGCCAGGTCTTTCATTGGCTGTGATATAGTAGAATATGACGTTTTGGGATATCTCTCCCTACCTCCCCCCCTCCCTTCTTAACACCCCCTTAATAAAACAAAAACAAAAAACAATATACTTTTACCTTGTTACTATTGCTTAACTGTTGGCCAGAAGTTGTCTCCCTTCTGCCATCAGATTACTCAATCTCGATTATCCTTGTTTAAAGGCAATATATGCCCATGAAGATGATAGCTGCGTTATTCTTCCTCTTGCTCGTTGTTATGGTTTTAGATGAGGGATGACGAGAGTAAAGCGGGTAGTATAGCTTCACACTCTCAGGGGAAAGCATGCTCCCTGGCTTCACACTCTCAGGGGAAAGCATGCTCCCTGGCTTCACACTCTCAGGGGAAAGCAAGCTCCCTGGCTTCACACTCTCAGGGGAAAGCATGCTCCCTGGCTTCACACTCTCAGGGGAAAGCATGCTCCCTGGCTTCACACTCTCAGGGGAAAGCATGCTCCCTGGCTTCACACTCTCAGGGGAAAGCATGCTCCCTGGCTTCACACTCTCAGGGGAAAGCATGCTCCCTGGCTTCACACTCTCAGGGGAAAGCATGCTCCCTGGCTTCACACTCTCAGGGGAAAGCAAGCTCCCTGGCTTCACACTCTCAGGGGAAAGCATGCTCCCTGGCTTCACACTCTCAGGGGAAAGCATGCTCCCTGGCTTCACACTCTCAGGGGAAAGCATGCTCCCTGGCTTCACACTCTCAGGGGAAAGCATGCTCCCTGGCTTCACACTCTCAGGGGAAAGCATGCTCCCTGGCTTCACACTCTCAGGGGAAAGCATGCTCCCTGGCTTCACACTCTCAGGGGAAAGCATGCTCCCTGGCTTCACACTCTCAGGGGAAAGCATGCTCCCTGCACAGATGATACCGTAACAATTAGGAGAATCGGACTCAAGCCGCAATTGACAGGTAATTGTATTTTAGATGTCTGATTATTTCTGAACAATTAAAATAGAAAATATGAATAAAATTAACATGATCTATTCAGTCGTCTTTATGATCAGTGTCGATGTGACGAAAGATTCCACGGTGTCAATGAACAGGGAGGTCTTCTGGTCTTATATCTGGTATCGGATGTTTTGGTTCATAAGCGGCCGACTCTAAACGAAGTCGGTTGCTATTTCAAGTCGTAAACATACAACAAATTGAAGAGTATGTAATATTGCGCTCGGAAATACTTGGGTACTATATTTTAGACCGCGAGTATGAACCATTCATTTACTGTACGAAATGTTGTAGCTGTTAATAGTTTCATATCTAATTTTTGTTATAGACATACGTATAATAATGGTAACTTTCCGTAGGATAACCCTGATGTACGTAAGGCGCACACTAGCTTTATCTGATGTCCTTATTGATGTATCATTGTTAGGGTTATGTCGGAACAGTGAGTACCACTCGTCTTGGGAATGAGGAAAACATCGGAATAAATTTATCTAAATATCATTGTTATGTTATGTCAGATTCCCCCAAAACCCTAGATCGAGTGGTCTCTTTTTTTCTTGCAATAGTGAAGTATCGAGTGCCGGCTTTTAAACATTGCACCAAACAGGAAATTATGCAATCTTTAAATATTGACAGCCTTACTTCTCGCAGAGTACGATCTGACATGGCTTTTCTGCATCGCATTGTTAACGGTCATGTCAGGTCGGACATTCTTGTTTCGCTGTTTCCGCTCCGAATACCTTCTCGTACAACTCGTCTCACCAACCTATTCCACACTTCAACCCCCCGACTATCTATTACCAAAAGATCGCTTTTCTACCGCCTACCTACTATATTTAATTATTTTCCCCAATCTTCTTTGTATGACATATTTGCCAACAACTTAAAATCATTCCTTACCTCAATTCGCCTTTATGTAAGCCAGTAGTTACCAGCAGAGGATGCGCCGGCCGATGCGACTCTCACCTGTATGCATGTATTGGTTGTTAAAAAAAAAAAAAAAAAAATGTATAGTGTTATAATGTTACGTTTGAAGGTTTAATGTAAAATGGCTGTATAGCTGTATTTAAATCCTGAATAAATAAATAAATAAATAAATAAATAAATAAATAAATAAATAAATAAATAAATAAATAAATAAATAAATAAATAAATAAATAAATAAATAAATAAATAAATAAATAAATAAATAAATAAATAAATAAATAAATAAATAAATAAATAAATAAATAAATAAATAAATAAATAAATAAATAAATAAATAAATAAATAAATAAATAAATAAATAAATAAATAAATAAATAAATAAATAAATAAATAAATAAATAAATAAATAAATAAATAAATAATAAATAAATAATTGAAATAAACGTAACATAGTTGATCTAACTAAAGTAAGGCACCACTTGCAAAACGTTTAGCAATAAATGCTAGAATCGTTAATAATTAACTGGCTTGAGCGTATATTATTAGTTAGCTATTATTGTATTTCTTTACGCTTACATAAATTGATTACCTTATCTGTGAAACTCAATGAAAAATAATTCCGAACTTCTAAGGACAAATAAGTTTATCATTACGTATAAACCCCGTCAACCCCCCCCCCCCCCCCAAACACTTGTAAATTCCTGAATTAAGCGTATAGACAGTTTCTAAGGACGGTGGTGCCATCGTTTAAAACGTTGAATTCCTACACTAAACAATTCTCGATTTCTCGTTGTAATTGGGGCAATGGTAAAATGTGAACATGATTTTCTTCCTTTGTATGTGCGGATATCCATCAGAAAATCAATGTTATAATAAAGTCTAACGAACACCAAAAAGCTGACCGGGCGAGTTTAGCTTATTCGTGTAACTACCTACGTATCAACTTTTACAAAAACTGTGTTCCTGACTACTTTAGTTGAAATAGTGACGCTTCGCTGTGTTCAAGAATATTGTTAGGTAGGTACTATAGACATGACTTAAAGACATTCGCCTTATGACTGAGGATTTCACTATGATTGATCAACGGCCTCCAGCCATACTTATGACCGACTTATTACCGTGTTATTGAACTTTTCTAACGGGCAAAGTCTGTCTCCATTCTCAAGTTCACAACTGTTTCTCATGAAAAACTGATATTTCCTTAGAGGCGAAGTCGAATATTTTTGACCGCTTCCGTACCCTCAGTTTGTTATGAGTGTTGCTGTACTAGGTTTTTGTTCGGTCATATCTCTAAGAAAAGTCCGCTAGCAGGAAGGCCCTTCCTTAGCTGTGTTGGAAGTATAATGAAGGCCATGACATCGCAATAATGTTACAAGTTACACTGACACTAGCGCAGCATACATACCATACCGCTGCAATCACTGAAGTCGAGCCTATTTTGGCTGTGATGAAGCTCCACAGGGTTCTTTACTGAAATATGCAAATGAGCTTAGGGTTGCTGTCTGGTATGGAATTGGTACAACAGCAGGATTTAATAACTACATTTTATTTGTATTAAATAAATTTTATGTGCGATCAGTAATTCGATGTAATGGAGAAATGCCGTGACATTCCTTCATGTTGATCAACACGTGTTTGCGACTCGTGTGAACGTACAATGTCTTTCTAGATGCTTTTGGTTGCGTTTCGAAGAGTAGAACACAGAACGGACTATGATATAGATAGATACACATTAAACTGTTAAATATTATGATACTTTGAAGTTCCAGTGTCGTTGCATTCCTCTAACTCAAAGAATTCAATAGCAGTTGACTAGCCTATATGAGAAGCTGCGAAGTCCTAATGTATTATATCATTTCTATTTTATTACATCTTTTTCGTTCATTCAGAGTGCTGTAGTGTCTTTGAATACGAGAAGAATGATTTGTTCTCTATACACAGTCAAGGAATGACTTAAACCTCTGAACTGCGTATTGGAGGAATCACCGGAATGCTATTCTTATAGAAAAGCAGTTTTATTTCGATGTCACGGTTTTTTGTTCGTTGAAAGACTGATATTTCTTTATGAATAATTATGTCTGCGTTAAAAAAGGCTTATATACACAAAGTGCCGTGTCGTCGACCAGCAGTAGGTATGTTAATCCATTTGTCATACTGAACGGGGACTTTGATATCCTATACCTTCCAAGCATATATCCGTCCAATGTACGAATCACTTATATGCGAAGTTATACAATGAAGTCAGAAGTCAGAACTTGAAGGCGGGACTAGCGCCACTCCAAAATTTTAATTTTCGCCCATGTTGTTTGAGTGCTCAATGTTGTAATTGCAGACAAAACATCAGCTATTTCTCTAGTGGTAAATTGCTTCAAGGATCATCTCCGAGTAATAGTTCGTGTCTTATTAATAAAATGTATCAAAAATTAGTAAGAGGATAGGTTATATAAGTAGAATTGGTCATCATTTGTCGTCGTGGACAAAAATGATAATTTACAAGACAATGGTACAACCACATTTCGATTTCTGTTCAACAATTTTTTATCAGGCTTTTAACATTGATATTGACAGACTTCAGAAATTACAAAATATAGGTATGCGAACTATACTAAAATGTAATCGTTATGTTTCAATAAAAACAATGCTAACACTCTTCAATGGATGAATGTTAAAGAACAAATTAAGCTTAATGCATGCAATGTTATTTACTTTTAAGATCCATCATAACTTATTGCCGAATTACTTAGGAATGAAATTAAAGCCAATAGCATCACTTCACGACCATAGCACAAGAACAGCTAAAAATGGGTAGGGCCTACTATTTGAAAGGTTGGAATAAAAAGATGACTAGTAAATCAAATTTGTATAATGGTATTAGGGAATTTAACAACTTACCTTTTAAAGTTATTAATTCCATTAATGTTGCTAGTTTTAAGAAAAATTATCTCTTACATGGAGCTCAGTTTCAGCAGCGAATTTTTGTTTGTAAAATACTTATATCATTATATTATATTGTTAAAAAAAAAGAAAAACGTGAAATAGTGTTTAGTGTACGTGAAATATGTAATGTATTGCAATAGCTGTTGTCAGCTAAATAAAGAATTATTATTATTATTATTGAGTAGATGTTATCTTTCTCCAGTGTATCTGGATCTGTCATTGATAATGATAATAATAATAATAATAATAATAATAATTTTTGTAGGAATCCCTGTTATAGGGTGCACACCAGCTTTACCTGATGTACTAACTAGGTTTTAGGGAGTATGCAATAACGTCATTTCCGGTATCGCATGGTGGCCATACTGAGGTACTCTGTAAACATTTGTTTACGTTCTTCCGACACTTCATTGTTGCAATATTGCAGATGTCCTTTGACTGACACATCAACTGTTTTCAAACAAAGGTTCCGTATTATGACTAAAAACAAAAAAAGCACGCGTAAACTCTGTTTGAAGACAATCATTTGCATGTTTTATCTTTTGTTTTCATTGTTGTTATCATTTTCTTGAACTTTTACCTGCAAACATCAATCTAAACGGCTTAAAACTGTGATTTTTCCTGGATAACCTATGTGTCTTCTATTGACAGAACAAATGTATACAAGCAATGTGTACCACATAATGGCCGCCACGTGACGTCTATTGAATACTCCCTAATAGGGTGTTTGGATAGCTGGGGAGGAATGTCCGAGGGCTGATAGTATGACTCAGTCCCAGCATTCGCCTTTACGACTGAGGAAAACCTCGGAAAAAACCTTCAGTCAGGACTGCCGGTGGCCGGAATCGAACCGGCGACCTCCCGAATTAGAGTCTCGCGTCTCACCGCTGAGCCACCTCTATCGGTTGTCATTGATATCGCGCACGTTCATCTCGGGAGAAATAAAGCGGAAACAATGATACTCAATCGTATTGGCAACATTGTATCCAACCAATATACGTTTCGTTCGTTCTAATTTATGGGACGGTTTCTATGACTTACTAAATTACTAGTATTTCATTTTCTTTCAAATATCAACTCCAATGCAAATTTCCAAAAGAAACAACTTACGAATTAATAGGCAATCATAAATACTGAGACTAGGATTAAATATATGTACAGAGATGTACGAAGTATTGCAGTTTCTGAATGAGGAGCAGACTATATAAAACATGAACAAGTGGAGAGGTTAGATGTATTCGAGATGTCTCAAGGTACGAGTTGTTCCTGGACATAAGACAACGGATGGCTACGACAGTCCACGGGCTGACAACACGGAAGAAAATAAAAGGTGCTAATTGATTTTGACGTGAATAGTTCTACCCTGGTCAGTGGTCACCAAACCGTGAAGCCGTGAGTTTCGGCAGCCGCTGTGAGTCACGACTGTGACACGTCTTTGCCATCTCGTCCAATGTTTTAGTCATTACCTACAGTGTTATGTCACTTGTCAGCCATCATCCCCATTATCTTCACAGGCGTCGCACAGATGTAGATTCTGTCCATATGTTTGTTCTTTTAGTTGCGCGCTTACGACGAACGGTTACATGTTATTATTTAGGAGAACATGGGATATTTGCCGGGATAGTGAAACATGTATAAATGTAACGGATTGTACCTAATTGAAACAGAAACAGTTTATGACACCAAACGATGTTGTTCGAACAGCCACACACAGGCAGCCATTCATCTTGTCTGCGTTTGCAAACTGCATGAAGATGTAATGATGAGTAGCCATTGATATGTCACGGAGATGGCGACCATCTTTGGCTGTCGTGTGATTTGTTGGTCATAGTGCGCGTTACCTAGCAGCCTTCCAACTGTCAAATTAATGAAGACGTTTCACTCGGGATGAACTCGTTTCACCATGATGCACATTACGCTAGGAATAACGCCGCTCGGGCTCTTATCAGTGGTTTAGAGTGCCCTCACATGTACAACTCTTTTTAATAGATATTCTATTTTATTTCTATTAAGTTTTTCATTCTTTTCTCACCTTTGTGAACATCGTAATCTATCAAGCTGCTTGGAGGCAGAGCACGCGGGACATGTTCTTATGGGGCTATTACTTGGCCTGTGGTTTATGCCTCTCTGACGTGGGTATCGGACTATCAGCTCGCCTTCATCCCTACCGCGACACTCATTTACTTCCTGTCGCCATTTTCATTTCGCTTCATTTCTTGCCAACCCACCGTTACGATTGGCTGTGGTTCTAGTTATATTCCCGCAACGTTCAAATCTAAGGTCATCAACAAGTTCGATGGAAAGAGAGACGAAAGTGATCGTCTGCATCACTTACTTCCACCTCCTCAAGTTATTGATATACGCACTTCACTCTGACCAATAGGTCTGCTATTTAGTTATCTCGTAGTTCTCAAAACGAAGGCGGGTACCTCGAAAAATACTGGACCCATTAAGCAAAGGCAGGACCGCACGTCTAAAACGTATGGGTCTAGAAATAAAGTTGTCATCTGTGTTGTTTGTATGGCTAACTGATATCAAAGTGACAAGTACCTTAGGAACATGTTTCATCGCTGCCTTGTCTTAATCTCTTCCCTATTGATTTATTCCCAACACAGATCCAATCACCAGGAGGCAGAAATATTCACAGATGTCACAGTCTTGCCCAGTGTTATTTTCATGGAGGTAGGAAACGAACAGAACGCATTGAGCGCCGTGTTGTTATATTACTCACCCTACACCTGTTATTGAGTGTCTTACATTTCTTATCTTTAGCATGAGCCGTAGTTGTAATTCAATGCAATTTATTGAAGCAGAAATCAATAAAAACTTCATGCTGATTATTGGGGGTAATTTATTCGTTATTATATTAATAAATTAGATTCAATTTGTGCGTTACATTTACTTCCAATTTGATCGTTCGTACTTAGCGAAACATAGTTGTCAAGTGGAAGAAAATGCATCAAATTATAAAGACGTCTTTCAGTCACTTCTAAAGTCGTTTGATCGAGCACAGCATTCTTTTAAACACACTTCTACACTAAATAAATAAATACATGGATGGGACCGATGTGAGAACATGTCCACTCTGTCCTTTGGACGTTACGTTGCATGAAAACAGTTGGGCCGATTGGCGCTTCGTGAATGCCAACGAACGAAATCTTGTTCTTGCAAAACGAACCAAACACAAAATGACGGTTATTGATAAAAGCGTTTGCGTGGGGACAAGACTCTATGTAGGACATTTCTGTGTGTTATAATGATACCGACAAAAAGGCAGCGTTTGACTTATTTAGCTGTTAGAATAAATAAAACAAAATCTAGGCGTTCCAGTGTTAGATTGTCAATCATGTGCATAGAATGTTCCGAGATTGTCCCCACATTATCGGTGTCTCATTAAGAAAGAAATGGGATGACCACACCTACTTTATATACCACTAAAAACACAGCCGTGGTGAGAAGACCACAGATAAGAGTGTTGAGCTGTTGAGCTGTGTGTGTAGAAACCAGTCCCCAGATGATGGCGACATTTGTGTCCGTCCTGTATGACCTAGCCGGCTCTAGAGCCAGCCACTTGCCATGGCCACCAGCCACCAGCCACCAGCCACAAGCCACCAGCCACAAGCCACCAGCCACCATCCTCCAACCAACATCTTAACACTTGAAATATCTTATGACAACTCATGCTGGGCATACTGCGCATGGATCTTCTTAAATACCTACCAATAATCATTACTCAAAATACCACCAGACGCGTTTCACATATAACAAAACAAATGACGACTAAATAAAATCTTTGACGTTTGGCTTCGAAACGTGTCTCTACAGACTAAAATGCATTATTTTATGCAAACTACACCATTAGTGGGAATTATTATGTTCTTCCGTTGGACAACTGGAATTATACTGGCATGTATTTGGTGAGCAATAAAAAGCGGCGCTCTCTGGCGAAAAATCGTTGATTGTTTAGCATTACCACTCGAAACATACAAACGACGAAATGTTTTCAGTATTATTTTCAGTAAACAAATCAAGTATCTAATGTTTCAAACGCTCCTCCTATTTATTCCGGCTTCTCTCCACACGAATCAAAATTGCTTATGAACTCAAGTTGTAGTGAAAAAAAAAAACTCGTATATCCTCAGATAGTTCCTTTGACTTCGCGTCGCCATCGAACCGGCTTGGAAATTAATTGAATCTTCTTGGTTCATCTTAGTGGAGGTAATTAAGAGTCGTGTCCCTCGGTGGCGTAGGACTGACATTGGCTGGTGCATGTCAGGAGGGTGTGTGTATTTAAGAGCAGGACCAGGGACATCCATCAAGTAAAGGAATGCGGGATGAGAGAGGTGTAAAGAGATAATGATGGGACAGAGAATGTTGCCATCTTGGAGAACATAGGTGAAAGTTTGACGAGGTTTCCAAAGAGTTAATTAGTGCTGCATTTAGAGAGAAGAGAGTGGAGTCATCACTAGTTCGATGCCAATGCAGTGTCCGCATCATTGACATCAACAATTGCTTTATTTCGTTTGTTGGCTATGAATGTTTTTTGTTTCATCGTTATTAATGGCTTGATGTAGATATTTTTTTCCTTGCCATGGCAATTGCGATTGTTTCTTCATTGCACGCAATGCCGTTAATAATTAGTCGACTTGTTATTAATGATTGCATATAACACTAGAATAGTCGTGTTTAGCCAATATCAATTAAGTGTTGGACTTATTTTATTTAATTAAAGCAGACCTTTTGAGAACTAAGCAGCGTGAAGTGGCCGAATACACGACATGCATACATTCTCTCTAGAGCTTTGTTAGGGACTGAACGTTTACCGGTACGTCCTTTCAATTATCATTCCAATACTAGCCGGTTATAATAATAATCATCCTCATTAGGAAACACATGTTTGTAAACATGTTCTGAAGCGAGTTCCATGTTATTAGTTTGAGCCTGTAAAATGCCACGGGTCCATGCACCCCCTAAGGGTTATGAGTCATGGCCACCCATGCACCCCCTAAGGGTTATGAGTCATGGCCACCCATGCACCCCCTAAGGGTTATGAGGCATGGCCACCCATGCACCCCCTAAGGGTTATGAGTCATGGCCACCCATGCACCCCCTAAGGGTTATGAGTCATGGCCACCCATGCACCCCCTAAGGGTTATGATGAGTCATGGCCACCCATGCACCCCCTAAGGGTTATGAGGCATGGCCACCCATGCACCCCCTAAGAGTTATGAGGCATGGCCACCCATGCACCCCCTAAGAGTTATGAGGCATGGCCACCCATGCACCCCCTAAGGGTTATGAGTCATGGCCACCCATGCACCCCCTAAGGGTTATGAGGCATGGCCACCCATGCACCCCCTAAGGGTTATGAGTCATGGCCACCCATGCACCCCCTAAGGGTTATGAGTCATGGCCACCCATGCACCCCCTAAGGGTTATGAGTCATGGCCACCCATGCACCCCCTAAGGGTTATGAGGCATGGCCACCCATGCACCCCCTAAGGGTTATGAGTCATGGCCACCCATGCACCCCCTAAGGGTTATGAGTCATGGCCACCCATGCACCCCCTAAGGGTTATGAGTCATGGCCACCCATGCACCCCCTAAGGGTTATGAGTCATGGCCACCCATGCACCCCCTAAGGGTTATGAGTCATGGCCACCCATGCACCCCCTAAGAGTTATGAGTCATGGCCACCCATGCACCCCCTAAGAGTTATGAGGCATGGCCACCCATGCACCCCCTAAGGGTTATGAGGCATGGCCACCCATGCACCCCCTAAGGGTTATGAGTCATGGCCTCCCGTGCACCCCCTAAGGGTTATGAGGCATGGCCACCCATGCACCCCCTAGGGGATATGAGTCATGGCCTCGGCGGGTAATATCATCCATGGCAATGGGCAACATCAGTCCTCGGGAATTGCTTCTGAAACGTCAAACTTAGTAATGCTACTAAATTCGGGGCGCGTAAGTTTCAAGTTACATATATTCACGCATCACATTGTTAAATTATCTACTTAGAAAATTAGTGGAAAGATTTGGCTATAAATGTGTTATTCCTTTTTATGTCTATAAGAACGTAAAATAAAATGGTAAAGATAAATGAAACTAAATACATTATAACTATAATAATTCAACTAGGATGCAGCCATTAAATCAACATATAAAATATAAACACCGGCCATTAAAATTGATGTAATAAATATAAAGCGCATTTTCCTATGATCGTGATCAATAATAGAGCTTTTTAATTAATTTAGTTGTGTTACATTGATGTGTTGGAACTCTGTCAAGACCGCTACTGATTTATTTGTCAATTCGGTCTGTGTGCGATTTTTATTATTCAAGTAATTATATATTATAACTTTATGTGCTAACTTTATTGAAGGTTGCCATTCATTTGCACAATTCTCTTGTCGCTTTCAATTAGTGTTTAGATTTAGCAATGTTTCCAAGGGAGATTAATTCTTCTTCTATACCTACCTGTGTAATCAATATTATGAACATAATCAATAATATCACTGATCTCCCCTACAGTGACGTATTGCTAGTCTAGTCCATTTAGACAGATAAAATGTGTTATATATATATAGGTAGGTTGTCCTACACTAATTACTCTTATGTTGGCGAAATAGCTGAGTTCAATAATACCCACCTACTTCCAATACGTACGTGAAACAGATCTGCTAGTGATACTGTTCACCCGCGTGTTGGTATATGGAAACCCCAAAACGCAGTGGGTGCGACTACTGCAGTGAAAGACCATCTGTTAATAATGGATTATGAAATAAGATACGGCATTGATTTACGTTGAAACCGCTTCCATGAACCGGCCATATTCCGCGGTTGCATTATGATAGTATGACAATATGACTGTATGAGAATATGAGAGTATGACAGTATGACAATGTGGCAGTATGACAATGTGGCAGTATGACAATATGACAGCTAGCGGTGGAGGTGAGCTGTGTTGAGAGCAAACTGCGTTGTTTACGCAAGTAGGCCTACTGGAGAAGATAGTCAGAACGACGATTCTAGCAAAACTAAATTCTCCGATTCGCAATATGAGTGTATAAACGATACAGGACATACATATTTATAAATTAAAGGTACCATGAAGTAGTGGAGCAAACAAAACATTCTTGGTTATATTATTTCGTAAATTGGCAAGTCTCCTGGGGACAAGGAAGTTGTGGACTTAAGGCCCATCCACGTCGCAACTTTTACGTAAGAATATTAAGTTAAAGTTAACCTTATGGCGAAAGATGTGTCCGTCCACATTGATTACACGTAGGCGTAGAATTGGAAGTTTGCAAACACCAAACGTAAGGACGTAAGGACGTAGGAATCAACCAGTCAGATAGGTGTCACGTGAACGTTGCCGCCAACAGCCGACATGCAGTAGCCAGGTCATTGCGAACGCGAAGTCTATGGCACGTCTTGCAATGTGGACAAGGCTTTAGCCTCCAGAGTCCAGGGAAGCCATGTACGCCCTTTGCAGATAATATATTAAACTTGCCTCGACTTACGTTTGGGGACGTTTACGTTACGTTACGAAATAGCCGACTCCAATGGTACCAACTTAATCTTCAACTAATGTAGTTCCTACAATCTAATTGAAATAGGGCCATAAGGAGCAATTTACGAACTTCGGTTGGTTACTTCGAAGTGGTTGTGGCTAGTGAGACTTGGGCACTCTACTAAGCGGAAGACTAAACTTACGATTGTGAAAGAACACCAGGAATGTGTTGATTTTCGTTGAATCAGCGTGCACGGATGGGGCAATAGCTAGGTATCGGAGGTCGCTGTAGCTATATTATACATTGTAGTCAATTACTGCGTTCTAAGAGCGCCTCATCTTTAGCTTGTGCTGTTACCAGAGATTGTTTTTCTGCTATGGGTTTCTTCTTTTTGTGTACTCAATTCTTGGATGCGTGCGATTCCTTTAACCAATCACTGACGGGAATTTGTGTTGCGACTTGCGTGAAGGTCTCCCATGCATCTCTTGTGATCGCTGAACGCTGACAGCTCTGTTGATGGATGATCGCCAAGGCAGACTTGCCGTCTTCACAGGTCAGATCCTCAGCCCACGATAAACATGCCCTCACTCCAACCCTTCGGCATCAACCCCACTACCCTTACACGCGTGAGTCAAAAACTAACTCCCCTCCAGGGGCGGCTCGTGGACGATATTTGTGGAGGTGCACATATTCAAATCATAACTAGAACACGCAACGAGGTGGCGCGGAATAGCTGGAGTCTGGGGCTAAGCCCCAGCCGCCGGAGGTTTACAGCACCTGCGTTATGTTTGATCTCCTAAACGCGATATCTTACCCTCAAAACGTTCAAATAGAATGCCAGTGGTATACTTCAATTCAGGTTGTCACAGATAAGATATCCTCGATAATACATACAGTTGTAATAAGTAAAAACTAACAATACTATATACAATTTCAAAATTACATACCCAAACATTTTCTCGTCCACTCCTTCGACACGCGCCTCGCCCACTTTCTACAATATGTACGTTTAGCTGTAACCGCCAATTGAACCAAATCTAATTTTGGGGTTGGCCGGGCTCGTGTTTTTATTTGTAATATTGTTCCTCTAATATTCATCTTGAAAAACTGTTTTTGATTAGATCACTTATGATTGACGTTATTATTTAAAACTACATGCATTGATTGATTGAACAAACTTACTCATCCAAATGATAGCTGGCTACTGACTAGTGTCAGCATGTCGCGCGGGGGCGATGGACCGACCGCAGGTAGCCTACCCTCCTCCTAGGGTTGGTTGCAAACTACCCTGTTCGTTCGCACGTGCGCCAATGTGGCTATTAGAACCATGCTAGTTCCAAAAAAAAAATGTCAGGCTAGTTTTAACGTCTTAAACATGGGTCTTACGATGAGTTGTGTTCGCACACTGGATAGTGTGCGCGTAGAGGGTTTTGAATGGGCAACAGATACCTCGGGGCGGGAACGGACATTTACTGCAGAATGACTCCTGCCGAATATACATGCTCTGGCCCGGCCATAATAAAACATTAGTTGGAAATTGAGATTAGATTTTAAATATATTTTTTGTTTATTTATCGCAAACATTTTGGGGGTGCGCGTGCGTATGTGCGCATATGCACGAGCCGCCCCTGCTCCCCTCCCTTTGACAACCATTCACAATTTAGTCAAAACTAACAGTCAATCGCATAGAGTAAAACCTATCTCACTCCTTATACGCCAAACCGTTCATCATTAAAGTACCAGTTGTTGAGTTGTTATGTTAGTTGAGACAACACTGTCTACCATAATTACATTACATTCTGTTGAGATTGTCAAGAGAGTGTAGTAAATGGGGCTGTGACGTGAGTGCTGTCCATAGTCTAGCAGAGAATGTGTTGTCTTCAGGTGTTATTGGGCATCACATCGATAGAGCAGCAGCTGTAATTCTCTCAAGTCCTCCATATCACCATTAGCCGAGATGACGATCTGAATCCATCCAGATTGAGGGCCTCCAACCAGCCTCCAACAGCGTCAGCACCCTAAAGTCAAAAGAACATCAAAGAAGTTCAGGTGTTGCAGTTATTTGGTTCTACCCAGACCCAAGCGAGACCCAAGCCGTTGTAAGAATTGAGCTGTTGTATTGACTTGCTGTATACACTGTATTCAATTATCCATCATATTTTGTGTGTTCCATTGGCCAGTATACAGAACCAGTGGTTAGAAAAACAACAAAACCATGGGCCCATAATAATTAATAGGATTAAGGTTGTGTTGCGTTGCGTTAGGTCAGGATTTCATAGGTTCCAGCTACATCCAACCTGATCTTACTATAACTTAACTTCATCTTATGGTGAATTATAACACCCACAAATGGTAATTTTATGGTAATTCAATTTACCCTTCGGCCAATCGAGTAGATTGTGCTTTAGAAAGGCCACCACAGCTCTGTGGATTTTGTCGGTAACACTGCGAAACGGTATGTGCAGTGGTGCAGTGGTGCACGCTTGGTCGCTTATTGGCAACACATCCTTGTGGTGCACCTTGGTCGCTTGTTGGCAACACATCCTTGTGGCGCACCTTGGTCGCTTATTGGCAACACATCCTTGGTCAGTGCAGTGGCGCACGCTTGGTCGCTTGTTGGCAACACATCCTTGTGGCGCACCTTGGTCGCTTATTGGCAACACATCCTTGGTCAGTGCAGTGGCGCACGCTTGGTCGCTTGTTGGCAACACATCCTTGTGGCGCACCTTGGTCGCTTGTTGGCAACACATCCTTGGTCAGTACAGTGGTGCACCTTGGTCGCTTATTGGCAACACATCCTTGGTCAGTGCAGTGGCGCACGCTTGGTCGCTTATTGGCAACACATCCTTGTGGCGCACCTTGGTCGCTTATTGGCAACACATCCTTGGTCAGTGCAGTGGCGCACGCTTGGTCGCTTGTTGGCAACACATCCTTGTGGCGCACCTTGGTCGCTTATTGGCAACCCATCCTTGGTCAGTGCAGTGGTGCACGCTTGGTCGCTTGTTGGCAACACATCCTTGTGGTGCACCTCGGTCGCTTGTTGGCAACACATCCTTGGTCAGTACAGTGGTGCACCTTGGTCGCTTGTTGGCAACACATCCTTGGTCAGTGCAGTGGCGCAGTCTTGGTCGCTTATTGGCAACACATCCTTGTGGCGCACCTTGGTCGCTTATTGGCAACACATCCTTGGTCAGTGTAGTGGCGCACCTTGGTCGCTTATTGGCAACACATCCTTGTGGCTCACCTTGGTCGCTTGTTGGCAACACATCCTTGGTCAGTGCAGTGGCGCACGCTTGGTCGCTTATTGGCAACACATGGTTGTGTCGCACCTTGGTCGCTTATTGGCAACACATCCTTTGTCAGTGCAGTGGCGCACCTTGGTCGCTTATTGGCAACACATCCTTGTGGCGCACCTTGGTCGCTTGTTGGCAACACATCCTTGGTCAGTGCAGTGGCGCACCTTGGTCGCTTATTGGCAACATATCCTTGTGGCGCACCTTGGTCGCTTATTGGCAACACATCCTTGGTCAGTGACTTCAATATCGTCTTTATTGTACAACACTTAGTGAAGGACATAGATAGGCCGTGAATGGATTTGTATAAATGATTAATACTTACTGAAAATTTCTTAGTTTTGTTCTCGTGGTGTGGTAAAATTAAATGTGTTTTGTTGGTGCTGCAATGGCCAGGAATGTAGCGACTAGCGCCACAATACGCACGGGCTGCCATGATTATACTTGCATGCGATTGCCTTCATTGCTGCTTCACGAGTGAATGGAAACTCAGAAATCTAGTGTACCTCATTCTAAGAACGAATTAGAGCCTTTTATAAGCCAGGTAGAGATCAGAAATCCATTTTCTCGAGCACATGCACCTCCCCCCTCACTCTCTCTTCTCTTGTTTCTCTCTCTATCGCGCGCATAATATCCTCGGGATGAATGCTACCGCACTGGGCACACCCCACAATCAACAGCGCAGATAAAGACAGGCTCGGCTCACGTCTATGAGTGGGAGAGAGATGCGAGTACACGCACACGCACACGCACACGCACACGCACACGCACACGCACACGCACACGCACACGCACACGCACACGCACACGCACACGCACACGCACACGCACACGCACACGCACACGCACACGCACACGCACACGCACACGCACACGCACACGCACGCCACTTCCACCGTAATCTACTGCAGCACCTCATTACCATTATTACAATACTTGTACCGGTACTGAACACCATTAGAGCTCCAAGTTCTAACAGTATTATTCCAGTAAACGTCACGTCCGTTTGACAACATTCACATTGTATCTCAATATCACAACATCGCATTGAACACACGACAACAGATTCAGGTCTACTGTACACATGAACAAATATCATCTCGACTGGCCATTGGGACTCATATCACAACAACGCATTGAACACACGACAACAGATTCAGGTCTACTGTACACATGAACAAATATCATCTCGACTGGCCATTGGGACTCATATCACAACATCGCATTGAACACACGACAACAGATTCAGGTCTACTGTACACATGAACAAATATCATCTCGACTGGCCATTGGGACTCATATCACAACAACGCATTGAACACACGACAACAGATTCAGGTCTACTGTACACATGAACAAATATCATCTCGACTGGCCATTGGGACTCATATCACAACAACGCATTGAACACACGACAACAGATTCAGGTCTACTGTACACATGAACAAATATCATCTCGACTGGCCATTGGGACTCATATCACAACAACGCATTGAACACACGACAACAGATTCAGGTCTACTGTACACATGAACAAATATCATCTCGACTGGCCATTGGGACTCATATCACAACATCGCATTGAACACACGACAACAGATTCAGGTCTACTGTACACATGAACAAATATCATCTCGACTGGCCATTGGGACTCATATCACAACATCGCATTGAACACACGACAACAGATTCAGGTCTACTGTACACATGAACAAATATCATCTCGACTGGCCATTGGGACTCGAATCACAACAACGCATTGAACACACGACAACAGATTCAGGTCTACTGTACACATGAACAAATATCATCTCGACTGGCCATTGGGACTCATATCACAACATCGCATTGAACACACGACAACAGATTCAGGTCTACTGTACACATGAACAAATATCATCTCGACTGGCTACTGGGACTCGAATACAGATCTTTTAGACTCGCATGAGGTATTTGGAAATGTTTCGTAATGCGCACACGATACCGTTTCGGCGAGGTCGCTACTCTCAATATAATATGTATTCACCATACAAACATACTAACGACTTTTGTCTTACTTAATTGTAAAGAAGGAAGAACCAAACAGTCTGAAACAGAATAGAAATATCCTGGGCTGTGTATTTTCTTAACCAACTTGTACAACAATAGAAAGACACATTTTAACTTAATTACTAATCTTTAATTCAATTGGAGTAGGTCTACGATGGAATGATGGAATCTGGTTTTTATTCCTTTTGAGTTGATTCTCGTTTCGTTTACTGACCGCTGGACGAACGTGTCTATATTCTGATACAAATGACAAACCGGTAAATCACTAATTAGTACCAAGTGCGCATGGAATGTGTGATATGCACTGCCACTTTCCGTACATCTTTTTATGAAGTTAACAAAATCATCGCTAGCTAACATATCTGTACCACTCAAGTCGCATTACAGGCAACAGAATCATATTTTACCTCTGGAGGAAACCTGTTATGAAAATCATCGTCTACATTCATACATTAGACCCGTTCCGGAGCAAAAGGGATTAGTTCTCGCATTATATCTGGCTTTGCCAAGAAATTAGAGAAATCGTATAAAGTATCCTGTACTTGAAACTGTGTTATGCATTTTATGAAATGTAAACTAGTAAGTTTCTCAATACGCTATGCTTATAATTCACTGTATTTTGAGGACACCATAACCAATAAGTATGCCAGTCCACTGTATTATAGTAGGCCAAGCGTGTCTTGATCAATTTCTTTGGGAAAACTAGCTGGTTCTATCCATGCTTCTAGGATTGCTTACAACAAAATAAGAATAATGTGTAAATTGATTTGAAAGTCAGTTTTCCTGTGAATGGGGTGGGGTATGTACCATGTAACCACCCAAGAGGATAGCGTGCAGTATGTTTTAATTAGTAATACACATGTATGTGCGAGTCTTAGTGTTGAGTCGCCTTCTTATCTTATATTTACCCTAGTTTTACATTCTATCATATAGCTTAGCACGTTCTTCGTGTTACTTGTATAATACATGTCCTATTGTCACTCATTTGTATTTATTGTCTACATCACTTAGTTACTACAAAGGACATTATAACATGTAGTATATAGAGGCCTCTCGTTGTGATAAAAGCTCCAAAGATACCGTTTACACGTAACACTCACTATCATAGATGACTTATCCAATGCTCATGTAGAGTCAATCTGGACCAATAAATGATGATTATGATTATGATTGTGATTATGTATGTATACATTCACGTCAATGCCCGAAGTTAAAAAATCCCAGTCGGTACTTGGAATATAATTTTGAATCCCTATTGCGGAGCGTTCTTGCATGTCATGTTTTATAACTTATAGTCATTAATTGCGTAACTATGACGAGAATAAAGATTCAACGTTTTTCTTTCCAAACCCCAAAAGCTTTTATGAATGTGATTCGAACCCAGGTACCTGATCCGGTTGCTCTGCTGGGAGAAGAGCAGCGGTATGCGGAACTGGATGATCCATGTGGTGTCTGTCTGTCTGTCTGTCTGTCTGTCTGTCTGTCTGTCTGTCTGTCTGTCTGTCTGTCTGTCTGTCTGTCTGTCTGTCTGTCTGTCTGTCTGTCTGTCTGTCTGTCTGTCTGTCTGTCTGTCTGTCTGTCTGTCTGTCTGTCTGTCTGTCTGTCTGTCTGTCTGTCTGTCTGTCTGTCTGTCTGTCTGTCTGTCTGTCTGTCTGTCTGTCTGTCTGTCTGTCTGTCTGTCTGTCTGTCTGTCTGTCTGTCTGTCTGTCTGTCTGTCTGTCTGTCTGTCTGTCTGTCTGTCTGTCTGTCTGTCTGTCTGTCTGTCTGTCTGTCTGTCTGTCTGTCTGTCTGTCTGTCTGTCTGTCTGTCGGAAGTTTACTTGATGGTCAACGACGCGGTATTATATCATCCGCTTCTGCATTACAGAACTACACCAATTGAAAACGTTTTTAATTTCAAAATTATTTTGAAAAATACAAAACTGGGATTAACCGTTCAAGTGCATAGTACAGTACTCAGTGTGCATTGTGCAGTACGCAGTGTGCGTTGTACAGTACGCAGTGTACATTGTACAGTACGCAGTGTGCGTTGTACAGTACGCAGTGTGCATTGTACAGTACGCAGTGTGCATTGTACAGTACGCAGTGTGCATTGTACAGTACGCAGTGTGCGTTGTACAGTACGCAGTGTGCGTTGTACAGTACGCAGTGTGCATTGTGCAGTACTCAGTGTGCATTGTACAGTACGCAGTGTGCATTGTACAGTACTCAGTGCGCATTGAACAGTACGCAGTGTGCATTGAACAGTACTCAGTGTGCATTGTACAGTACTCAGTGTGCATTGAACAGTACGCAGTGTGCATTGTACAGTACGCAGTGTGCATTGTGCAGTACGCAGTGTGCATTGTGCAGTACGCAGTGTGCGTTGTACAGTACGCAGTGTGCATTGTGCAGTACGCAGTGTGCGTTGTACAGTACGCAGTGTGCATTGTACAGTACGCAGTGTGCATTGTGCAGTGTGCATTGTGCAGTACGCAGTGTGCATTGTGCAGTACGCAGTGTGCATTGTGCAGTACGCAGTGTGCATTGTGCAGTACGTAGTGTGCATTGTGCAGTACGCAGTGTGCATTGTGCAGTACGCAGTGTGCATTGTGCAGTACTCAGTGTGCATTGTACAGTACGCAGTGTGCATTGTACAGTACGCAGTGTGCATTGTACAGTACGCAGTGTGCATTGTACAGTACGCAGTGTGCATTGTACAGTACGCAGTGTGCATTGTACAGTACGCAGTGTGCATTGTGCAGTACGCAGTGTGCGTTGTACAGTACGCAGAGTGCATTGTGCAGTACGCAGTGTGCATTGTGCACGCCTGTTGACGGACTGTCAAGTAATGACTGAGGTCCTGATACATTAATTAACTATTCCATTGCGTAACACGAATTTTGAAGTCATTCAGCTGCGAGTTAGGGCTGAATATTACCAGTAATTAAGGGAACTAAAGAGCGAGATGTGTTATTTGAGTGGGATGAAAAGGGCCGGAGAAAGAGCCCTAGTCTCCGGAGGCGAATATTTTGTCGGGCCTTATTTTACATAACATTATCTTAAAAACGTTCTGACAAGAATGTGAGCAATAAACTTGCATTGGAAAGCTTCGATTTCTTAAGTTTTTTCCTGTTAACTAAACAAAAATTTTCGTTTTGTACACACATTCAAAATATCCTACAATTTGTGGGTGGTATTCTTTATTCCAGATCTAAACTGCGGTTCAGTGCCGTAGTGTAGAAAGCATGTCACGTGACAATGTCTCAAGTTATGTATTTATATATATAACGTATAGCTTTGTCGCGCGTCGACCTTGTCACCCAAGTGTATTTATTTATTTACTCTATTTTAATTAAGGCCGGTGTAGGGCACCATACCCTCTTTAGCCTGATGAGTGATGATTGATCAATGATAATGAGGAAGGGAGAAGGGGAAGCCTGGTAATGGCACGTAGCCTACTCCTGTCTAAAAGTACCAAGGGGACCATCGGCTTTACACCCCATCCGAAAGGACGGTGTAACTTTGACCAGTCAAATAGATTCCTCCACTAACCTGGACTGCCGAGCAGTTGACGAGAAGAACGAAGCTGTTACACAATCTTTCGAACCCTCCAATCTGCCCTAACCAACGGTAGAGGAGAGTGGTCACCCATCCACCTCCTGACCTAGCCCGAGGTTGCCCTGTCCCACTATTCCCGCATAAGGATGAGTAATACGGTCAGCCACACAGAGGTGATGCGAGCTCGCCTACCAACCTATCATGTGCAGCGGTAACACGCGCGACAATCAAACCCAGGAGATCGCTGGTTCGGTCAGCCATCGACAAACCAGACAGGTTTCACAAACTTTTCCTTGTCATAATGCGAATACTTGCCCTTACACATTCCTTCCAAACTACCCATATATATATATGTTTGTAAATTTAAAACTTTATTGGGTTATCACGCCACGTCGGTCACACTCACCTAAAACCATGTTTACGCGTTTCGGGAACGCTCTGGGTCCCCTCGTCAGAACGACTGTCCATTCCAGTCGTCAAAGAGCTTGCTAGAGCTACCCAGTGATGTATCGCTGTGGCAGTGTTTTCGATTTTATATGCAAGTGTTTTTTGGTTGTTGTGGTTTTTTATTTGTTTTTGTATGTTTGTATGTTTGTATGTCTTGAAAAGGACGACGCTACAGTCGTTGAAACGTTGACTTATTATTTTAAATACAGTTTGGATATAGGTTTAACCGAAAAATGTTTTCTTACATTATATATATATATATATATATATATTTATTAATAAAACAAGGATTCCTACGAAAAATATTTTTTTTGTTACCTTCTATATCAACTACTATGACAGTCAGTGTTCACAAAACTAAACATGTAAACTCAAATGTTTCACTTCAGTTTGGATTTCGGTGTTTGTTTACACTGTTGGTATGCCTGTGTTTGCTTATTGGTCGTAGGAATCCCTGTTATAGGGTCCACACTAGCTTTACCTGATAAGTCTCTCTTTTGCTGACAAACCTTTTTTTAGGTATATAAGGGTGTTTGGATAGTTGGGAAGGAATGTCCGAGGGCTGATAGTACGACTGAGTCCCAGCATTCGCCTTTACGACTGAGGAAAACCTCTATTGGTAGTTGCGAGAATAGCCCAGCCGTCTATAACAACTGTCACAAATGTGGATACTATACTATTAAAATACGACGTGTTCCTTGTAGTGACCTGCCTGTGAGTGTGTGTTCCTTGTAGTGACCTGCCTGTGAGTGTGTGTTCCTTGTAGTGACCTGCCTGTGAGTGTGTGTTCCTTGTAGTGACCTGCCTGTGAGTGTGTGTTCCTTGTAGTGACCTGCCTGTGAGTGTGTGTTCCTTGTAGTGACCTGCCTGTGAGTGTGTGTTCCTTGTAGTGACCTGCCTGTGAGTGTGTGTGTTCCTTGTAGTGACCTGCCTGTGACTGTGTGTGTTCCTTGTAGTGACCTGCCTGTGACTGTGTGTGTTCCTTGTAGTGACCTGCCTGTGACTGTGTGTGTTCCTTGTAGTGACCTGCCTGTGAGTGTGTGTTCCTTGTAGTGACCTGCCTGTGAGTGTGTGTTCCTTGTAGTGACCTGCCTGTGAGTGTGTGTTCCTTGTAGTGACCTGCCTGTGAGTGTGTGTTCCTTGTAGTGACCTGCCTGTGACTGTGTGTGTTCCTTGTAGTGACCTGCCTGTGACTGTGTGTGTTCCTTGTAGTGACCTGCCTGTGACTGTGTGTGTTCCTTGTAGTGACCTGCCTGTGACTGTGTGTGTTCCTTGTAGTGACCTGCCTGTGAGTGTGTGTTCCTTGTATTGACCTGCCTGTGAGTGTGTGTTCCTTGTAGTGACCTGCCTGTGACTGTGTGTGTTCCTTGTAGTGACCTGCCTGTGAGTGTGTGTTCCTTGTAGTGACCTGCCTGTGAGTGTGTGTTCCTTGTAGTGACCTGCCTGTGAGTGTGTTTCTTGTAGTGACCTGTCTGTGAGTGTGTGTGTTCTTTGTGGTGACCTGCGTGTGAGTGTGTGTTCCTTGTAGTGACCTGCCTGTGACTGTGTGTTCCTTGTAGTGACCTGCCTGTGAGTGTGTGTGTTCCTTGTAGTGACCTGCCTGTGACCGTGTGTTCCTTTTGGTGAACTGTCCTGAGTGTGTGTTCCTTGTAGAAGGTCCTTGTAGGAGAATCTCCGTCTCGTCTGTCGTCAGGATGTTTTTTAATGAATTTTTCAACCGCTCATTAGACGCCTTATATAGTTTCCTTGAGAGAAGCAGGTGTGAGGGTATCCGAGTACGAAGGGGTGTCAAAGACACTAGGCGTTCTCTCAGCACCGTAATCTTTCAGTTAGAGCAAAATTCAACCAATAGAATATTTTAACTGCTATTGGTGTAAGGGACGATCAATAAGTGATTCATTATTGTACATAAATATAATGAAGTATATGGTGACGATGTTACCAAGAGCAAGAGTCAACCCCAATCTTACTGCCATCCAAGTATTTTTCCAGTAGCTGAGTTCTAAAACACAAGTTGCGGCGATTATTCGTAACGATATAACAGAAGTTCGACGAATGTGTGTGTGTACATAGATAGATACACATGGGTTTAGCAACAGTTTTGTATAATATAGCTGTCAATATTAATGATATGTGTAGGCCTATAATACGCTTTGGTACTGGCTTGTGGCTTCAAATGGCTTGTATTAGCAGCATTGTACATTACGTGTATCGTGGTGCACTAAATCAACTTGTGTCACGTTACTTAGTTGATATCTTGATTTGAGAACGTCGAGAGTCGAAACGTGGTTATTGAACTTTGTAGCGCAGCCCATGGACCGTCACAATTATCTCTAAGTTATTTGAAATAAACGTCTCGTTGTAGGTGTGTTTTATTTTGGTAGCCGATCTGTTAGAAATGTATTTGAGTGATGCACTTTTAAATGTGCCATCAAACGAGCTATGCTTTTATAAAAGAGCATGGATGTGTCTTGCTCGCGCACCTCCTACCAACGATTATTCTTTTGAAATCCCCTCCGCCCGTCACCACTCCCTTGCCTGATGTTAGTGTTCCACCACGGTACTAATTATAGGCATTTACCCTTAAGTACTCCCATTAACCATTACTTTTTTGGGACAATCCGAAGAAGCCCCCCTAACTTTGCTTCTACTTCTCTTCTTCATCATCAAATCGTAATGACCATGCAGTAGTTTCAAGGTACTAGTACAGTCCCATCCACGATATTTGAAGAGCACACATACCCAATAGTTTCGTCATTATGCGAAAAGAAAAAGAAATACATGTGTAAGTAAATACCTTGAGATAGTTTCAGGTAAAGTAGTAAGCTATTATTTATATGTTGTTTTTATTCTAGATTTGAATACACTATTAGTACAGAAAGGAATGCGCAAATAGGCGTTAGTATTGCACACTATTTCAGTGGGACTGTCTTCTATTTGGAAATGAAAGATGCGTTTTATGGCCATTATTGATTACTAGCGAAAGAATTATTACTATTTCTTCCATTAAACCTTGCTCTACCCCAAATTGGCGTCACATTACGGATCCACATACCAACAAAATGCAATGGCATGGCCATAACCTGGAATGGTTTGCATACACACACTTGCATACACACACTTGCTTACACACACTTGCATACACACACTTGCATACACGCTTGCTTACACACACTTGCATACACACACTTGCATACACACTTGCTTACACACACTTGCTTACACACACTTGCTTACACACACTTGCATACACACTTGCATACACACTTGCTTACACACACTTGCATACACACACTTGCATACACACTTGCTTACACACACTTGCTTACACACACTTGCTTACACACACTTGCATACACACTTGCATACACACTTGCTTACACACACTTGCATACACACACTTGCATACACACTTGCTTACACACTTGCATACACACACTTGCTTACACACACTTGCATACACACTTGCATACACACACTTGCTTACACACACTTGCTTACACACACTTGCATACACACTTGCATACACACTTGCTTACACACACTTGCATACACACACTTGCATACACACTTGCTTACACACACTTGCTTACACACACTTGCATACACACACTTGCATACACATTTGCTTACACACACTTGCATACACACTTGCATACACACACTTGCATACACACTTGCTTACACACATTTGCTTACACACACTTGCATACACACTTGCATACACACACTTGCATACACACACTTGCTTACACACACTTGCATACACACACTTGCATACACACTTGCATACACACTTGCATACACACACTTGCTTACACACAGTTGCTTACACACACTTGCATACACGCTTGCTTACACACACTTGCATACAGACACTTGCATACAGACACTTGCATACACACTTGCATACTCAGAGCACACAATAAAGTGTATTTTTGCTTAGGTCAAACAGTTGTGATAAATAAAATAAACTCAACAAAATAATACAAATCTTGGATTGGTTTGAACATCTTAAGCGCAGTTACTGTGTTGGAGATGTGTAATAGTTTTATATGTTCGTATTTTGGTGTTAGGGGACCAACGCGGCGGTTTAGTTCAGCGAACATTCAAATGAAATCCCGAAAAGGACCTGCTTACATATTTATTATTAGTAGAATAATTGATCATCTTCTCCCCTGTCGTATAAGCGATACCACCGTGTTCAACGGTTCACCATTGTGCACATAGCACAGCGTGGGCTTCCTTAAATAAAACAACACTTTTTTATGTCTACCTTTGGGAGAAACTTCTCGAAGCTGCTAAACATACAATTAACGTAGATTCGTTTTTAAAATATTCCGTTGAATTTTTCACCGGCTTGTAATTAATAGTAATTATGAGCTATTGTATGAATGGTCTAATTAACATTCAGTGGATTAGACTAACAAACTTGAAGGCTGGTTCACCCCGAGTGTTGAAGGGGTCGTTGGGACCATAGCGTTTATATTATTGCTTCTTTTCACGTGGACAGTACTCGTTTCTTTTCGGATACCCCGCTGCATGTGCGTAACAACCTCGCGTATTTTCTGGTCTCGAATCTTGGAGATCTGTTCAACTTGTTTAATTAACTAGCCAAGTGAATGTTGCATTTAAAATTGTAAATTTAGGTTTTACTTCAGCGGGTTTTTCACATTTCCTGGTGGTTTGGAGGCACTTACTAGTTTTCGTTTTGTACAGGTAGAAACTCAACTTAAACTACAATAGATAGCGCTGCTATGCTACCCCCTTATCTGCGCCATTGATGGTTTCAACAAATCGACGATGAGTAATCTCCCCCTCATAGAAGTTTAATTGCTTCCCACCAGATTGCATCTAGTCTATTTTGAGTGGCCTATAGTATGTAGCAAACGCGGTTCCTGCGATCTAAGTTCGAATCCTGGCTTATGGATACTTTTTCCAAAAATTTTGATTTTGGTTTGTGTTTTAGTTTTCGTTTTCATGAGACAAATGAAAAGTATTGAATTCCCTTACTTTTATGGATCTCGCATAACATTTGCATTTCAGATTATTGTTCGTTTTCTTCACTGGTGTTGGTGACTAATTGTTGCTGTTCTATCAACAACGTATATAGGGGTGTTTCATGTCATCCCCACATTGTTGCTGTTCTCTCAACAACGTATATAGGGGTGTTTCATGTCATCCCCACATTGTTGCTGTTCTCTCAACAACGTATATAGGGGTGTTTCATGTCATCCCCACATTGTTGCTGTTCTCTCAACAACGTATATAGGGGTGTTTCATGTCATCCCCACATTGTTGCTGTTCTATCAACAACGTATATAGGGGTGTTTCATGTCATCCCCACATTGTTGCTGTTCTCTCAACAACGTATATAGGGGTGTTTCATGTCATCCCCACATTGTTGCTGTTCTATCAACAACGTATATAGGGGTGTTTCATGTCATCCCCACATTGTTGCTGTTCTATCAACAACGTATATAGGGGTGTTTCATGTCATCCCCACATTGTTGCTGTTCTATCAACAACGTATATAGGGGTGTTTCATGTCATCCCCACATTGTTGCTGTTCTATCAACAACGTATATAGGGGTGTTTCATGTCATCCCCACATTGTTGCTGTTCTATCAACAACGTATATAGGGGTGTTTCATGTCATCCCCACATTGTTGCTGTTCTCTCAACAACGTATATAGGGGTGTTTCATGTCATCCCCACATTGTTGCTGTTCTATCAACAACGTATATAGGGGTGTTTCATGTCATCCCCACATTGTTGCTGTTCTATCAACAACGTATATAGGGGTGTTTCATGTCATCCCCACATTGTTGCTGTTCTATCAACAACGTATATAGGGGTGTTTCATGTCATCCCCACATTGTTGCTGTTCTATCAACAACGTATATAGGGGTGTTTCATGTCATCCCCACATTGTTCTGCTCGCATTTCCTCACTTCTTTTCGCCCTTTCTTCTCCAACATAAAAATAATCTACGTCATACAGTATTTTTCATTAAAGGTCAACAACGTTGGAATTCTCTACATCAAAATGAAGCAAATAAATACATAAATGCATATATATAAAATTAAAAAACAAGTAAAAAGATTGAAAAATGGGTTTCTGTTTGCAATTAAATACGCATGTTGTTGATATTTTTTGTTTTGAGCAATTTGCAAAAGTAATAAGAAAAAAACTTAAAAAAGTGCAAATGTAAGAGGACCCTCCTACATGAGGAAGCGCGTGAATAGCCTGATTGCAGTCGAAACAGCTGCTGAAGGTTCCGGTGCCGATCATTGGGCTCACGTCGTGATCACCGTGCATGGTAAGATCAATCGGGGCTACGGTGATTAGGTCGGAGTACTCGAAACAGTGACATTGATGTAAAGGTGTGGCCTAGGGACCCCCCGGGGCATCGCCTGACCTTGAACACAGGTCAACATGCTCAACACGCTGTGACGTCACAAATCTCGTGATTCAAACGATTTGTTCACGATGAAATTAGAACAACTATTTTGAGCTTGATGTAATTGGTTTTCACAACCATCCTCCGAGTCGACGAGAGCACCGTGGTTATGTCATACGAGTACAAGTAGGACGCATGCGTTAGGCCCATGCAAGCCAAGTGACAGCACTCGGTCTGCATGCAGTAGCGGTGGACGCCGTCTAGGTTCAAAGACCTTTCAGTTCCTCCCAACTCTCTCACCGAAACTTTCAGCATGCAAAAAGATTCCAACTAAAGATTTGGACCACAAAACTAGAAAAAGAAAGAATAAAGATACTGTAGACTAGTGTGGTCTGTCATTTGAAAAGAAACTGAAAAAATATGCAAATCTTCAACACAAACTGTTCATCTCTTTCTGTTTGTATCTTTTATGTTGGCAAACACGTCTTTTCTTCATTTATCGCATCTTCGGTGTATTTTCTTAATCCATAGTCTATTATCCAACTTTCTCATTTACATCAGGACTCGCATGTAATCTTGTTGCTGTATGGTGACTGAGCCCATACTTTACGACAGAAACTGAAGGGTGATGTGAATTGTGAATGGGATATTAATTCTCCTAGTCTGGGCTGATTGTAACAGTTCCACCCTCAGTGCAACACTTAATGCTAATGTACATACGACCACCCGCCCCCCTGCCAGCTCTAAGCGTGTCCACGCTGCTAGTGCCGTGGTTTACACGACCACCCGCCCCCCTGCCAGCTCTAAGCGTGTCCACGCTGCTAGTGCCGTGGTTTAAACGACCACCCGCCCCCCTGCCAGCTCTAAGCGTGTCCACGCTGCTAGTGCCGTGGTTTACACGACCACCCGCCCCCCTGCCAGCTCTAAGCGTGTCCACGCTGCTAGTGCCGTGGTTTACACGACCACCCGCCCCCCTGCCAGCTCTAAGCGTGTCCACGCTGCTAGTGCCGTGGTTTACACGACCACCCGCCCCCCCTGCCAGCTCTAAGCGTATCCACGCTGCTAGTGCCGTGGTTTACACGACCACCCGCCCCCCTGCCAGCTCTAAGCGTGTCCACGCTGCTAGTGCCGTGGTTTACACGACCACCCGCCCCCCTGCCAGCTCTAAGCGTGTCCACGCTGCTAGTACCGTGGTTTACACGACCACCCGCCCCCCTGCCAGCTCTAAGCGTGTCCACGCTGCTAGTGCCGTGGTTTACACGACCACCCGCCCCCCTGCCAGCTCTAAGCGTGTCCACGCTGCTAGTGCCGTGGTTTACACGACCACCCGCCCCCCTGCCAGCTCTAAGCGTGTCCACGCTGCTAGTGCCGTGGTTTACACGACCACCCGCCCCCCTGCCAGCTCTAAGCGTGTCCACGCTGCTAGTGCCGTGGTTTACACGACCACCCGCCCCCCTGCCAGCTCTAAGCGTGTCCACGCTGCTAGTGCCGTGGTTTACACGACCACCCGCCCCCCTGCCAGCTCTAAGCGTGTCCACGCTGCTAGTGCCGTGGTTTACACGACCACCCGCCCCCCTGCCAGCTCTAAGCGTGTCCACGCTGCTAGTGCCGTGGTTTACACGACCACCCGCCCCCCTGCCAGCTCTAAGCGTGTCCACGCTGCTAGTGCCGTGGTTTACACGACCACCCGCCCCCCTGCCAGCTCTAAGCGTGTCCACGCTGCTAGTGCCGTGGTTTACACGACCACCCGCCCCCCTGCCAGCTCTAAGCGTGTCCACGCTGCTAGTGCCGTGGTTTACACGACCACCCGCCCCCCTGCCAGCTCTAAGCGTGTCCACGCTGCTAGTGCCGTGGTTTACACGACCACCCGCCCCCCTGCCAGCTCTAAGCGTGTCCACGCTGCTAGTACCGTGGTTTAAACGACCACCCGCCCCCCTGCCAGCTCTAAGCGTGTCCACGCTGCTAGTGCCGTGGTTTACACGACCACCCGCCCCCCTGCCAGCTCTAAGCGTGTCCACGCTGCTAGTGCCGTGGTTTACACGACCACCCGCCCCCCTGCCAGCTCTAAGCGTCTCTACGCCCCTATGCTGGTTTAACCACCTCCTACTTGTCATGATCGAAGCATAACTACGCTGCTAGCGCTTGTAGGATACGCAAAGGTATTGCGCTGCTTTTTACCAAACTAAAATATAATGAAGGTTCAACTCATTTATTTTTCGTTTGGTTTAACTGCATCTCAGTTCTAGTTCTTGACCACTGTCCTTTTGTTCGTATGTTATGTACAAACAAAGATATTTCATTATGCATATTAGTACTGTTCTCTCTCTGCAATGCAATCGCTACAGTGCACTCGTACTCGTACATCTCTACCCTAACCAAGTATATATCGGTTTCAACAACTAAATGTAGAGAATTATGTAGTTAGTACTAATGTTGTCAAGTACGCCGTACGTGTAAATCAATGTAAATAAGTACCCGCTTTAAGATGGCAATATGCGAGGAGTGAACGTGGAGTGAATTGCGCGCGCAATGCGGATCGCGTTCCACCATGGAAAGTTCTTTGACGTTACTATTCCATCTTCGGGTGACTTATTGCCAGCTGCCCTCGCCACCAGCACTAGAGATTTTTATTTATTCGTAGGAAATTTTCGCGTGTTAAAACTGGGCGTCTGATTGGAGTTCGCGTTGTTCTGAATATTGAGCGCGATCTGTTGCGTGGGTCGTATGCTGCACGGTCACCACACCAAACCAGTCCATTTAGTGGGGGGTCAACATAGGCCTGCTTTATATTCGTATTAGTCTTGTCATCACTATTGAATTGTTATTGGTTTTGGTAACCCAAGTTCAAGTATTAGCGGCCTTGGCGATGACGACATATTAAGATAGCACAGGTTTGGTTGATGCGTTCTGACGGGCCTGGTCTGGTCTTCTGAGGCGGTTGGCCCGGCGGCCGGCTGCTTGTTTACTTTGCTTTGTGGGCGAGTGTACGATAATGTTGGACCAGCTTCAGCTAATTTATTGGTGTGTCGTCGTCTCTGGGTGTGTAAAGAAAACGAGAAGGGAATTGAAAAAAATAAATAAAAAAGAACGAAATTCTGGAAGATTCTTTACCTTGAACATGTAAAGAACCGCTGGTCAACTGAGTACTTTCCTATTCATGTGTGTTGAAAGTCCTTTCCTTGGCTCGACTATAAATTTTTGTTGCATATTCAATGGTTCGGCTCATCGCCTCCCCTGGTCTCCAGTATCTATGACTAGAATCTCCCAATAAGTTCCATAGCGCTCTTTATATCCGTATTGTCCTTCTTCCTTGATGACCGTCTAAACGTCAGCGGCCGGGCTAATCTTGCACATCCTTACTCCTAGGGGGTTCAATTTCGACATGATTAATTGCATCAGAGCTGTTCTAGCTTTCATCGGGCCGTGCTTTTGAAATATTAACCATATCCAGCCGCTCTCGTAAGAGTTTCCATCATGCGGACACTTGTCCAGCCACGCATTTCTTGGGGAATTCATCACGTCGTATGTATTTCTTAAACATGCTTGTCTCTCCTCAGTCAGCCGATGTCAAGTGTCAACTGTCCTCTAAGCTAAGGTCATCATGATGGACAATGTTTGGGGTCGGAGGGCGGACGTCTCCAACTCCTTTCATGGCTTTACCACTGAGCTTCAGCTTTCCGATCAAGTCAATGAGTGACATATTATTTTTCCTTCTCTTCATCTTCGGCGGTTATCTGTTGCAATGGTTGTTCGCACGTTCCTTATGAACCCACACACACATCTGGTAAACCTATGGGTTATGGCTATACCATACATCCCACACTCTCTTTTCTTCCTGTCTCTGTCTATCACGACTCATTATCCCTTTGTCTTTGTCTCTGTCTCTGTCCCCACCTACCTACCACTACATCTTATAGCGGTACAACCCTTTGCGCTAAATCAGTCATGGACAAGCTCATAGGATTCCTCATTCGTCATTCCAAGTGATAATGTGTACTCATTAATTGCCTCCCACGCTAGTGTGCATGGACTTCCACACCAAGCGTCTCTGGTTCCTTAATTTATTTTATGCAAAATTCGTGATTTATTCCTGACTGAATATTCTTCAACACACCTTCTTCTATAATGTACTTGATCTTCGTTGGACTGGGGACCAGGCATGAGCTACTTCTGTCGCCATGTCTCTGTATACAAGCTAAACGGATGTATGAGAGTCCAATGGCCTCTTTAGTCTTTAGTCATTATCATTACTTACTCGATGATTGATAGAAATGTAACGGAAGTTCTTTGGGTGGCGACTCATACCCTGCTGGACGTCGGGTTATCAGATTCATAAGCTTCACACTGGACTGCACGCTAAATGATTTCCTTGCCTTTAACCCTATATGTCATGTCCGTCAACGTGCAAGCCGGCGCACCTCGCTCCAACATCATTCATCATACACCATCTCTCGTGAGATGTCAAATAACACCCGTTTCTCCGGGGGACCCTTTGATGGCCCCTATTGTTGTCTAGAGTCCGTTGTACGACCTATCACCTCCACACCAAGTTTTTGTTTTATTTGGTACACAAAACAAGTAAACGCATATCTGCTACATTAGGCAGATGATGTTGCCACGCTTGTAATAACTACCTCATGTACTACTCCCTAAGCCTCTACCTAAGAGTAAGAGGGCACCTCAATCTGCCATGTCCGTTTTGAAAGTGTGAATGCATGGTGATGTGAAATATGTGTGAACGTCGTTTCGCTATAAGGGCGTAAGTCCTGTCGTCATGGACGGACTTATCCGTCCTTACTTAATCCCGCTTCAGGCAGAAGTTTTTTAACTTCTAATGTGGATTCAATTCCATTACTTCTTGGCTTAGGAATAAGTAAACGGTGACTTTGGAGCCGTCCTAGCAACGAAGCACTCAATAAATTCAAAGTTGTTCTGAATCGGCCTTGTTGATTCTGGCATTTGTCCGCAGGTGTTCGCACTGTCCAATCACTGATTCATGTTTCGTATTTGAAATATCGATCTTTGATTGGTTATCGCTCACTCGTCGATGGTGTTCGAAACCTACAGGGTTGGTTTAGTCACTTTAAATTAAAGTCCCCCACTGCAAATCAGTTTAATTACTGAGTGGGTAGACTCTAAATGTGAATTTATTTATTTATTTATTTATTTATGTCAATACCCCAGGTCAACTGATATAACTGCGTAATAATATATTTCATGTTTAATGTAAAGCTGATTAGCTGATCACATAGTTACCCCGGGTCGTAGCCAATATTTCGGAAGGGAAGTTGCCACCTTCCTTCATGAGGGCGCACCACACACGCACATATTCGTGATGTTTGCGGCGATCCGGCGAATTGTTGGGTAACATTTTACTCAACGACTAAATTGAGAATTGTTTTGTTTTGTTTCAATATTTAATGTATTTCTCTTTGAATATTGAATGAGTACGTTTTTCACTGCCCTTGTAACACTCGGTGTCTTCTGTTCCAGGTCTCGGCCACGGATCCCGACTGCGGAGTCAACGCAATGGTCAACTACACCGTTGGTGAAGGTTTCGGGAAGGTCCGGGAATTTCAGGTCCGCTCGGCTAGCGGGGAAATCTGCATCTCCGGGAAGCTGGACTATGAAACTCGAGGCGTCTATGAGTTTCCTGTAATCGCCACTGACAGAGGTAGGTCTACACATCACTCTATTACACATCATTATTATACTTCATTCAGAGCATTTTGTTGCATTTTTTATATCTATTTTTGGAATGGCTTTTGTCGGTAAAAAATGTCTCTGGAAAAGTTAAACACGAGTAAATTTTGGCATCTAAAGTTTCTTATATTTCCTAGCATCATATTATGTGTGCCATTCTTAATAGTTACTTATAACAATGTTTTTCAAACATACGAGCCATATTTCAGTAATCAAGAAATGTGAGTTTAAATTGAGCCAAATCACCCCAAAAGTAATAAAAATGTAAGTTAAGGAAGAACATGTTTTTTATAGTTTTTGTTTTGAAGGTGTGTGTGGTTTGTATTCGGGATTCGGGAATAGTGTCCCGGCAAATGTTCCGGGGTGTGGGGGGATATGGGACATTGCGCTGCTATCTGTCGCTCACACAGTTTGATCGATAAATCAGACGATTGTCAGACTATGGAATCCAGTCGGACTGCTTTAGTCCTGTCCAGGCCGCGCAGCTTCTTGCTAGGATGGGTGACGAGCATTTATTGGATGGAGTTGATCAGAACGCGATGGGTCGACTTGATACATGGTCTTCTCACCGCGTACACTCTTCTGACAGTTGGTGTTATTTATTGCCTTACTTAGTGAGATATTGGCACCCAGGGACACTGTCGAGGGTGAAATCACCGCCGTTGTGACAGTCCCCATGTCCGTTGTGAAGGCGATGGCCAAATCAGTGGGTGGGTGGCACAACAACGAATTATCTTTTCCCCCTAATGTTATTAATCAATCAAGAAACTGGCATAACATTGTATCTCATTGGTGTTCATTACTGGGTATGTTTGAGACCCACGTCCCCCATCTTGTCTGTGCAGGAGGATTGAGCACAACAGCCATGGTGAAGATTCAGCTAACGGACATCAACGACAACCAACCTACCTTCTACCCCCGGGAGTACAACGTGTCCCTACGCGAGGGGGACGGGACAGCGTCTTCGTCCTCCCCCGTCGTCGTGGTCGTCGCCACCGACTCGGACTCCAGCCGATACGGACAGATAACCTATCGTATCGTCGCTGGTAACGAGGCCGGCTTGTTCAGGATTGATCGTAACACTGGGGAGATCTTCGTGACCCGCCCTAGTCTCCTGTCGACGCGGACATCACCCTACCACCGCCTTAACATCTCTGCGACCGACGGGGGAGGGCTGAGAGCGTCGGAGGACGCCGAAGTGTTCCTCAGCGTGACTAACTCTGCGCAACGTCCTCCCATCTTCGAGAGACCACGATACACGTTTACGGTCAAGGAAGACGTCCCCGTCAACACCAACGTCGGTTCTGTCAAGGCTTCGAGCAGCGTCAATGGTAGGTGTAACAGTGTAATAAAAACATCCATGGCGCACTTGAACCCCGGATTGTAGTCTACACTGACCGATATAAGTAAATCAAGAGGAGAGACCTCTTCGCGGACTGGGTACGAGCGAGTTCTTGTAGCTCTTACGAGTACCACGTGAGCTCGCGATCTCTACCACGGGAAGTAGATTACCAATGACCCAGGTATTTTAGACTATAAAGATCACGCTCTTCCCAAGTTCTAGACTTGAAGTAAGCTTGCGCTAAACTTAGATCGCGTACAGCTAAGCCGATAGTATATCCAAACATTTAAATATCCTCTCAACCTAGGCTCAGTTCGCCTTCTCTTCCAAATCATGTTTCAGTGTTGATCCTCCCACTTTTCTCTTGGTCTATCAGGTCGTCTAATGTTCACGTTTCCTCACGTTTCCTCTTTCAAATTCCGCCCTTGTTATTCTTTGCTTGCCCACTCTTTTCATACGTCCATACCATCTCAGTCTTTCTCTCTCTCCCTATTCGAACAAAAGCTTTTCGACTCCAACTTCCTTCCGTATTTCTTTACTTGTAATTTTATCAAGCTTTCAACTACCAGCTATACTTCTTACAAATTTCATTTCTGAAGAAAGGCTAAATTTTTCAACGCGTATTTTTGTTTTAAAATGTGTAAAAAGCGACTAGCGGTTAGCGGTTAGCGGCTAGCGGCTAGCGGCGCTCTCTGGTCGCAATTGATGGCGGTGGAAATATGTACTAATAGCGAATACCTCACGACGTGAAACCCCCATCCAAGCACGCATAAGTGCTTTATTGAGATCGTGAGCGCTGAGCCGGCCGAGAAACACTAGGAAAACATATCTTTCTTCTCAGTTTCGAAGACAACATAAAGATCCCGCATGTATGATAGCTTTATTACGCAGCGGTAGAGGCTTCCTGAATTCTATATGAGCCGTCGTGTAATCGGGGGTAGTCAAAGTAGCTTTAAAATGAACAATAAAAGGTTGTGGAAATGATTGCTCTTGCAGGTGGTTGGTTACTCATTATGTTGACGACACAATTCGTTCGAAAGTGTTTTTTATTCATGGTCGGCTTAAAGTTTATTAAACGGCGCTTAAATCTAAGACTCATTAAAAAGTTCAAGCCAGTCTGTAAAGTGCGTCTCTTGCAACGGCAATAAGGCGCTGCCACCACTCATATTGCACCACGTACCTCCGTAACACAAGTACCGATGTACCGATGTACCGATGTACCGATGTACCGCGGCGCTGCTGATCGGCGGCAGGGTTACATATTATGTGGAACTAAATATTATGAGGATTTATTTTATGAATTTTCCTGCGAATGCAATAACACTTACGGATGTTACGACTATTTTTATGCTTTCAACATCAATTAAAATTACAGTGATAATATGAATTCATTTTTCAATAGAAACATCTTTAAAATGCACAGTAAGTTAATACTATGGTTTATTTTACTAAAGTTGAAAATGAGTCAGGTAAACCATTTATTAAGAATTATATATGTTTTGGTTGATAGTTATTCATTATTAACTATTCTTTGCAAAATATTCATTGAATTGGTCAAATATAATAATATTTAAAATCACAATTATTTTTCATGGCCGTGAGCTCCTATTCATACAATAGCATAATCTGCATATATTATTATTATTACCATCGTATTTTGGTGTTGTAGTTGAGATACGTGTGTAAATCAAATCGAAACTGGTCACTACTTATGTCCCACCAGTAGTGACCAGTTGGTTTCTATCGCCTCCGACAGTGTCAGAAATAGTTAAATTTACTTACACACGTCTTACATGAACGTGAACTGAACAAAATGTAAGATCTCCATGTGTTTTATCCGATAAGAAATTTCCGTCATTGTAAAAAATGTAATTATCATAATCCAATTGATCCGTCGTTCCACCGGGTAGATTGCCTGTAGCCAATCAGCTGCCAGTATTCCATTTCCGTCTTGGATAATTCGCCATTCAGTTGTTAATAATATGAGTTTATTTCAAAAAAGTACTGTCAAGAAACGTCACCATGTCAAAATGTTCATCTGCTGTACCGGCGACCGCCAATATCGTTAGTTGAACATCCTTTACGGCATGAGAATGTTCATCTGCTGTACCGGCGACCGCCAATATCGTTAGTTGAATATCCTTTACGGCATGAGAATGTTCATCTGCTGTACCGGCGACCGCCAATATCGTTAGTTGAATATCCTTTACGGCATGAGAATGTTCATCTGCTGTACCGGCGACCGCCAATATCGTTAGTTGGATATCCTTTACGGCATGAGAATGTTCATCTGCTGTACCGGCGACCGCCAATATCGTTAGTTGGATATCCTTTACGGCATGAGAATGTTCATCTGCTGTACCGGCGACCGCCAATATCGTTAGTTGAATATCCTTTACGGCATGAGAATGTTCATCTGCCTGTACCGGCGACCGCCAATATCGTTAGTTGGATATCCTTTACGGCATGAGAATGTTCATCTGCTGTACCGGCGACCGCCAATATCGTTAGTTGAATATCCTTTACGACATGAGATTGTTCATTTGCCTGTACCGGCGACCGCCAATATCGTTGGTTGGATATCCTTTACGGCATGAGAATGTTCATCTGCCTGTACCGGCGACCGCCAATATCGTTAGTTGGATATCCTTTACGGCATGAGAATGTTCATCTGCTGTACCGGCGACCGCCAATATCGTTAGTTGAATATCCTTTACGACATGAGAATGTTCATCTGCTGTACCGGCGACCGCCAATATCGTTAGTTGAATATCCTTTACGACATGAGAATGTTCATCTGCTGTACCGGCGACCGCCAATATCGTTAGTTGAATATCCTTTACGGCATGCAAACTCACACAAAATATATACGCTGGCAATAAACAGTTTTTATGGCCATTCAAATGCGTACTTTGAGCTGATTATCTAACATTTAGTGTATGATCATTTTCATCCAACGGTAAAAATACGCTTGTCGTGATTGTGGTCAAAAATAAAAATAATTCACTGAAAATATTTCAGGACGTATTTACACGAAGTTTGTATTTTACAACGCTTATATTAACTTGCCTTGTTTGTCTGGACGGAATCTTTGAATCGATATTCCACCTACTTCTAGATGTCCGATCAAGCTGACATTTTTTACACATACGTATTCTTGATGACAATACATGAATCAACTGTCATATTTACTCTTATTGACTAAATTGTCAATTAATTCATCATAATTAATTAATTCATGTTTTATATGGAAATCGATGTTTAACCCACTTTTCAACGTCAAATCGAATTGAAAGTTTTCACACAGACGTACTCCTAACGACAATACACGAATCAATTGTCATATTTACTAAACCGTCAATTAATTTATCATAATTAATTAATTAATGTTTTATATGGAAATCGATGTACAACCCACTTCCCAACGTCAAATCCAGTTAAAAGTTTTTACACAGACGTATTCTTAATGACTTCACACGAATCATGTGTCATATTAACTAGATAATTAATTAATTCATCATAATTAATTAATTGATGTTTTATATGGGAATCGATGTTTAACCCACTTCCCAACGTCAAATCGAGTTAAAAGTTTTCACACAGACGTGTTCTTAATGACAATACACGAATCAATTGTCATATTAACTAAATAATCAATTAACTTATCATAATTAATTAATTAATTGATGTTTTATATGGAAATCGATATTTCACCCACTTTCCAACGTTGAATTGAGCTGAAAGTTTTCACACAGACGTATTTTTAATGACAATACACCAATCAATTGTCATATTTACTAAATATTCAATTAATTCATCATAATTAATTAATGTTTTATATGGGAATCGATGTTTAACCCACTTCCGAACGTCGAATTGAGCTGAAAGTTTTCACACAGACGTATTTTTAATGACAATACATGAATCAATTGTCATAAATACTAAATAATCAATTAAGCCATCATAATTAATTAATTGATGTTTTATATGGGGATCGATAAAACACTCGAATTGAGCTGAAAGTTTGCACACAGACGTATTCTTAATGACAATACATGAATCAATTGTCATATTTACTAAATAATCAATTAAACTATCATAATTAATTAATCAATCGATATTCGATATATATTCGATTGCAAGATTCTTTAAGACTAAAAAGTATAAAATAATATTACATGAAAAAAATATATTTTTTAAAAACAACGCTTATATTTAAATGCACTAAAAAGTAAAAAATAAATATTCGCCCAACAAATTTTTGCCTCACTCGGAAAATAAAAGCGTTGGGCGCTTTCCCTGCATAAACAGCAGAATACTGCAATCTATGTCAATACCGAAAGCGCCCAACGCTTTTATTTTCCGAGTGAGGCAAAAATTTGTTGGGCGAATATTTATTTTTTACTTATTAGTGCATTTAAATATAAGCGTTGTTTTTAAAAAATATATTTTTTTCATATAATATTTTATTTTAATTTCAATAAAAAGATTGCTCAACGTCAGCGTGTACTTTTTGCAAAACTTTTCGTGCCGTAAAGCGGTTTAAATTAATAATCGGCCTATTGGCGGTACACGATGTAGAAATAAGTAAACAAAAAATAAATAAAAAGTAGCACATGGACCAGAACGTTTTAATTTCAACGTTAACATTTAAAACGTTGGCAATATCGATGGACTGTCACCCTTAATTCTCGCCCTACAAACACACGTATGTCGTAGCTGCTGCGTAGTGATCGTCTTTTTGAGTGTGCTGGTTTTTCAACTATACGAACTAATACGTTATTTGATTCTATTCGTTACACGAGAACCTTAGCTTGTTGAACCGCATCCGTCAGTTATGGCGAATCAAGTCATTCCGTCTTTCTCATACGAACTTATTTTCGCACTATAATTCTGTGAAAAACTAAAAATGAACTTCAATTAGGAACAGAAAGGGTTGAAGCACTATGGTTGTTACATTTAGCAGGGAAGTATACCTCTACGTCAAAAACCGCACAAAATTTTCATTTTTAAATTATATCACAAGAATGGGGTTCGAAATCGAAAATCTGAATCAATACACATTGAATGCGCTAAGTCGTGACTTATATTATAATCAGTGTGTTTTTTATAAATAATTTATTTTATTACTAATTATCGAATTATAATCAAAATACTACGCTAATGGTTATAATATTTTATACAATCTGTAGGGCTTACCAAAGCAAAGCGCGCTGCTGATTTAGATTTTCAATTTCTTGTTGCAATCTTGAGACATAATTTAATAATGAATATTTTCTGCGGTTTTTGACGTAGAGACTATCCTTTGCCATTAAGAAATTAATAATTACAAGTTCTGATGGGTTTAGAGATGAATTCCGTTACTTGGTTGTGTTCGGTATTTTTTATCAGAGAGTATTTAAAGGGTTGTTTAAGTAATAACATTACTTGATTGCCTTTCTAAAATGTAAATTGAGTTAAGAGGAGAAATTAATAATAATAATAATAATAATAATAATAATAATAATAATAATAATAATAATAATAATAATAATAGTAATAATTATAATAATAATAAAATAATAATAATAATAATAATAATAATAATAATAATAATAATAATAATAAATAATAATAATACACTCGTTGGAAAAAGTTTATTAAAAAATTTAGTAGGCCTACCTAAAGCTGTGCGAGTTTCTCTTATTGCCATTTGGTAGACCCGCAGTATTCGTCGCAAGCTGTAGATATAGTTGGACAAGTCTAACACGTTATTTGCGAATTGCACGTACTATAACATACATGATTTGCATAGATCTCCATGTGCATGCATTTGATGCCGTCATACTGCATTCCTGTCTTTTTCTTTCCACGGAATACTTCCATGATTAGGGTCTTAGTTCTACATACTTTCGGTGGTTTATAGAAATATTCGGCCGACTTTGATTATAATGTAGCTCTTAAATTCTCTGAAAATCTTCGCTTGAATTTATGTCACCAGTATTCTTCTTCAATTACCGCAAGCAACTATTTGACGCCTTCCAGATGAAGAGCTAATACGCACGGGTACTATTCGGCGGAATGGTGCACGTACACGATGTCTTTTTGCGGACATTTAGATGTTATCAGCTATGTTTTTAATGGGAATGTACATCCGAGGATTGGTTAAAAATAAATGGTCAGCATTGTATAGGGTAATTAATCCAACCGGCTGTCAATGGAGCACCTTTTAAGTCATAAATTAGTCTACGTATCATGGGGGAACCAATTAAAGGAACATCCTTTTAATAAATCTACATCAGCGTAATAGTAGACTGTATTGTGAGTGATTTGAAATGTTATTAGTTCATTGAGTGAACGCAGAGTGCAACTGTCGAGTCACGTGCCTAGAACATTCAGGGGTTTCATTAGAGAGAGAAGGACTTCAGTGTACTATGTAAAACACTGATAAGCTGATACGGGAAACTGATACATATTGATCAATTACCCACATGCTTCGTTTGCCTTACCAATATGAACCGATCATGCTGACTGATGTTAAATGCATTTGGGTTCAAATAAGTTCGAGGAGTCTATGAGAGTTGTTAGGTTAGAAAATTTGATTAACAATCCTGGAAGAGAAAATCGTAATGATCACATTTAAGGTAAAATAAGTTAGAAGCATCATTTATTATATTTGCGTTTTGCCATACTTTTTCAAATAAAATACTACAATTACGTGTTTCTTTGCTGAAAGGGGTTTAGTACGATTAACTTGATGGTTCGAGAGCGTGACACGGGTTATACAACTCACAGATTTATCTTTTAACACTTCATTTCAATCAGCTCAAATCGTACAAATTCATATAGATTGCTTTAGTTGAAAATAAATTGATAAAATGATTAAGTTTTGCAAATTATTGACGCATATTTTATACCACTATATATACGGGTTCTGAAAGAGATTTATTATAGTAATATCAAAGATTACAAACAAGTTTATAATCTTTGGTAATATTAAATGGTCAGTCTATAGATTCGTCCTTTCTTTGGTAGTATTTTTCTTGATAAGTTCTCTTGCACATTAGACGAAAGTCTGCAGCGAATTCATGGCTATAGTGTATTGCAATGAATCTGTGGTCCTAGGATCCCGCCCACCTTCCCCTACCTCACTCCATACCCAGGGCTGCCACTTTTCACTATTTTCCACTTTTTTGCCACTTTTTTCTTGAATTTTGCTTAAAAGCCACTAATTTGCCACTTTTTTTAAAGGTTTTGATTAAGATTGTTTAAAAATTCAGTATTTTATCATTTATTTATACAGAACTATTCCAATACATTACGTGTAGTCACTAAAATTGTGTAATTTTTTTCCCGAGACTAGCTGTACAAAATGTGTATACATTGCAACTGTATTCCACTTAGTTCAAATTGTCCCGCCTGTTTCACAGCCTTCTTAATTGTGCTATATTTAGGCTCTACTAGTTGTTTTGAGGTTGACATCTTGAGCATGTTGTGTTGGTAATATGCCATGTTATGATCAAGAAGGTTATAATAGCTGATGTCTTGGGCCATGATGTGTACAGTTCTACAGGTTAAAGGCCAGTGGTTTTGCAGGTAAAAACTAAAAAGCATAATTCACATACAGTATATCATATTTATAGATAGGCCTAGTGGTAGGCCCATTAGGGGAGGCTAGACTAGCTTTGAATGAAATATGTGTTATCAGATGACTATTAAGTTTAGGCATATAAGTTAACTAACCTAACATACACTTTTCTGTAAGTTTATCAGGCCTCCTCTTTACTTAAGGCCGACTTTCCATTAGATCACTACCTCATATGTACATAGGCTTATGCCTATAAAGTTTAAGTTAAGAGAAGAATTCCAGAAATAGGCCATTACCTATCTATTTGGCTTAGCTAGGCTAGGCCTAGGCCTAGTTCATCTTTATTTGTAGACATTTTGTGCTAGGCCTAGGTCTAAACTGTCACATGCCTAAGCCTGGACCTGAACTGTGATAGCCCTAGCCCTAAGTCTACGCCTAAACTGTTCTTGACCTAGGCCTAGGCTTAAAATAAATATGATTTGTCCAGCTAGGCCTAGGCATATATGAGTAAATGAGTGAAGGTGTTTAATTTTAGCTTTATTTCCTATTTCTTTCGGTTATGTCGAATAAAAAGTATACCGTACGGACAGATTGGTTTCGTAGAACAGATTCCCTGGGATACACATTAGATACTTGGTGCAAGAAAGTTGATGAAAATCAAGTTATTTGTCTTGTATGTGATAAATATATTTCATGCTCTAGTAAAGGAATTGATGCTGTTAAGCAACATGGAGAAACTAAGAAACACTTGGAAAATTGTAAATTAAAATGTGGACCAGCGCAGCTACATTTAGCTACAGTATCACCAGGTTGCCAATAATTCTAATTTACCAACATGTAGTACAGTTTCAGGTCCTAGGCCTAATCCACAAATAAGACTATGTAATGCTAGTGAAGCTGTAACAAGAGCTGAAATTATATGGGCATTGACAAATGTGCAAAGTAATATGTCAGCAAATTCATGCGAAGACATAGCTGAAGTCTTCGAATCTATGTTTCCTCAATCCTTTCCTGCCAAGTTTAGCCTCGGAAGAACAAAATTAGCATACATCATAAGTGAGGCGTTAGGTCCTTATTTTAAGGAACAAATTGTGGCAGACGCCCGTAAGTCTTTTCCGTACTCTACGATGAGACGACTAATAATGAAAGCCGAATCGAATGAATACCTTGAATCGCCGGTCGAGCCAGCCGCGAGGGGTACCCGGCTCGAGCCGGCGATTCGAGGTATGGAGTGAGGTAGGGGAAGGTGGGCGGGATCCTAGGACCACAGATTCATTGCAATACACTTTACGTTTAATCTTGTAGCAAAGTCCATCAGATTCGTGGTCGTACATATGAACGAGTAGTACTCACGTGTAAATAAGCACCTCATATTGCATCGTAAGCATATTTGTTGCTCTTTACCGGAACATCTGTTTCCAGGCGTCGCCAGACCCTTAGTGCAGTCAAAGATTATAGGTGCAGTGTAGACTGTAGAGTGTCAATGTAGTTGTATGTAGTATGTATGCGTCGCCATACCCTTAGTGCAGTGTAGACTGTAGAGTGTCAATGTAGTTGTATGTAGTATGTATGCGTCGCCATACCCTTAGTGCAGTGTAGACTGTAGAGTGTCAATGTAGTTGTATGTAGGTAGTATGTATGCGTCGCCATACCCTTAGTGCAGTGTAGACTGTAGAGTGTCAATGTAGTTGTATGTAGTATGTATGCGTCGCCAGACCCTTAGTGCAGTGTAGACTGTAGAGTGTCAATGTAGTTGTATGTAGGTAGTATGTATGCGTCGCCATACCCTTAGTGCAGTGTAGACTGTAGAGTGTCAATGTAGTTGTATGTAGTATGTATGCGTCGCCATACCCTTAGTGCAGTGTAGACTGTAGAGTGTCAATGTAGTTGTATGTAGTATGTATGCGTCGCCATACCCTTAGTGCAGTGTAGACTGTAGAGTGTCAATGTAGTTGTATGTAGTATGTATGCGTCGCCATACCCTTAGTGCAGTGTAGACTGTAGAGTGTCAATGTAGTTGTATGTAGTATGTATGCGTCGCCATACCCTTAGTGCAGTGTAGACTGTAGAGTGTCAATGTAGTTGTATGTAGGTAGTATGTATGCGTCGCCATACCCTTAGTGCAGTGTAGACTGTAGAGTGTCAATGTAGTTGTATGTAGTATGTATGCGTCGCCATACCCTTAGTGCAGTGTAGACTGTAGAGTGTCAATGTAGTTGTATGTAGTATGTATGCGTCGCCATACCCTTAGTGCAGTGTAGACTGTAGAGTGTCAATGTAGTTGTATGTAGTATGTATGCGTCGCCATACCCTTAGTGCAGTGTAGACTGTAGAGTGTCAATGTAGTTGTATGTAGTATGTATGCGTCGCCATACCCTTAGTGCAGTGTAGACTGTAGAGTGTCAATGTAGTTGTATGTAGTATGTATGCGTCGCCATACCCTTAGTGCAGTGTAGACTGTAGAGTGTCAATGCAGTTGTATGTAGTATGTATGCGTCGCCATACCCTTAGTGCAGTGTAGACTGTAGAGTGTCAATGTAGTTGTATGTAGTATGTATGCGTCGCCATACCCTTAGTGCAGTGTAGACTGTAGAGTGTCAATGTAGTTGTATGTAGTATGTATGCGTCGCCATACCCTTAGTGCAGTGTAGACTGTAGAGTGTCAATGTAGTTGTATGTAGTATGTATGCGTCGCCATACCCTTAGTGCAGTGTAGACTGTAGAGTGTCAATGTAGTTGTATGTAGTATGTATGCGTCGCCATACCCTTAGTGCAGTGTAGACTGTAGAGTGTCAATGCAGTTGTATGTAGTATGTATGCGTCGCCATACCCTTAGTGCAGTGTAGACTGTAGAGTGTCAATGTAGTTGTATGTAGTATGTATGCGTCGCCATACCCTTAGTGCAGTGTAGACTGTAGAGTGTCAATGTAGTTGTATGTAGTATGTATGCGTCGCCATACCCTCAGTGCAGTGTAGACTGTAGAGTGTCAATGTAGTTGTATGTAGTATGTATGCGTCGCCATACCCTTAGTGCAGTGTAGACTGTAGAGTGTCAATGTAGTTGTATGTAGTATGTATGCGTCGCCATACCCTTAGTGCAGTGTAGACTGTAGAGTGTCAATGCAGTTGTATGTAGTATGTATGCGTCGCCATACCCTTAGTGCAGTGTAGACTGTAGAGTGTCAATGTAGTTGTATGTAGTATGTATGCGTCGCCATACCCTTAGTGCAGTGTAGACTGTAGAGTGTCAATGTAGTTGTATGTATGTAGTATGTATGCGTCGCCATACCCTTAGTGCAGTGTAGACTGTAGAGTGTCAATGTAGTTGTATGTATGTAGTATGTATGCGTCGCCATACCCTTAGTGCAGTGTAGACTGTAGAGTGTCAATGTAGTTGTATGTAGTATGTATGCGTCGCCAGACCCTTAGTGCAGTGTAGACTGTAGAGTGTCAATGTAGTTGTATGTAGTATGTATGCGTCGCCATACCCTTAGTGCAGTGTAGACTGTAGAGTGTCAATGTAGTTGTATGTAGTATGTATGCGTCGCCATACCCTTAGTGCAGTGTAGACTGTAGAGGGTCAATGTAGTTGTATGTAGTAAGTATGCGTCGCCATACCCTTAGTGCAGTGTAGACTGTAGAGTGTCAATGTAGTTGTAGGTTGTATGTATGCGTCACCATACCCTTAGTGCAGTGTAGACTGTAGAGTGTTAATGTAGTTGTATGTATGAAGTATGTATGCGTCGCCATACCCTTAGTGCAGTGTAGACTGTAGAGTGTCAATGTAGTTGTATGTAGTATGTATGCGTCGCCATACCCTTAGTGCAGTGTAGACTGTAGAGTGTCAATGTAGTTGTATGTAGTATGTATGCGTCGCCATACCCTTAGTGCAGTGTAGACTGTAGAGTGTCAATGTAGTTGTATGTAGTATGTATGCGTCGCCATACCCTTAGTGCAGTGTAGACTGTAGAGTGTCAATGCAGTTGTAGGTAGTATGTATGCGTCGCCATACCCTTAGTGCAGTGTAGACTGTAGAGTGTCAATGTAGTTGTATGTAGGTAGTATGTATGCGTCGCCATACCCTTAGTGCAGTGTAGACTGTAGAGTGTCAATACAGTTGTATGTAGTATGTATGCGTCGCCATACCCTTAGTGCAGTGTAGACTGTAGAGTGTCAATGTAGTTGTATGTAGTATGTATGCGTCGCCATACCCTTAGTGCAGTGTAGACTGTAGAGTGTCAATGTAGTTGTATGTAGTATGTATGCGTCGCCATACCCTTAGTGCAGTGTAGACTGTAGAGTGTCAATACAGTTGTATGTAGTATGTATGCGTCGCCATACCCTTAGTGCAGTGTAGACTGTAGAGTGTCAATGCAGTTGTATGTAGTATGTATGCGTCGCCATACCCTTAGTGCAGTGTAGACTGTAGAGTGTCAATGCAGTTGTATGTAGTATGTATGCGTCGCCATACCCTTAGTGCAGTGTAGACTGTAGAGTGTCAATGTAGTTGTATGTAGTATGTATGCGTCGCCATACCCTTAGTGCAGTGTAGACTGTAGAGTGTCAATGTAGTTGTATGTAGTATGTATGCGTCGCCATACCCTTAGTGCAGTGTAGACTGTAGAGTGTCAATGTAGTTGTATGTAGTATGTATGCGTCGCCATACCCTTAGTGCAGTGTAGACTGTAGTGTGTCAATGTAGTTGTATGTAGTATGTATGCGTCGCCATACCCTTAGTGCAGTGTAGACTGTAGAGTGTCAATGTAGTTGTATGTAGTATGTATGCGTCGCCATACCCTTAGTGCAGTGTAGACTGTAGAGTGTCAATGTAGTTGTATGTATGTAGTATGTATGCGTCGCCATACCCTTAGTGCAGTGTAGACTGTAGAGTGTCAATGTAGTTGTATGTAGTATGTATGCGTCGCCATACCCTTAGTGCAGTGTAGACTGTAGAGTGTCAATGTAGTTGTATGTAGTATGTATGCGTCGCCATACCCTTAGTGCAGTGTAGACTGTAGAGTGTCAATGTAGTTGTATGTAGTATGTATGCGTCGCCATACCCTTAGTGCAGTGTAGACTGTAGAGTGTCAATGCAGTTGTATGTAGGTAGTATGTATGCGTCGCCATACCCTTAGTGCAGTGTAGACTGTAGAGTGTCAATGTAGTTGTATGTATGTAGTATGTATGCGTCGCCATACCCTTAGTGCAGTGTAGACTGTAGAGTGTCAATGTAGTTGTATGTAGTATGTATGCGTCGCCATACCCTTAGTGCAGTGTAGACTGTAGAGTGTCAATGTAGTTGTATGTAGTATGTATGCGTCGCCATACCCTTAGTGCAGTGTAGACTGTAGAGTGTCAATGCAGTTGTATGTAGGTAGTATGTATGCGTCGCCATACCCTTAGTGCAGTGTAGACTGTAGAGTGTCAATGTAGTTGTATGTAGTATGTATGCGTCGCCATACCCTTAGTGCAGTGTAGACTGTAGAGTGTCAATGTAGTTGTATGTAGTATGTATGCGTCGCCATACCCTTAGTGCAGTGTAGACTGTAGAGTGTCAATGTAGTTGTATGTAGTATGTATGCGTCGCCATACCCTTAGTGCAGTGTAGACTGTAGAGTGTCAATGCAGTTGTATGTAGTATGTATGCGTCGCCATACCCTTAGTGCAGTGTAGACTGTAGAGTGTCAATGTAGTTGTATGTAGTATGTATGCGTCGCCATACCCTTAGTGCAGTGTAGACTGTAGAGTGTCAATGTAGTTGTATGTAGTATGTATGCGTCGCCATACCCTTAGTGCAGTGTAGACTGTAGGGTGTCAATGTAGTTGTATGTAGTATGTATGCGTCGCCATACCCTTAGTGCAGTGTAGACTGTAGAGTGTCAATGTAGTTGTATGTAGTATGTATGCGTCGCCATACCCTTAGTGCAGTGTAGACTGTAGAGTGTCAATGCAGTTGTATGTAGGTAGTATGTATGCGTCGCCATACCCTTAGTGCAGTGTAGACTGTAGAGTGTCAATGTAGTTGTATGTAGTATGTATGCGTCGCCATACCCTTAGTGCAGTGTAGACTGTAGAGTGTCATTGTAGTTGTATGTAGTATGTATGCGTCGCCATACCCTTAGTGCAGTGTAGACTGTAGGGTGTCAATGTAGTTGTATGTAGTATGTATGCGTCGCCATACCCTTAGTGCAGTGTAGACTGTAGAGTGTCAATGTAGTTGTATGTAGTATGTATGCGTCGCCATACCCTTAGTGCAGTGTAGACTGTAGAGTGTCAATGTAGTTGTATGTAGTATGTATGCGTCGCCATACCCTTAGTGCAGTGTAGACTGTAGAGTGTCAATGTAGTTGTATGTAGTATGTATGCGTCGCCATACCCTTAGTGCAGTGTAGACTGTAGAGTGTCAATGTAGTTGTATGTAGTATGTATGCGTCGCCATACCCTTAGTGCAGTGTAGACTGTAGAGTGTCAATGCAGTTGTATGTAGTATGTATGCGTCGCCAGACCCTTAGTGCAGTGTAGACTGTAGACTGTCAATGCAGTTACGAGATATGGTCGTTACCATTACAATATGCAATGGATGCAGTTGGGTTGCAAGGGCGTCGGAGCTGATCGACTTTACCGATGAGAGACGAAAATGCATCCAACTATTTTAATTGAAATTAAGTGGCGCATGCAAAGTACATGGGTGGGAGTTTTTTAACTGGCCTAGTAATGGATGTAGTTTGGCCGCCAGCCGTATGCGATATGCCCAAACCAGCAACTTCATTATTCGATGCGCGATTGGAGCCTGTACGGTGCCTGTACTGCCTTATGAACATTTGCCTGCATGTGCGTGACACTGTCTCATATGATAAAGCCGGGCCAGGAGCCCTGAAATGTTCTAACTGCTCCTCCCAAAAGATGTCTATCGCGGAGTTTCACCAACAGTTCTCATTACATTATTATTTGAACGCGAGAGAGTTGCAAAAACGTTTGACTTGAAAAAAATCACGTGGATCTTAATTATTCGTCTTGATCTCTCCACCCTTCCCTTCACATACTTGTCTCTTTCTTCGTAGACTTGAACTGTGCACATTTGTATCTTTTTCCGCTCTAACTGGTTACCACGTCAAAAAACTATAGACCGCGGCAGCTGCGTTAGTCACAACAGCCTAAATGTATGAAAACCGTGTCACCATCTTACTTAACAATAAGCTATTAGAATGCTTTGTTCAATTGAGGCGTTGCGTCTGTTGTTCAGAAATACCACACAAAGATGGTTACCTTGCCCGATGCCAATTCGTGGAATGTTGAATTTGTGCAACGCGACTCTGCTTCGCCAAGCGACAACAGGACGTCTTTTAGACAAGTATTTTGGGCTTCAATTGAAAATAATTGTGTGGCCTGTGTAGTCTGCCTGCATGCACACAATTCGATCAAGCTGATCTCAGACATTGTTCATTGAATATTTAAAGCGTAATCAAAGCCTAGCCAATCACTTCTTTGTTCTGCTATTTTGAAACAATTGTAATTTGGTCGGTGGTGAGGGCCAGGCCGGCGGCCGACTAGCTGCTCACAGTTCCCACCTATAGGGAGCTAATCAAGTACCTCAAGACCCCGGCTAACATTAAACAAAGGCCGAGTAATTAATATTAGTCAGAGGCGTGTGATGGAGGCATGGCATGGGGTTGGTTGGATCTATCTGCAGCGCAACAGCCCAACGACCTGCCTGCCTGCATTCTCTTACCGCCACGGTTTTTTGTGTTGATTTTTCTTTTCGTCTCATTCTTATTACTTACTGTCTTTCTCGTTATCCTTAGCGTCCTCCTCTTATAGGGTGATTAGTCCAGCATCACAACGCCGAAATAAGAATACCGATGAGACATATTGACAAGACGTAGAAAGGACAGTGAAGGTGTGGAAAGGAAACAAAGGCAATTTAATAATAATTCTTTCTTCGTAGTGACGACGACTTGTCAATACAATGATCTGGCAATTAGCTAGAATAGAGAATGGAATGTAAAACCTAGATATTCTTACATTATACCCGATTATACATTATACTAAAAGCTTGGAAACGTTTCAGTTGTGCCCGGTGTCTTCACACGAGGCCATCGGGCTTACCGTGCTGGTTGGTCATTCTAGTAATTAGACCCATAACAATTATTGCGATCTTCAAAGCTCCCCCTCACTGCTGGCCAAAGCTGTACGCCCATCTCTAGGGCGGAAGTTACATTCACTCTTTAAAACCATAATTATTTTTACAAATTAATCATATGGGCCAAAGAATTCAATCGGTCAATCTTCTCGCTAACGTTGCGAAAGATTCATTTCCGATAAGGCACCGCGGCGCGCACATGGCACATGGCACATGGCACATGGCGCATGGCTAGGCGAGGCTGTTATCTTACAGGAGGCCCTGTGAGATATTAGGCACCGCGGCGCGCACATGACACATGGCACATGGCACATGGCTAGGCGAGGCTGTTATCTTACAGGAGGCCCTGTGAGATATTAGGCACCGCGGCGCGCACATGGCACATGGCATATGGCACATGGCACATGGCTAGGCGAGGATGTTATCTTACAGGAGGCCCTGTGAGATATTAGGCACCGCGGCGCGCACATGGCACATGTCACATGACACATGGCACATGGCACATGGCTAGGCGAGGCTGTTATCTTACAGGAGGCCCTGTGAGATATTAGGCACCGCGGCGCGCACATGGCACATGGCATATGGCACATGGCACATGGCTAGGCGAGGATGTTATCTTACAGGAGGCCCTGTGAGATATTAGGCACCGCGGCGCGCACATGGCACATGGCATATGGCACATGGCACATGGCTAGGCGAGGCTGTTATCTTACAGGAGGCCCTGTGAGATATTAGGCACCGCGGCGCGCACATGGCACATGTCACATGGCATATGGCACATGGCACATGGCTAGGCGAGGCTGTTATCTTACAGGAGGCCCTGTGAGATATTAGGCACCGCGGCGCGCACATGGCACATGGCATATGGCACATGGCACATGGCTAGGCGAGGCTGTTATCTTACAGGAGGCCCTGTGAGATATTAGGCACCGCGGCGCGCACATGGCACATGGCATATGGCACATGGCACATGGCTAGGCGAGGCTGTTATCTTACAGGAGGCCCTGTGAGATATTAGGCACCGCGGCGCGCACATGGCATATGGCTCATGGCACATGGCACATGGCGCATGGCTAGGCGAGGCTGTTATCTTACAGGAGGCCCTGTGAGATATTAGGCACCGCGGCGCGCACATGGCACATGGCACATGGCTAGGCGAGGCTGTTATCTTACAGGAGGCCCTGTGAGATATTAGGCACCGCGGCGCGCACATGGCACATGTCACATGGCATATGGCACATGGCACATGGCTAGGCGAGGCTGTTATCTTACAGGAGGCCCTGTGAGATATTAGGCACCGCGGTGCGCACATGGCACATGGCATATGGCACATGGCACATGGCTAGGCGAGGCTGTTATCTTACAGGAGGCCCTGTGAGATATTAGGCACCGCGGCGCGCACATGGCACATGGCATATGGCACATGGCACATGGCTAGGCGAGGCTGTTATCTTACAGGAGGCCCTGTGAGATATTAGGCACCGCGGTGCGCACATGTCACATGGCATATGGCACATGGCACATGGCTAGGCGAGGCTGTTATCTTACAGGAGGCCCTGTGAGATATTAGGCACCGCGGCGCGCACATGGCACATGGCACATGGCACATGGCTAGGCGAGGCTGTTATCTTACAGGAGGCCCTGTGAGATATTAGGCACCGCGGCGCGCACATGGCACATGGCATATGGCACATGGCACATGGCTAGGCGAGGCTGTTATCTTACAGGAGGCCCTGTGAGATATTAGGCACCGCGGCGCGCACATGGCATATGGCACATGGCACATGGCACATGGCACATGGCGCATGGCTAGGCGAGGCTGTTATCTTACAGGAGGCCCTGTGAGATATTAGGCACCGCGGCACGCACATGGCATATGGCACATGGCACATGGCACATGGCACATGGCACATGGCACATGGCGCATGGCTAGGCGAGGCTGTTATCTTACAGGAGGCCCTGTGAGATATTAGGCACCGCGGCGCGCACATGGCACATGTCACATGGCTAGGCGAGGCTGTTATCTTACAGGAGGCCCTGTGAGATATTAGGCACCGCGGCGCGCACATGACACATGGCACATGGCACATGGCTAGGCGAGGATGTTATCTTACAGGAGGCCCTGTGAGATATTAGGCACCGCGGCGCGCACATGACACATGGCATATGGCACATGGCACATGGCTAGGCGAGGCTGTTATCTTACACGTTGTGTTACAGGAGGCCCTGTGAGATATTAGGCACCGCGGCGCGCATATGGCACATGGCACATGGCGCATGGCACATGGCACATGGCGCATGGCTAGGCGAGGCTGTTATCTTACAGGAGGCCCTGTGAGATATTAGGCACCGCGGCGCGCACATGGCACATGGCATATGGCACATGGCACATGGCTAGGCGAGGCTGTTATCTTACACGTTGTGTTACAGGAGGCACCTCCAGCCCTGTGAGATATTCCATCTACTCCGGGGATCCCGACGGCTACTTCACGATAGACCCAGTTACTGGATCCATCCGTACTGCGTCTCGTCTGGACCATGAGGAGCATCAGTCAATCCTACTGAACGTACAGGCAATGAGTGGGGACCCTGCTGCATATGGGCACACGCAGGTAAAACTCACAGGATTCATTAACGTTTACAAGTATAGAGCCTCCGGAAAATGGTTTGTCATTTGGTCTAAATCAAAGGTTGTGACTTTTATTTGTTAGTTTTATAGCGAAACACATTTTAGCTAGATCACTGTGGAATATATAGGCCCGTTTCCCGCACTTCCATACGCCTTGTCGTACGTTTCAGTTGACAATGGTATTACGACAACAAAGCCCCACTCGTAAAGCGGATAGCGCACAGTTGAAACCTCGAATTATTCTGCTGTTTGTATTGTTCCTGGACAAAGAGCGAAGACAATTATCTTCAAAATCTCTAACAGTAAAAATAAGTGTAGGTTTCACCTGCAGTGTTTGACATTCTCTGCAGGTTAACATCGGCATCGATGACATCAACGACAACATTCCCGAGTTCGAGTCCGGGACGGTTCGCATCTCTGTGCCCGAGAACGTTGAGCTGGGCATTCCCCTGTACGCTGCTCACGCCCGGGACAGAGACTCCGGCCGCAACGGGGTGGTGCGATACCGCCTGGCGGGCAACGGAGGATCCAAGCTCTTTGCTATTGACTCACGGCTAGGCCACCTCACTCTAGCAAGACATTTGGACTATGAGAGTGCGCAGAGACACAGCCTGATAGTGGTCGCCACTGATACAGGGGAGATACCGTTGTCAGCCAACCTGACGGTCTTAGTGGAGGTTCAAGATGTCAATGATAACCCGCCGGTCTTCGAGAGGTCGGAGTATTCCGTGAACGTACTCGAGTCACTTCCCGTCAACTCACAGGTATACATTCATTCATTTACCCTATATGAATGATCACTGCTCCCTAGCACCCAAGTGATTGGTCTAAGAATGATAACTCTCCTTCAGGTTCTTCAAGTAACTGCAGTCGACTTGGACACCGGTAACAACGCGCGCTTGACATATCGCTTGGTTGACCCAAGCTCCAACGGAACTGACGTTCAGTTGAAGAAACGTTTCAATGATGACAACGAGATCTTCGGGATCTTCCCGAACAGTGGATGGATCTACTTGCGTCAGAGTGTTGACCGGGAGGCGCGAGACCGCTATGTGCTGGTCGTGGCCGCGACGGACAACGGCACCCCCGCAGGATCGGCGACCACCAGGGTGACAGTGACCGTACTCGACGCCAACGACAACAACCCCAGCTTCTCGCGAGACAGCTACGAGTTCCGAGTGGAGGAGAACCGGCCTCGGGGAGCGACGGTTGGAACCTTATCGGCGACTGACGGTGATCTGGATCTGAATGCAGCCATCAGATACAGCTTGATTCCCAGCAACACCAGCTTTCAAGTGAACCCCATCACCGGTAAGACACAACAACTGTTTTACATTTCACTGCGTTCCAATATCATCAACCTCCTGTCACGTCATGATGGATCGGATCACACTAAATAACAAACACTTATGTGGTTTGTTTGCTTAGTAACTGAGGGAAATCTGCAGTTTTTGATGTTACATCCGTAGGGAAGCGTATTTATTTGTCAGAATCACCATCTCTGTTGGTCACTTATAAATTAGCGTATAGTTTAGCATTCGATACAACCAATCCAACTTAGGCCTGTAGCTCTAATCGTACTAAAAGTTCATCAATTCAAACTAGCCGTAACTTCTTCTCTTCTCATCTAAGTAATCCCTGTCCAAGTAAGTTGAGTTGGCTGAGAGTAGCATTGGTATCTTGATTCTGTAACACATTTGTTTGGATTAGTAATAGGATGAATATTGGAACACAACTTTAGTGTACAACTTTGCTACTTCTACTGTACGGTCGACTTCAACACAGTCTAGTTGCAACACGCTACAAAAAATACCTGTCGATGTTTGATTTGACCCGTTATTCAAGTATTTACAAATGATCATTGAGATCGGTAAAGCAGATTTACCCCATTATGAGTGTCATCAGAATAACAGCATTCAATAGAGGTCATAATCGCCTGTCACCGGGGTTGCCTCTTGAATAGAAGTGAACCACAGGAATGAGGAGGATTCTAGCATGGCGGACAAGGGAGGAGTGTTGTCAGTGTGTACTCCCACTCCTCTGCACTTGTATAGCCCGCTTTGAGGCCAATGGAAGACTAGGCCAAAGAAAGAAGTGTCACTCTACCCCCTCCGTCGTCGCTGGAAGAGAGAGTCATAAATAAAATAGTTTCCTAACTTCAGCTAATGATAGTAATTGTTACTTTTTTCTGAAATTTATGTCTATAGCTCACTTAGATTTGCAGAACAAATTTAAAAATGTTTCTCTGAATTTCCGAAAATCTTTACCTCAATGCAACTCAATTGGACCCTCTTCGTGACCCCCTGGTTAAGAACACAACTCGAAAATATATTTTATCAGTTGACTAGAAGGCTTCAGCCTCGCCAGCCTACCACATTCTAAGAATTATGTATTCCAAAACATATCGTCGTCTTTTGCTAAACATGTGACTGTTAGGATACTTTAGCAAAAGATAGTGAATAGTAATATTTCTCCCAGTGGGTGAAGCTGCCTCAGTATGATAGTCTGGGCTTAGGGGACAAGTATAGCAGTGTGAAGCTGGCTGAGTGTGATAGTCTGGGCTTGGGGGACAAATATAGCCGTGTGAAGCTGGCTGAGTGTGATAGTCTGGGCTTGGGGGACAAGTATAGCCGTGTGAAGCTGGCTGAGTATGATAGTCTGGGCTTGGGGGACAAGTATAGCCGTGTGAAGCTGGCTGAGTATGATAGTCTGGGCTTGGGGGACAAGTATAGCCGTGTGAAGCTGGCTGAGTGTGATAGTCTGGGCTTGGGGGACAAGTATAGCCGTGTGAAGCTGGCTGAGTATGATAGTCTGGGCTTGGGGGACAAGTATAGCCGTGTGAAGCTGGCTGAGTATGATAGTCTGGGCTTGGGGGACAAGTATAGCCGTGTGAAGCTGGCTGAGTGTGATAGTCTGGGCTTGGGGGACAAGTATAGCCGTGTGAAGCTGGCTGAGTATGATAGTCTGGGCTTGGGGGACAAGTATAGCCGTGTGAAGCTGGCTGAGTGTGATAGTCTGGGCTTGGGGGACAAGTATAGCCGTGTGAAGCTGGCTGAGTGTGATAGTCTGGGCTTGGGGGACAAGTATAGCCGTGTGAAGCTGGCTGAGTGTGATAGTCTGGGCTTGGGGGACAAGTATAGCCGTGTGAAGCTGGCTGAGTGTGATAGTCTGGGCTTGGGGGACAAGTATAGCCGTGTGAAGCTGGCTGAGTGTGATAGTCTGGGCTTGGGGGACAAGTATAGCCGTGTGAAGCTGGCTGAGTGTGATAGTCTGGGCTTGGAGGACAAGTATAGCCGTATGAAGCTGGCTGAATATGATAGTCTGGGCTTGGGGGACAAGTATAGCCGTGTGAAGCTGGCTGAGTGTGATAGTCTGGGCTTGGGGGACAAGTATAGCCGTGTGAAGCTGGCTGAGTGTGATAGTCTGGGCTTGGGGGACAAGTATAGCCGTGTGAAGCTGGCTGAGTGTGATAGTCTGGGCTTGGAGGACAAGTATAGCCGTGTGAAGCTGGCTGAGTGTGATAGTCTGGGCTTGGAGGACAAGTATAGCCGTGTGAAGCTGGCTGAGTGTGATAGTCTGGGCTTGGAGGACAAGTATAGCCGTGTGAAGCTGGCTGAGTGTGATAGTCTGGGCTTGGGGGACAAGTATAGCCGTGTGAAGCTGGCTGAGTGTGATAGTCTGGGCTTGGGGGACAAGTATAGCCGTGTGAAGCTGGCTGAGTGTGATAGTCTGGGCTTGGGGGACAAGTATAGCCGTGTGAAGCTGGCTACGTGTGATAGTCTGGGCTTGGAGGACAAGTATAGCCGTGTGAAGCTGGCTGAGTGTGATAGTCTGGGCTTGGGGGACAAGTATAGCCGTGTGAAGCTGGCTGAGTGTGATAGTCTTGGCTTGGGGGACAAGTATAGCCGTGTGAAGCTGGCTGAGTGTGATAGTCTGGGCTTGGGGGACAAGTATAGCCGTGTGAAGCTGGCTGAGTGTGATAGTCTGGGCTTGGGGGACAAGTATAGCCGTGTGAAGCTGGCTGAGTGTGATAGTCTGGGCTTAGGGGACAAGTATAGCCGTGTGAAGCTGGCTGAGTGTGATAGTCTGGGCTTGGGGGACAAGTATAGCCGTGTGAAGCTGGCTGAGTGTGATAGTCTGGGCTTGGAGGAAAAGTATAGCCGTGTGAAGCTGGCTGAGTGTGATAGTCTGGGCTTGGGGGACAAGTATAGCCGTGTGAAGCTGGCTGAGTGTGATAGTCTGGGCTTGGGGGACAAGTATAGCCGTGTGAAGCTGGCTGAGTGTGATAGTCTGGGCTTGGGGGACAAGTATAGCCGTGTGAAGCTGGCTGAGTGTGATAGTCTGGGCTTGGGGGAAAAGTATAGCCGTGTGAAGCTGGCTGAGTGTGATAGTCTGGGCTTGGGGGACAAGTATAGCCGTGTGAAGCTGGCTGAGTGTGATAGTCTGGGCTTGGGGGACAAGTATAGCCGTGTGAAGCTGGCTGAGTGTGATAGTCTGGGCTTGGAGGACAAGTATAGCCGTGTGAAGCTGGCTGAGTGTGATAGTCTGGGCTTGGGGGACAAGTATAGCCGTGTAAAGCTGCCTCAGTGTGATAGTCTGGGCTTGGGGGACAAGTATAGCCGTGTGAAGCTGGCTGAGTGTGATAGTCTGGGCTTGGGGGACAAGTATAGCCGTGTGAAGCTGGCTGAGTGTGATAGTCTGGGCTTGGGGGACAAGTATAGCCGTGTGAAGCTGGCTGAGTATGATAGTCTGGGCTTGGGGGACAAGTATAGCCGTGTGAAGCTGGCTGAGTGTGATAGTCTGGGCTTGGGGGACAAGTATAGCCGTGTGAAGCTGGCTGAGTGTGATAGTCTGGGCTTGGGGGACAAGTATAGCCGTGTGAAGCTGGCTGAGTATGATAGTCTGGGCTTGGGGGACAAGTATAGCCGTGTGAAGCTGGCTGAGTGTGATAGTCTGGGCTTGGGGGACAAGTATAGCCGTGTGAAGCTGGCTGAGTGTGATAGTCTGGGCTTGGGGGACAAGTATAGCCGTGTGAAGCTGGCTGAGTGTGATAGTCTGGGCTTGGGGGACAAGTATAGCCGTGTGAAGCTGGCTGAGTGTGATAGTCTGGGCTTGGGGGACAAGTATAGCCGTGTGAAGCTGGCTGAGTGTGATAGTCTGGGCTTGGGGGACAAGTATAGCCGTGTGAAGCTGGCTGAGTGTGATAGTCTGGGCTTGGGGGACAAGTATAGCCGTGTGAAGCTGGCTGAGTGTGATAGTCTGGGCTTGGGGGACAAGTGTAGCCGTGTGAAGCTGGCTGAGTGTGATAGTCTGGGCTTGGGGGACAAGTATAGCCGTGTGAAGCTGGCTGAGTGTGATAGTCTGGGCTTGGGGGACAAGTATAGCCGTGTGAAGCTGGCTGAGTGTGATAGTCTGGGCTTGGGGGACAAGTATAGCCGTGTGAAGCTGCCTCAGTATGATAGTCTGGGCTTGGGGGACAAGTATAGCCGTGTGAAGCTGGCTGAGTGTGATAGTCTGGGCTTGGGGGACAAGTATAGCCGTGTGAAGCTGGCTGAGTGTGATAGTCTGGGCTTGGGGGACAAGTATAGCCGTGTGAAGCTGGCTGAGTGTGATAGTCTGGGCTTGGGGGACAAGTATAGCCGTGTGAAGCTGGCTGAGTGTGATAGTCTGGGCTTGGGGGACAAGTATAGCCGTGTGAAGCTGGCTGAGTGTGATAGTCTGGGCTTGGGGGACAAGTATAGCCGTGTGAAGCTGGCTGAGTGTGATAGTCTGGGCTTGGGGGACAAGTATAGCCGTGTGAAGCTGGCTGAGTGTGATAGTCTGGGCTGGGGGGACAAGTATAGCCGTGTGAAGCTGGCTGAGTGTGATAGTCTGGGCTTGGGGGACAAGTATAGCCGTGTGAAGCTGGCTGAGTGTGATAGTCTGGGCTGGGGGGACAAGTATAGCCGTGTGAAGCTGGCTGAGTATGATAGTCTGGGCTTGGGGGACAAGTATAGCCGTGTGAAGCTGGCTGAGTGTGATAGTCTGGGCTGGGGGGACAAGTATAGCCGTGTGAAGCTGGCTGAGTGTGATAGTCTGGGCTTGGGGGACAAGTATAGCCGTGTGAAGCTGGCTGAGTGTGATAGTCTGGGCTGGGGGGACAAGTATAGCCGTGTGAAGCTGGCTGAGTATGATAGTCTGGGCTTGGGGGACAAGTATAGCCGTGTGAAGCTGGCTGAGTGTGATAGTCTGGGCTTGGGGGACAAGTATAGCCTTGTGAAGCTGCCTCAGTATGATAGTCTGGGCTTGGGGGACAAGTATAGCCGTGTGAAGCTGCCTCAGTATGATAGTCTGGGCTTGGGGGACAAGTATAGCCGTGTGAAGCTGGCTGAGTGTGGTAGTCTGGGCTTGGAGGACAAGTATAGCCGTGTGAAGCTGGCTGAGTGTGATAGTCTGGGCTTGGGGGACAAGTATACCGTATTTTAAATAAAAAAGTGACTCATGCTTGGGCATGGTTTGGTATCAGCTAAACTATGAATTCAATGAACTGACTTATTAGTTAATTAATGATTTAATTAATTAATTAATTTCTGAAATAACAATCGTAACAAGTACACTATTTGAATGTTTTAAAATGTATTGTTTAGCAGTTACAAAACTTATTTCCGAGTATTTTTGGAGCGTTCTGAGACATCAATAAAATACCGTTCATTTTGCGTGACTTAATATTACACTTTGCACACTACGCTGTATAAGGAGTATCAGTTTTCGTATGTAAATGAATTAAATAATATTAATTTGCGTTTGTCCGCGAGTCTCGAAGACGCGAGTGTGCGTAATTGCGCACTGCTCGACGCTCTTGGAGCCTTGGAACCTTGATGAAAGCAGTAGAAACGATGTCCTTTGTCCTGTGTTGGTGGTTATTTGCGTTAACCCTGCCCATGGCCGTTGCTTTGAGCCATATGTTCATGCTGGCCATGTTGAAATAGACCCAATATTGACCCTTTTAAATGAAAAATAAATAATAACTGCTCTGAGGTTCAGTTGAAGGATAGGTAAATAGATGAGAGGGAGTCCCAAGACCTCCAGGTTTGATGGCGGCTTTTAAACACTTTCAAACGCTGTTATGGAGTATTGACTTAAGATAGAGGCAAACAGAAGTAATCACATAGTTTCTTTAAGTAAAAAATGTGACATCATATTATCCATCATATCGTTACGTAATAGGCTAGAAAATACTATTCATTATGTAAACATGAGTCCGTGTTCTTTGTTGGGTTTGAAAGCCGCATGTTTTGTGTTTCTTTTTTTAAACGGATATTTACATACTTTGAAAACAATCAGCCAACTAAGACTGTCTATATAAATAGATGCATTCATTTAAATATGTTTAAACATTTTGAACAAACATTTGCGACTGAGTACGAGACTCCTTGAAATATAATTTAATTTGTAATTTGAGATGGTGTATTATTTTCACTTCCTGCTCTGGCCGACTCGTATTGATGATGCTTTGCATTGTGTGTACTTCACTACACTACACTACACTACACTACCCTACACTACACCACACTACACTACACTACACTACACTACACTACGCTACACTACGCTACACTACACTACACAACACTACTCTACACTACACTACACTACACTACACCACACCACACCACACCACACCACACCACACCACACCACACCACACCACACCACACCACACCACACCACACCACACCACACCACACCACACCACACCACACCACACCACACCACACCACACCACACCACACCACACCACACTACACCACACCACACCACACCACACCACACCACACCACACCACACCACACCACACCACACCACACCACACTACACTACATGGGTTGTCTCTCGCAAACAAACTAGATGCATCCTAAGGTTTTCAATTCGTACCTGTTATTTCACAAAAGGTTATGTCGGCCTATCTGGAAGCCTATTAATAAAATGATAGGGGACAGCCCTAGACTGTAGACTGTAGACCGCCAGCTCTGTTCTTACGCAGAGTGGTTCTAAGTCAACTAACTCTACTCCGCGAGGCTTTTTTGTTACTCATTTAGATGTTATTATATTTTAAATTGATGGTTTGGTCCAATTAATATCGTAAATGGCCTCGACATCGACCACGTACTGTTTTAATATACATCCTATGTTTTTGGGTAGTTTAATTCTATGGTTGACTAGTCGGTGTACTGGTCTATGGCCATGGAGATCAATTTCCTCTATTTTACTTGTTGTCTAAGCAGCGTGTTCTTCAGAACATCTAAATCGTTTGGAAGACCTGCGTATCGATACAACTCAAACACTATCATTACAAGCAGTAACTGCTTCACTCTAGGCCTTCCCCTTCTATATTTCAATTATTTTTAATATAATCTTTCTCGTTGGTTCTTAATAGTAATTTGAGTTTATAAAAATCGTGACTTCAAGTATAACTTGATTTTACATATAAGTAACCATAATAATCGTCAATTTTTGTACAACGAAACTATGTCTGGGAGGCCGTTGTTCTTATTGTTCACATGACAGTAGTTGTTCTTATTGTTCACATGACAGTAGTTGTTCTTATTGTTCACATGACAGTAGTTGTTCTTATTGTTCACATGACAGTAGTTGTTCTTATTGTTCACATGACAGTAGTTGTTTTTATTGTTCACATGACAGTAGTTGTTCTTATTGTTCACATTACAGTAGTTGTTCTTATTGTTCACATTACAGTAATGTAGGTACAAAGTAGCGCTAAATCTTTAAACTGAGTGCGTGCGGTATTGTGTAATTTCACGGGACAACAATAGAACCCAGGGCCTGGATTCACAAAAAGTCTTAACTTAGGCCTGGCCCTGGCCTAACTTTAGGACCACTAGATTATGGCACGCCATTGGTTGATACGGACCTGCACATACTCTCGAATCAACGTCGCTAAGAAACCCTAGGAAATAACAAACACTTGATACCAAAATATACCAAAATTTAAGCCCAGTAGAGTTGGTCTTATCTTTGTTCAAAGATGGGGGCAATTCGCCTATGACTTCAAAGTGTGAACATAAATAGATATCGTTTACTTACCTTGACATACGCATTTGCCTGCTTTAAAAGTGTCGAGGTATAAGGAAACAAAACACGAAACTTTGAAAAACCACCTTGGAATATTTCAAGCTCACTGTGATTTCCTCGTATCCATCAAATTGGGCTGTGTAGTAGGCCTATCATGGATTTATAATAGCACATACGGTACAGTAGACTTAGGACCTGTCCTAAATTAAGACTTTTTGTGAATCCGGCCCCAGCACTGCGATCAACGAAGGGACTTGGGTTCACATCCCGTATCTTGTACTTACGCAACCGTGTAGATGGCGTTAAGGTGCTTCAGAAACAAGTGTTGTAAACGGAACCAATCAGTTGAAGTAATTACAGCAAACTTCGATATAATTGTTCATTCCACCTCAATGTATATGGTACGTCATTTCTATATCTTTTTCATTCGGTTTCAGTTCCACAGCTGTTATTATAATAAATGTTTTATTGGTACTACGAAAAAATCAGAGCTTATATAATAATATAAGATATGCTTTGTAGTGTTCATACATTATTGGAAATCACACTTCTGGGCCAGGACACCGTAATATGTATTTGTTGCTTGCATCCCAGGAAGTACCAGAGCGCAAGTATGGGAGGTGCATCATTTGGGGGGGGGGGGGGGGGGGGGATTGTACCGAAATACCGTACACTGGTGCAGGGCGCAATACGCCCATGCAATCGTCGCTTCTCTGGCTACCAAAGGACCAAAAATAAAAAAAAAGTGTACTTAAATTGTGACTAGACCTACGTCAAAACTGCCGCCCTCCCCCAAATGTGTCATAATTGATGACACAACAACGCAAACATGATATTATTGTAACCGCGTGCAAGAATACGTCGTCGGATTTCGTATTTTATGTTGTTTTACGTCGCTTCTTGTAATCTCGAATACCGTTTTGCCGACCAATATCTTGACTTGCTTGCTGAAAGTTAACACGCGAATTTATGATGGAATGGACATTTCGTTGAATGTTTAAAACCCTCTTTGCTATTGTAAGGACGGATGTTTTCTTCCGAGTTTGATAAATAAATATGACCATTATAATTATTATATTATATTATATTTGCGTTTTGATATGTTAACAATTAGCCTACATTGTGGAATGGGCTTTGCTTCAGCATACTAATTGCTTACAGGGCTTTATGAGGCGTCGCTTGTAGACTACGGTGTCCTCCCGTTAACATGTTGCTAATATAGCTGTTGTAATTTTAACTCGTAATCAATTTTGTTATGAGTCATTCAATTGTAGGCGTACCGGTAAAGGAGATATTGTGTGTAAATGACATTCATAAATGTACGTTTGGCTTATTAAGTATAATTTTCACTGGTTTAGTGACGTGTTGCAGTCGAAGGGATATTGATCTGCAAAGCAGTTGTCAACTACAACCAAGGTCAAACCGTCAAACTGGCCTCGAGGAGTAATATATACAGTTAATGAAGTCTGTTAAACTGCTTGTACCCACACGTACTCGCTGTCTATTAAATTGGCCAAACATTATCATTTTGAAAATAACTTTAATTTGTATTTTTTTTTTGCTGCGTGACACCATCTCTAGTCCAGCAGTGAGTGTGCCGTGCACGGCCAGTCTGCGGGCAGCTATCTTCCGTGGTGCCGGCCGGGAATGTGGTATAGCGAGGTTCTTTGGGCTACCAACGTGCTCCACAGCTCCACAGCCTACACTCCCATCAAAAACACTGAACACGCAGAGCAATGGAAAACAAACTGAAAACTTACCGCTCAAAAAATTTAATCCCTTTCTTAGAAATTCAGAGAACTGGCTCTTTTTTTTAGACATGCGTGTGAGATAGAGCTGATGGAATATGTTTATTAAATATCAAAGGTTGGGATGTGTTTGATTTTTTCTTGTTGAGTGGATGTAGGCCTAGGTAGGTAAGCCTTATCGGGTGAGTGAGTGTTATATCTTGGTTTGTACGTCTGTTAGGCCCGTTGCATTCCCCCGGGCTCCCATACCTGCCGGCTACTGCATTTAGCTGACCTCACTTCACAATCGCGCGAGGAAACATCGTCTCTCTCGTCGAACTAAACTATAAAACTATAACTATTCAACATGTCGTTATAAGTTGTTATAAAATATGATGTGCGTGAACCCTGGCGTGCGTTTGACCCAGCTTGTAGCCCCCCTCCCCCCCCCCATTTCCCCACTCCTCCTTCCATTCTAATTTGGAAGGTCTTCTTTGTGTAGTTCAGATTAATATTTGTTTCTTTTTTTGCGAGTGAGCTGGGAAATTTGGGGGGGAGGTAGACAATCCAATTTTGAATTAATTAGAGTTTCCGGTTTCCGTATACTTCTTCAATCCTTTCAAACCTGCACACATGGGGCGGGCGTGGTCCACCATCATTTAAAATGCTAATTAATAAGATTTTGTATAAATTGGATAACAATGTGATTTTATTCATAACGTAAATGTATGGGTATTTTTCTACGTGTATAAATAATGATGAAATCCCTAAAGAGTGTGAACATGTGAACACTCTTTTTTATTCCGGTAAAATCGTCCATATTGATGTACCATGTTGATGTAATATATTATCTCCATGAAAGGAGACATAGGAGTGTATTGAATGTGTATTGAATGTGTATTGTATGTGCAGGCGAGCTGGTGACGCTGCGTCCGTTGGACCGCGAGGCGAAGGAAGGTGGTGTTGATGTAATTAAGACATAAGGAGTGTATTGAATGTGTATTGTATGTGCAGGCGAGCTGGTGACGCTGCGTCCGTTGGACCGCGAGGCGAAGGAAGGTGGTGTTGATGTAATTAAGACATAAGGAGTGTATTGAATGTGTATTGTATGCAGGGGTGTAGTCGTAAATTAAAATCAGCCTGGGCGCCTTGTTTGCAGAGGAGGGGGGGCGGGGGGGGGGGGGGGGAAGCGACAATGCCCACATACAGTCACAGTGGAACTACTTAGTTTAAAAGACAAAATTATAACCAAACATTTCTAATGGATTTATATTTTGTAGAGTATTCAAGTAGGTTACTATTTCATTTTGTTAATGTCAAAATCACGTATCTATTATGCTTAGATTTGTAAGCATAATAATTGCCGCCGATTTTCATGAATAAGCCTGAGCGTGCCTAGGTCGCAAAGACAAAAGTGTGGCTGGGCTAAGCCCAGGCTGAAAAACACTAGCCTGGGCGGCGCCCAGGCCCGCCCAGGCCCGACTACAGCCCTGATTGTATGTGCAGGCGAGCTGGTGACGCTGCGTCCGTTGGACCGCGAGGCGAAGGAAGGTGGTGTTGATGTAATTAAGACATAAGGAGTGTATTGAATGTGTATTGTATGTGCAGGCGAGCTGGTGACGCTGCGTCCGTTGGACCGCGAGGCGAAGGAAGGTGGTGTTGATGTAATTAAGACATAAGGAGTGTATTGAATGTGTATTGTATGTGCAGGCGAGCTGGTGACGCTGCGTCCGTTGGACCGCGAGGCGAAGGCTTCCTACGAAATGGTGGCTGAAGCCCGCGACCAGGGAGTTCCGCCCCGCACTGGTAGAGTGCAGGTCCGTATCCTCGTCACTGACGTCAATGACAACTCCCCCGAGCTGGTGGACCCCCAGGAGGACGTGATCAGTGTCCGGGAGGAGCAGCCCTCGGGCACGGAGGTAGTGAGGGTGCGCGCCATCGACCTTGACGAGGGGAACAACGCGTCGGTCACCTACTCCATCCTGAAGGGGAGAGACTCTGACGGATATGGAGTGTTCACCGTAGATCCCGTCTCCGGACTCATCAAGACGAGGGCGATCCTCGACCACGAAGACAGAGCCATCTATCGGCTGGCGGTGGCGGCGACGGATGGGGGGAAGCCTCCAAGACAAACTGTTCGCTCACTCCGGGTTGAAGTATTGGACCTCAATGACAATCGTCCGACTTTCACCAGCTCCAGTCTTGTCTTCAGGGTAAGCAAGGCATTCACCACTCATTTTTAGGTTATGCAATTATTTGCATCAAGTGTGTTAGTAAAAAGTCCTCGAAGCATTTATCAAAGTGTTAAAAATTCGCCACTTAAATTTTTTCGCCGGTCTCCTATAAAGCTACACAGCAATGCTACCCGGCTTGTGTTTCCGGCACCTCGGTTTGCCTTGGATACGCGTTGCAAAACGGCAGGGACCGAGTCTCCATTCTTTAAGAAGGCATTTCTTCTTAACATAATTAACTCTTTCCTTTTCGATGATTTCTTGCATCTAACAATGTAAGAATGAAGGAGAACGTGTTTTTAAACATATCCTTAAATCGAGACTGAATTATCTTTGTTTGGAAATGTTAGTGTATACTTGGAGATACGATTCGAGTTGTGTGTACATAGACTGTTTTGGTCCAAGCCGGTTGTTGGTTTCAACTTCGGAAAGAATGGTATAGGAATGCAATTTGGCGAGTCGCATAAATTTGATCGCAGGTAGTCAGCTGTCAAGAGCGCAACGCTAGGTGAGTGATGAGTTCTCGGCACATTGCGGGCCAGTCCCCCCCTCCCCCCTCACGCCGTCAAGCCGCAATTAGCAAAACTGGGACATTTATGACACATTCTTGAACGCTTCGTGTCGCGTGGCCCGGCTGACTCACGGGCCCTCTCAACCCTGGCACTGGCCCGGCTGACTCACGGGCCCTCTCAACCCTGGCACTGGCCCGGCTGACTCACGGGCCCTCTCAACCCTGGCACTGGCCCGGCTGACTCACGGGCCCTCTCAACCCTGGCACTGGCCCGGCTGACTCACGGGCCCTCTCAACCCTGGCACTGGCCCGGCTGACTCACGGGCCCTCTCAACCCTGGCACTGGCCCGGCTGACTCACGGGCCCTCTCAACCCTGGCACTGGCCCGGCTGACTCACGGGCCCTCTCAACCCTGGCACAGGCCCGGCTGACTCACGGGCCCTCTCAACCCTGGCACAGGCCCGGCTGACTCACGGGCCCTCTCAACCCTGGCACAGGCCCGGCTGACTCACGGGCCCTCTCAACCTTGGCACTGGCCCGGCTGACTCACGGGCCCTCTCAACCCTGGCACAGACCCGGCTGACTCACGGGCCCTCTCAACACTGGCACTGGCCCGGCTGACTCACGGGCCCTCTCAACCCTGGCACTGGCCCGGCTGACTCACGGGCCCTCTCAACCCTGGCACTGGCCCGGCTGACTCACGGGCCCTCTCAACACTGGCACTGGCCCGGCTGACTCACGGGCCCTCTCAACACTGGCACTGGCCCGGCTGACTCACGGGCCCTCTCAACCCTGGCACTGGCCCGGCTGACTCACGGGCCCTCTCAACACTGGCACTGGCCCGGCTGACTCACGGGCCCTCTCAACCCTGGCACTGGCCCGGCTGACTCACGGGCCCTCTCAACCCTGCCACTCAACTAGTCTAAAACTCTTCAGCTTGTAGTATTTCTATGTGGGCGTAAAAGAAACGTGCATTCTTTACCCAATCATTATTATTTTGCTGTTATTGTGAATTTTTTTATATTTGAATTTCTTTTCGTAATATGCAAATTGAAAATGAACATGAACGTTTACCAAATGAACATTTTTTATCAATGAAACTCTGTTTCTAGTGAACCGAGGCTTGTAAATTGTTAACTTTATTACTGTACTTGCATAGTATTTAGTGTGTCTTGCTTGCTTGTGATATAGTCTACACAACTCTCGCAAGAATAGGCCTACTCATGATAGGTGCGGAGTTAAATTACCAATTGTTCGCGAATTTATCTATAGGTATTTGGAAACTGGATAGATATAATAACGGTGGCATGTTGGCTACATAACATTGAAACAGTTACCCATTATTATTAGCAGCTACATGGTAGTTTTAAATATTGAAATCGTTAGGGCTATATTAGGCACGATGTATTGATTTCGTAATACTATATCAAAATAACCATCCTTTACTGATTACAACAGTTAAAGCATTTTTAATTCAGTCATGAGTCCTTACGAAACGACATTTTGCTTATTTTACATGTTTTTCAATTCTATGTATCACTACTAAAAACATGTAAATTTCCCGCACTTTTGTGATAAGAACTCCCCTTTTCGTTCGAGCCATGCAACCAATAATAGGCAACTCCACTTGTTCCAGGTGAAGGAGAATGTGAAGGTGGGGCATATTGTGGGGGTTGTCGCCACGTCTGACTCCACTGACGCCTCCGACAACCTGGTGTCCGGCCGCGGGGGCAGTCACGTGACATACACGTTGACGTCCCTCACCGCAGACGGTCGCAACGCCATCAAGACCGCCGCCTTCAACATCGACAGGACCTCTGGTTCTCTGGTGGTCGCTAGAGAGCTGGACCGCGAGATACAGTCCGAGTACCGACTGGAGGTGAGAGCATTGGACACTACCGCGTCAAACAACCCGCAGAGCAGCGCTGTCTCTGTGCGGATCAACATCGTCGACGTCAACGACAACGCCCCCGTGTGGCAAGAAGACCCTGTCGTCATCCCCATCCCCGAGGACACTCCCGTGGGGTCGTCGGTGTGGAACTTCACGGCGACGGACGTGGACGCCGGACCCAACGGGGAGATCCGCTACGGCCTCACGAGACAGTGGCCGAACGTGACCAAGACGGCGACGTTCATCATCGACCCTCTGACGGGGACCCTGACGCTTCACTCTCCCCTGGACTACGAACAGCAATCAGAGTACACCCTCGTGATCAGCGCTATGGACCAGGCCGTGAACAAGACGGAGCGGCTGAGGGCCTCGTTGACAGCCAGGATATTGGTGCGGGACGCGAACGACAACGCGCCAGTGTTTGTGTCCCCGGCCAGCGCGAGTGTGGTGGTTAGTGACGGTGCGAAGGTGGGTGTTAGCTTGTGCCACGTGTTTGCTGTCGATAGCGACGCCGGAGACAACGGCCGTGTCAGTTATGTCATCACGAGTGGTAATGACGATGCCAGGTTCGCTCTCAACTATGACACGGGAGTGTTGAGTTTAGCTAAGTCGTTGAGTGAAGTGAAAAGTGCGTCCTACGTGTTGAATATCACGGCATCTGATCACGGCGTCCCGACCCCTAGGCAAGCCGTCACCACCATTGTGCTCATCGTGCAAGGGACCAAGGAGAACCCTCCGCGCTTCCTCAACTCTGGATACCACGCCAACGTCTCCGAAAGCGCCCCCGTTGGCAGCCACGTCGTCAAAGTATCTGCGCGGTCTCCTTCCTCAGAAACTGGTAAGAAACACTTTTTGTAATCAACAAACAAGCTTTTAACTGCAATAGTATGTACTGTAGTAATATTATCAAATCAATTATGGCTTGTTCCTGTCTGGTATTTGCTCAAGCGTCTGTGGAACCTAGTTGTGTGTGAGGTGATTAGTCCATAGATGAAGAAAACGCAGTCTAGAATGAATGTAAATATAGAATACAAAATACAAAATACAAAATACAAAATAGAAACTAATTGGTTTTAAAATGGCCCTCAATTTTAGTTTCCCCTTTCTGCGCCATTAATTATGCTGGCAGGCTATAATTATATTTTAGTATTCCAATCCCATAGAGGTTTCGGTTACTAATATGAAAATCAACCTCTGAAAAAGTCATAAAACTGTTGTCCTATTTGTGCATAACGAATTCTGCAATTAAGGTCAAAGAGTACCGGTAATATTCCTTGTAGCTATTTGACGAGTGCAAGCCGCCTGGTCATGGTAATACTCGTCGGCATTCACATGCATTCACTCAGGAATCAATCACCAGGCTATCTAAGAGCAATACATGGACATGTCAATCAAGAAACCAGTGGTTGGAACCGAAGGGAAAACACTAGCTAAAGTAAATCGCAATATTTCGGTCATCTTCAGTATTGACGTCAAATCACTTGTCCGTACTACCTTCTAACCCCCCCCCCCCGGCAACCTAGTAGGCCTATATTACTGTTATTCAGCCTATACCATCTATACAGTCTATATCTGCTACAGGACCGAGGTTCCACTATTCCACTATAGTGCAAATTTAATATATTGGTATATGATGATTGATGCATGATAATGATGAAGGGAGGAGGGGAAGCCTGGTACCGGCACGTAGACTACTCCTGTCGGAAAGTACCAAGAGGACCATCGGCTTTACGTCCCATCCGAAAGGACGGTGTAACTTTGACCAGTCATAGATTCGTCCACTAACCTGGACTGCCGAGCAGTTGACGAGAAGAACGAAGCTGTTCCACAAGCTTTCGAACCCTCCAAAGTGCTCTAACCAACGGTAAATAGTGTTTCGGAGGGAAGCGGTCACCCACCCTTCTCCTGATGTAGCCCGATGCTGCTTAACTTCGGTGTTCGTATGGGAACCGGCTACGCGATCGCGGCTGGACTTTCTTTGTTTGGTGATGTTTCGATAATGTTTTCTCTATAGATTAAACACCTTTTCTTTTAATTTCTGATCGACTGGCTCATCCGAACCCGGGATTAGTTCGTTTGCACTCCGCAAGAATCTGGCACCCGAATTTTAACCACTTGCATTTTGAAAGTTATTTTTACTAAACTGCCAAAAACGAATTAGTGGGGATACAAGTGAGCATTCGTGCGGGGTAGTTTTTCGACGGACAGACAATTCCCAAAACGTTAGTTACGCCTTCTGTGAATGATCGCGCTCATTAAGACGACTTAAACTATAAACCATCAGGCTGCCCACCTCGCCTCGTTTTATATCACTAGCTTGACTTGCAGCACAGCCAAATTACTTGTTTTGTTTTCTATGGTTCGTAGTTTACGCATAGCAAAGGGAGGCTCTAACGTTTCCTGATATTGCTTGAAAGTCTGAGTTAATGTTCCGGTAAATTGGAATTCGTAACGTCTGTGTGTATAGAACTGAACTGTTCACGATCCTTTTTAGTGCACACGAAACAACTCCATGGCATTTACTAACTAGAAGGCAACCTATCTTAGAGATCTTATAACCTCACTGTTTAACCAATTTTCTAGACAGTTCTGCATAGGTCTTCAGTCGACACATACAGACCGGGGGAGCTAAGACATGAAACAATAATAACTATCATAGGTCTTGAGTCGTCACTTACAGACCGAGGGAGCTAAGACATGAAACAATAATAACTATCATAGGTCTTGAGTCGTCACTTACAGACCGAGGGAGCTAAGACATGAAACAATAATAACTATCATAGGTCTTCAGTCGTCACATACAGACCGAGGGAGCTAAGACATGAAACAATAATAACTATCATAGGTCTCGAGTCGTCACATACAAACATACCGGGGGAGCTAAGACATGAAACAATAATATAACTATCATAGGTCTTCAGTCGTCACATACAAACATACTGGGGGAGCTAAGACATGAAACAATAATAACTATCATAGGTCTTGAGTCGTCACATACAAACATACCGGGGGAGCTAAGACATGAAACAATAATAACTATCATAGGTCTTGAGTCGTCACATACCAACATACTGGGGGAACTAAGACATGAAACAATAATAACTATCATAGGTCTTGAGTCGTCACTTACAGACCGAGGGAGCTAAGACATGAAACAATAATAACTATCATAGGTCTTGAGTCGTCACATACAAACATACTGGGGGAGCTAAGACATGAAACAATAATAACTATCATAGGTCTTGAGTCGTCACATACCAACATACTGGGGGAACTAAGACATGAAACAATAATAACTATCATAGGTCTTGAGTCGTCACTTACAGACCGGGGGAGCTAAGACATGAAACAATAATAACTATCATAGGTCTTGAGTCGTCACATACAAACATACTGGGGGAGCTAAGACATGAAACAATAATAACTATCATAGGTCTTGAGTCGTCACATACCAACATACTGGGGGAACTAAGACATGAAACAATAATAACTATCATAGGTCTTGAGTCGTCACATACAAACATACTGGGGGAGCTAAGACATGAAACAATAATAACTATCATAGGTCTTGAGTCGTCACATACAAACATACCGGGGGAGCTAAGACATGAAACAATAATAACTATCATAGGTCTTGAGTCGTCACATACAAACATACTGGGGGAACTAAGACATGAAACAATAATAACTATCATAGGTCTTTAGTCGTCACATACAGACCGGGGGAGCTAAGACATGAAACAATAATAACTATCATAGGTCTTGAGTCGTCACATACAAACATACTGGGGGAACTAAGACATGAAACAATAATAACTATCATAGGTCTTTAGTCGTCACATACAAACATACTGGGGGAACTAAGACATGAAACAATAATAACTATCATAGGTCTTTAGTCGTCACATACAGACCGGGGGAGCTAAGACATGAAACAATAATAACTATCATAGGTCTTTAGTCGTCACATACAGACCGGGGGAGCTAAGACATGAAACAATAATAACTATCATAGGTCTTGAGTCGTCACATACAAACATACTGGGGGAACTAAGACATGAAACAATAATAACTATCATAGGTCTTTAGTCGTCACATACAAACATACTGGGGGAACTAAGACATGAAACAATAATAACTATCATAGGTCGTGAGTCGTCACATACAAACATACTGGGGGAGCTAAGACATGAAACAATAATAACTATGATAGGTCTTGAGTCGTCACATACAAACATACTGGGGGAGCTAAGATATGAAACAATAATAACTATCATAGGTCTTGAGTCGTCACATACAAACATACTGGGGGAACTAAGACATGAAACAATAATAACTATCATAGGTCTTGAGTCGTCACATACAAACATACTGGGGGAGCTAATACATGAAACAATAATAACTATCATAGGTCTTGAGTCGTCACATACAAACCGAGGGAACTAAGACATGAAACAATAATAACTATTATAGGTCTTGAGTCGTCACATACAAACATACTGGGGGAACTAAGACATGAAACAATAATAACTATCATAAATGCAAATTCAGTTACATTCAAATTTCTGTTCCATAACGTTTTTCTTTGGGATTTTACGACCTGAAATGTACGCTTCCGGCTGCTGGGGGCTGGGGCTAGCCCCCAGACCTCGTACAACATTGCCTACCTTATCTCCAGGACCCACATTGAGCACCAGTCATGTTCTGAGCTGACATGTTATTGTGCTGACACTTCACGCAGTTCACCCTAGCAATAGTGCTAACAGCGACTCACACTCAGTTCACGATATGGATTCACAGAGCTCGACGAACGACTGCCTTACTGATTATGGACATGCCCAAGTAATTGCTTAGCAAACTTTTGTACTGAAGCCTCACGTCTCAAGTTTTACAAGTGATGATGATCTGTTGATGATGAATGATGATGATGATGAATCTGTTGACTTTCGTGGAGTTAGCGCAGATGAAAGGGACAGTGGACTAGGATCTGACTGATGTCTGTGCCACTACTTACGTTGGAGCTAGTATAATGCCTGCTGTAGTATAGTATACACGGTGTGACCATAGGGGTATTTGGGTAGTTGGCAAGACTGTCTAGTCCGAGGAATGTTTCAATCCCCTTGTTTGCGTAGTGGCTACTAAGATTGCAATAGCGGTAATCATACGCCAGCCATCTGTATTAGTGCTCAAGATACGATACAGCTTTGTCTTATCGATCTTATCGTTCTTGATCACCTAAGCTTCCGTATAGTATTAGGCATATATTATTAATTATTATGTATGCATTCTTGGTTTTCCGATATATTGAGTTGAGACAGGTAAACAAAAACAGTGTAAAACACAGTTTATGAGTAGCAATCCGGTTGAGGTAGGTCTCGCCTCGTGGTGACCGGTGCCCGAAAACATGTCTCATGTCTTCATAGATAATCCCATTACGTATCGTAATTGTCTTGTTCAGTTTCTTCGCTTGTCGCTACTAATTCATGCCGGCACCCTTAGTGGCCTAAACTCCCCTTCCCCACAACGTACATACAGAGACATACAGAGGCTACTATTAGCACAGCAAGTCCTGGTATACATGTTGCTACTATATAGCTGGACATACAGAGGCTACTATTAGCACAGCAGGTCCTGGTATACATGTTGCTACTATATAGCTGGACATACAGAGGCTACTATTAGCACAGCAAGTCCTGGTATACATGTTGCTACTATATAGCTGGACATACAGAGGCTACTATTAGCACAGCAGGTCCTGGTATACATGTTGCTACTATATAGCTGGACATACAGAGGCTACTATTAGCACAGCAGGTCCTGGTATACATGTTGCTACTATATAGCTGGACATACAGAGGCTACTATTAGCACAGCAGGTCCTGGTATACATGTTGCCACTATATAGCTGGACATACAGAGGCTACTATTAGCACAGCAAGTCCTGGTATACATGTTGCTACTATATAGCTGGACATACAGAGGCTAATATTAGCACAGCAGGTCCTGGTATACATGTTGCTACTATATAGCTGGACATACAGAGGCTACTATTAGCACAGCAGGTCCTGGTATACATGTTGCTACTATATAGCTGGACATACAGAGGCTACTATTAGCACAGCAGGTCCTGGTATACATGTTGCTACTATATAGCTGGACATACAGAGGCTACTATTAGCACAGCAGGTCCTGGTATACATGTTGCTACTATATAGCTGGACATACAGAGGCTACTATTAGCACAGCAGGTCCTGGTATACATGTTGCTACTATATAGCTGGACATACAGAGGCTACTATTAGCACAGCAAGTCCTGGTATACATGTTGCTACTATATAGCTGGACATACAGAGGCTACTATTAGCACAGCAGGTCCTGGTATACATGTTGCTACTATATAGCTGGACATACAGAGGCTACTATTAGCACAGCAGGTCCTGGTATACATGTTGCTACTATATAGCTGGACATACAGAGGCTACTATTAGCACAGCAGGTCCTGGTATACATGTTGCTACTATATAGCTGGACATACAGAGGCTACTATTAGCACAGCAGGTCCTGGTATACATGTTGCTACTATATAGCTGGACATACAGAGGCTACTATTAGCACAGCAAGTCCTGGTATACATGTTGCTACTATATAGCTGGACATACAGAGGCTACTATTAGCACAGCAGGTCCTGGTATACATGTTGCTACTATATAGCTGGATATACAGAGGCTACTATTAGCACAGCAGGTCCTGGTATACATGTTGCTACTATATAGCTGGACATACAGAGGCTACTATTAGCACAGCAAGTCCTGGTATACATGTTGCTACTATATAGCTGGACATACAGAGGCTACTATTAGCACAGCAAGTCCTGGTATACATGTTGCTACTATATAGCTGGACATACAGAGGCTACTATTAGCACAGCAGGTCCTGGTATACATGTTGCTACTATATAGCTGGACATACAGAGGCTACTATTAGCACAGCAGGTCCTGGTATACATGTTGCTACTATATAGCTGGACATACAGAGGCTACTATTAGCACAGCAAGTCCTGGTATACATGTTGCTTCTATATAGCTGGACATACAGAGGCTACTATTAGCACAGCAGGTCCTGGTATACATGTTGCTACTATATAGCTGGACATACAGAGGCTACTATTAGCACAGCAGGTCCTGGTATACATGTTGCTACTATATAGCTGGACATACAGAGGCTACTATTAGCACAGCAAGTCCTGGTATACATGTTGCTACTATATAGCTGGACATACAGAGGCTACTATTAGCACAGCAGGTCCTGGTATACATGTTGCTACTATATAGCTGGACATACAGAGGCTACTATTAGCACAGCAGGTCCTGGTATACATGTTGCTACTATATAGCTGGACATACAGAGGCTACTATTAGCACAGCAGGTCCTGGTATACATGTTGCTACTATATAGCTGGACATACAGAGGCTACTATTAGCACAGCAGGTCCTGGTATACATGTTGCTACTATATAGCTGGACATACAGAGGCTACTATTAGCACAGCAAGTCCTGGTATACATGTTGCTACTATATAGCTGGACATACAGAGGCTACTATTAGCACAGCAGGTCCTGGTATACATGTTGCTACTATATAGCTGGACATACAGAGGCTACTATTAGCACAGCAAGTCCTGGTATACATGTTGCTACTATATAGCTGGACATACAGAGGCTACTATTAGCACAGCAGGTCCTGGTATACATGTTGCTACTATATAGCTGGACATACAGAGGCTACTATTAGCACAGCAAGTCCTGGTATACATGTTGCTACTATATAGCTGGACATACAGAGGCTACTATTAGCACAGCAGGTCCTGGTATACATGTTGCTACTATATAGCTGGACATACAGAGGCTACTATTAGCACAGCAAGTCCTGGTATACATGTTGCTACTATATAGCTGGACATACAGAGGCTACTATTAGCACAGCAGGTCCTGGTATACATGTTGCTACTATATAGCTGGACATACAGAGGCTACTATTAGCACAGCAGGTCCTGGTATACATGTTGCTACTATATAGCTGGACATACAGAGGCTACTATTAGCACAGCAAGTCCTGGTATACATGTTGCTACTATATAGCTGGACATACAGAGGCTACTATTAGCACAGCAGGTCCTGGTATACATGTTGCTACTATATAGCTGGACATACAGAGGCTACTATTAGCACAGCAAGTCCTGGTATACATGTTGCTACTATATAGCTGGACATACAGAGGCTACTATTAGCACAGCAGGTCCTGGTATACATGTTGCTACTATATAGCTGGACATACAGAGGCTACTATTAGCACAGCAGGTCCTGGTATACATGTTGCTACTATATAGCTGGACATACAGAGGCTACTATTAGCACAGCAGGTCCTGGTATACATGTTGCTACTATATAGCTGGACATACAGAGGCTACTATTAGCACAGCAAGTCCTGGTATACATGTTGCTACTATATAGCTGGACATACAGAGGCTACTATTAGCACAGCAGGTCCTGGTATACATGTTGCTACTATATAGCTGGATATACAGAGGCTACTATTAGCACAGCAGGTCCTGGTATACATGTTGCTACTATATAGCTGGACATACAGAGGCTACTATTAGCACAGCAAGTCCTGGTATACATGTTGCTACTATATAGCTGGACATACAGAGGCTACTATTAGCACAGCAAGTCCTGGTATACATGTTGCTACTATATAGCTGGACATACAGAGGCTACTATTAGCACAGCAGGTCCTGGTATACATGTTGCTACTATATAGCTGGACATACAGAGGCTACTATTAGCACAGCAGGTCCTGGTATACATGTTGCTACTATATAGCTGGACATACAGAGGCTACTATTAGCACAGCAGGTCCTGGTATACATGTTGCTACTATATAGCTGGACATACAGAGGCTACTATTAGCACAGCAAGTCCTGGTATACATGTTGCTACTATATAGCTGGACATACAGAGGCTACTATTAGCACAGCAGGTCCTGGTATACATGTTGCTACTATATAGCTGGACATACAGAGGCTACTATTAGCACATCAAGTCCTGGTATACATGTTGCTACTATATAGCTGGACATACAGAGGCTACTATTAGCACAGCAAGTCCTGGTATACATGTTGCCACTGTATAGCTGGACATACAGAGGCTCATATTAGCACAGCAAGTCCTGGAATACATTTCTAAATTATCGTCACACCTGTCACTTTTTAGGTACCGCTAGTTATGAAATTTAACTACTCACACATATGGTAATCACGCAAAAATACGCATACGTGTGCGTGCGTTAGTTTGTCGGTTTGGGGAGATGGGTGGTGGGAGGTGGGTGGCTGATGACCCCACGCGGTACGAATGTTAGCATACCAACCTACTAGTCTCATAAATAGCGTCCATATAAAACCATAAAACCGGTAAACTTTCGGATTTGACGTAAAGTAGATAGCCCGCAGTGTAGTATCCTATATGCTAGACACAAACAGCCTAATCAGTCACTAAATCATAGTGGAATTCCAGGAAACTCCTTGTTGACGGATGAGCGGATGATGGCCTTGACCTTGAGCGTGATATTTATTGGTTCGGCCGCGTAATTTCAAAACAATATGCACCCAAAGTATTGTCGCAAGATCGACCCCGACGGTTGTAGGTACGGGTATAGGCACGCGGGCACGATGAGCCTTCTTGCGTTGAGCGTGGAGCACTCAGCGGCCACGCAACCCGTTGGGTGTACAAGTGGCAACGCCGCGCAGGCCCCGTCCTCTCGAAGAGATAATTACCTGGTATTAAATATGTCTGCCACTGAGGTTTAATTTGCGTTTGTCCGTCCGTCCAGGTATTGTGTTGGTTTACACATAGCGAGCCAGCCACCGTCGTGCGTCGTCTATACTCCTCTCTAAGTCATAACGAGGATAATCGTTGCCAGCTTCTACACACACCGTCAAACTGTTTCATTCGGCCACGAGTAATTGGGAACATTATTTTAATTTGTATAAGACGAACGGATTTACAGATCGAGCAATCACTCGTAGATGCTTGAAATTACACTTAATTGTAAGCATTAGTCATTGGAATAGCTTCTAAGAATTCGTCCTTAAGGCTGAGGACGTGAGGTGGATCCTGAGAGTAAGGACTTGCCTTGACGCACATTCAAGCTTCTTTGTGTTGAAGCATAGGCCACTGTACTGTACCCTATCCACGACCCCCTCAGGTGGCCATGTCAGCCAGGACCCTCACGAGGCCATGTCAGCCATGCAGCCAGGGCCGGTCTCTGTTAATCACGAACGCGACCCAGAATCAAATTATCAATGAGTTGTGTTCCAAGCATCAATCAGTGTCAGATGCCGTAGCGCCCTGTTGGTCTGTTGGTCTGTTGGGCTGTTGGGGTGTTGGGCTGTTGGTCGTGTAGCGGCCAATCTGTGCCGGTACGGCTACACTTGTGACTTGGTCAATGGTCACTGGTCTAATAAGTCAATTGAGCCAGCCCGCGTGAAATATCCCTATTGTTTTCATCGCAAAGTCGTTAATTGTGTGAAGCTAGTTTCAAACGCGTTAATTAAATCCTGGGTAGTGTAAATTACATCTCGTACAGTCTTGAAGTAGAACCGGCTGCTGGAACACCATTTGCCGTTTTGGTTCCAATTGTGCCCACATGATCAGTTTATTTCGTTCGTCTCAATGGAATCAGCTTCTCGGGGGCCGCTCAATACATTCATAGTGACTCGATCCCACGATGTGGAGGGTCATAGACAAGGCTGCACCATAGTATTGATTTGTAACAGGATATACTTGCAGTCATTCGGAGAAAATCCAATTTGGCAAAGATTAATAGCAACAAAAGTAATTCCAGTGAGCTGAATTAATTCCGAGTGTAAACTGGGAGTAGATTTTGGAATGAAATATAACCATAAGAACAGGCAGATTGTATTGTTGTGTTATGTGCAGCTGCAAACGGCAGATACCGATACCGGTACCGGTATATATGAGTTCATCTTTTCGGTACGTGAGTGTCCTGCAATGAAACAGGCGTATCGTAGTGAAGTATGAGCCATGAGCATAATAAATAATTACTTATATTCGTTCATAAACAGCTTATTTAGATGTTAATTTATTTTACCACAATCGTACAATTTGTATCGTGTGGATAGAATCTTCGCGTTTGTTATTTATATTTCCGCTGTATGTGTGTTCTGAATTGGAATGCGCTCATTTATGCCCTTGTTTTTGTTTTTAATCATTATTTAACTATGAACTGGAGTGAGACTAGAACTAGCGCTCGCCATAGGTTTACCTCATACCCAATCTCAAGCCAAGTGATGATGATAATGACATTGGCGAGGGTAGAGTGCACTCAAGTATCCTACAACTTTTCCGACTTAACTAATAAGTCGTCGTCGAAAACTATTCCAATCTCTGCTGTTTCCCAAGTATTCCCGCTTGGCATTCTGCATCAGCATAGCCGTACGTGCATTCATGTAGGCCTCCTATGGCCATCATAGTACATCGTATTCCCGCTTGGCATTCTGCATCAGCATAGCCGTACGTGCATTCATGTAGGCCTCCTATGGCCATCATAGTACATCGTATTCCCGCTTGGCATTCTGCATCAGCATAGCCGTACGTGCATTCATGTAGGCCTCCTATGGCCATCATAGTACATCGTATTCCCGCTTGGCATTCTGCATCAGCATAGCCGTACGTGCATTCATGTAGGCCTCCTATGGCCATAGTACATCGTATTCCCGCTTGGCATTCTGCATCAGCATAGCCGTACGTGCATTCATGTAGGCCTCCTATGGCCATAGTACATCGTATTCCCGCTTGGCATTCTGCATCAGCATAGCTGTACGTGCATTCATGTAGGCCTCCTATGACCATAGTACATCGTATTCCCGCTTGGCATTCTGCATCAGCATAGCCGTACGTGCATTCATGTAGGCCTCCTATGGCCATAGTACATCGTATTCCCGCTTGGCATTCTGCATCAGCATAGCCGTACGTGCATTCATGTAGGCCTCCTATGGCCATAGTACATCGTATTCCCGCTTGGCATTCTGCATCAGCATAGCCGTACGTGCATTCATGTAGGCCTCCTATGGCCATAGTACATCGTATTCCCGCTTGGCATTCTGCATCAGCATAGCCGTACGTGCATTCATGTAGGCCTCCTATGACCATAGTACATCGTATTCCCGCTTGGCATTCTGCATCAGCATAGCCGTACGTGCATTCATGTAGGCCTCCTATGACCATAGTACATCGCATTCCCGCTTGGCATTCTGCATCAGCATAGCCGTACGTGCATTCATGTAGGCCTCCTATGACCATAGTACATCGTATTCCCGCTTGGCATTCTGCATCAGCATAGCCGTACGTGCATTCATGTAGGCCTCCTATGGCCATAGTACATCGTATTCCCGCTTGGCATTCTGCATCAGCATAGCCGTACGTGCATTCATGTAGGCCTCCTATGACCATAGTACATCGCATTCCCGCTTGGCATTCTGCATCAGCATAGCCGTACGTGCATTCATGTAGGCCTCCTATGGCCATAGTACATCGTATTCCCGCTTGGCATTCTGCATCAGCATAGCCGTACGTGCATTCATGTAGGCCTCCTATGACCATAGTACATCGCATTCCCGCTTGGCATTCTGCATCAGCATAGCCGTACGTGCATTCATGTAGGCCTCCTATGACCATAGTACATCGTATTTTGGCGGGAGTTATTCCATATCCAATACTAATTATTAAATAGTATTGTAAATTGCACGTGAGAAATAATCGAGTTGATCTACTTCACCGAACGAGCGAAGCGACTGGATCCCGTTCAGTTCCACCTTCGCTGTTTCACCCATAAAGCAGTTCAAACACCTCGCAAGTTAAACCTAAGTTGATTTTAATTATTTTCTTGGAAACACATCTATGATAAGCCGCCAAGTTACTGGCAATTATTTCGTAAAAAATCATTAGTTTAAACTGTTGAAAGAAAGAAAGAAAAAATAAGAATTAACAATTAAACGAAAAACGTTGGAACTTACACACTTACACGTACACGTTGGTGAATACAGAATACCTAATGACAGATTTTGAGCAATGTGTTATTCGTTTTGTTATCACATGTAAGCAGTTACGTAGCTCCCTATAGTGCAACGTATGTGGGGCTTACGGGCCCCGGCCCTAGGGACCCCTCGAGAAACACCGATTTGTAATAAATGTATTATAAGTAAGGACGTATTCACAGCTTTCTCAGATTCAGAATAGCAAAAAATACAATAGTAACTTACACAACTAAAAGACAACGTGACAAACGTAAATAATCTGGTGCCAGAAATAATTATTGTCATACTATACTTAAAGCACTACATATTAGTTTTCAGCCCTTAAAAAGTGGGGGCCCAAAAATCCAACTTGCATACGGGCCCTGTCATTTTGAGTTACACCACTGCCTATATATAAAACTGGAATACTCATTCATAAATGATGTAGCATAGGAGAGAAACCGTCGTATCTCAAGATAATCCTAGTGAACCAGTGTCATCACATGAACAGGAACTGAGGAGAGTGCTTGCATGTTACTCGTATCCCAAGAGAACCCTAGTGTACAACAGGAACTGAGGAGAGTGCTTGCATGTTACTCGTATCCCAAGAGAACCCTATAGTGTACAACAGGAACTGAGGAGAGTGCTTGCATGTAACTCGTATCCCAAGAGAACCCTAGTGTACAACAGGAACTGAGGAGAGTGCTTGCATGTTACTCGTATCCCAAGAGAACCCTATAGTGTACAACAGGAACTGAGGAGAGTGCTTGCATGTTACTCGTATCCCAAGAGAACCCTATAGTGTACAACAGGAACTGAGGAGAGTGCTTGCATGTTACTCGTATCCCAAGAGAACCCTAGTGTACAACAGGAACTGAGGAGAGTGCTTGCATGTTACTCGTATCCCAAGAGAACCCTATAGTGTACAACAGGAACTGAGGAGAGTGCTTGCATGTTACTCGTATCCCAAGAGAACCCTGGTGTACAACAGGAACTGAGGAGAGTGCTTGCATGTTACTCGTATCCCAAGAGAACCCTAGTGTACAACAGGAACTGAGGAGAGTGCTTGCATGTTACTCGTATCCCAAGAGAACCCTAGTGTACAACAGGAACTGCGGAGAGTGCTTGCATGTTACTCGTATCCCAAGAGAACCCTAGTGTACAACAGGAACTGAGGAGAGTGCTTGCATGTTACTCGTATCCCAAGAGAACCCTATAGTGTACAACAGGAACTGAGGAGAGTGCTTGCATGTTACTCGTATCCCAAGAGAACCCTAGTGTACAACAGGAACTGAGGAGATTGCTTGCATGTTACTCGTATCCCAAGAGAACCCTAGTGTACAACAGGAACTGCGGAGAGTGCTTGCATGTTACTCGTATCCCAAGAGAACCCTAGTGTACAACAGGAACTGAGGAGAGTGCTTGCATGTTACTCGTATCCCAAGAGAACCCTATAGTGTACAACAGGAACTGAGGAGAGTGCTTGCATGTTACTGAGGAGAGTGCTTGCATGTTACTCGTATCCCAAGAGAACCCTATAGTGTACAACAGGAACTGAGGAGAGTGCTTGCATGTTACTCGTATCCCAAGAGAACCCTAGTGTACAACAGGAACTGAGGAGAGTGCTTGCATGTTACTCGTATCCCAAGAGAACCCTTGTGTACAACAGGAACTGAGGAGAGTGCTTGCATGTTACTGAGGAGAGTGCTTGCATGTTACTCGTATCCCAAGAGAACCCTATAGTGTACAACAGGAACTGAGGAGAGTGCTTGCATGTTACTCGTATCCCAAGAGAACCCTAGTGTACAACAGGAACTGAGGAGAGTGCTTGCATGTTACTCGTATCCCAAGAGAACCCTTGTGTACAACAGGAACTGAGGAGCTTGCTTGCATGTTACTGAGGAGAGTGCTTGCTTGTTACTCGTATTCCAAGAAAACCCTAGTGTACAACAGGAACTGAGGAGAGTGCTTGCATGTTACTCGTATCCCAAGAGAACCCTATAGTGTACAACAGGACCTGAGGAGAGTGCTATTACGATGCACTATTGCCGCTGAGCTATAGCAGATCTTACGCCTACTGGCTTATAAGGACGTCTTTCCATACATTCTCTCTGCCGATAAAATGGCTCCGTGTGACATGTGATTAATTCAGGACGTTATGGGTTCGATTCCCATCACAGGCAATCGTGACTGAAGGCTTTAAGAGCGAAGGGTAGTCTGTACGTCAAAAACCGCAGAAAATGTTCATTATTAAATTATATCTCAAGATTGCAAGAATAAATCGAAAATCTAAATCAGCAGCACACTGTGTTTTGGTAAGCCCTACAGTCTGAATAAAGTATTATAACCATTAGCGTAGTATTTTGATTATAATTCGATAATTAGGAATACAATTTATTATTTATAAAAAAAACATACTGACTATAATGTAAGTCGAGACTTACAGCATTAAATGTGTAGGGCTTACTAAACAACAGTGCGTTGATGATTCAGATTTTCGGTTTCTAAGCCCATTCTTGTGATATAATTTAAAAATAAAAATTTTGTGTGGTTTTTGACGTAGAGGTATCCTTCCCTGTAAAGCAAAGTTTCCTTTTTCCTATATCATAAGGTTGTTTGTGCTGAGTTCTACCGACCGTCCTCGTGCCTACCAACTGTCGTTCTAGCAGGCTGCAATCCCGCCATCAATAAAGACATTAATTAATCAATCAATCTAGCCCAGACCGAATAAAAAGATTCCACCCCAAGCAAAAACGTATTTTCTAACGATTCAAATTTCTCATTTGCTTCAAAAGTATCGCAAGGCAATGAAAATGACTTTATATCCTCAAAAATATAATTGAATGCTCAGTTTTATGGGTGTTGCTAGGTTTCGATAATAATTTTAGTTCCTTTGAATGATGGCTTTTAATCTTTAGCACATAACAAGGCAATCTAAAATCTTATAATTGAAACTTAGCAACAAACTTGAAAATATAGACTATTGAATTCCTGAATGACATCCATTTTTATAACTCAATTTTTTTTTGTAGCGACAATTTTAAAGCGATGGAGAACAACTTTACGCGTTCGAGTCTGGATCGAGTTGGACGGTTCTACCACCGGCTGTGATAGGGTTGAACAACGCCAGTGGTCAAACGTGTACAACTTGTGATTTGATTGCAATGCGCCAATTTACATACTTGTTTCATAACAGTTTATGTTTGGGTATGAAGTTTTGGCGCATTGAGAAAACTATATTCCTATTGCGCCAACAGGATGCGTTGGCTATGCGCGGGTCGGAAATATGTTATCTGCAACCGGTCCGCAACCGCGAAGTTATAAAACTCAACCCGCAACCGCAACCCGCTATACTTTCTGGGCTTTCTATCATTTGTGTGTGTAACTCTGCTAGGAAACAATATAGGAAAATCACGCTGTAATCTTCTATAATAAGTGTATGTGCATCTCGTCAAAAATAATAAAATTATTCTTATATTTCATGATCATACTTGTATTTTCTGAAAATCAGTGAATATTAAATATTTGCATTTTTTTAAATTGTGACCAATTCCGAACATTTTGTTGGCACAACGGTAGAAAGTTGATTCCCGTTGAACCAACATAGCTTTTTAAATACAACTTAGAAATTATGATACTTCAATGGGTACCAACTTTTAACCGTTACGTCAACAATATTTTCACAGCTCTTGTATGATACTTTTGATAAATCCTGTTAGGGCAATAGGGCAATGTGACTACAGTTTTCCCCAGTGCGCCAAAACTTAAACGTTTGAACATTATATTCATTTTTTACGGGTCGTCTGAATAGCGCCGAATGGAACAACGCCGAATCGGTCGTGTGTACTGCACTTTCAAGTATAATCGTAACCCAAGAAAATAGACCTTATAGCCTGGAACAACGCCGAATCTTTCATATAGGGCGATAGGGCGATCATGGTTACGCCTCTCTTTGCGTGAGGCTTGAGCCCTGGGCACTCGTATACGCCTAATACTACTACTAATATACTACTACTTCCAGTAATACTATTGATAATAATATTAATAATAATAATGATAAAGATAATGATAATGATAATGGTAATGATAATGATAATAATAATGAGTAATAATAATAATAATAATAATAAACACAACCACTGCGTATTACAAATACAAGCCTGAAAAGGTATTAGATAGTAAAGACTACAAATTATATTACGACCGGGCAGTTATAACAGACCAAACCATACATCACAATAGACCGGATATTATATTTATTGACAAGAAGAAACAAGAAACGATTTTAATTGATGTTGCCGTCCCTTTATGCCACAATGTAGAGACAACTTGGCGGGAAAAGATAAACAGATATAAGGAATTATCTATTGAAATAAAAAGGTTGTGGAAGCAGAATAATGTAACTGTTATACCGTTAATTATATCAGCAAATGGCATTGTTCCACGTAAACTCCATGACAGTATTAAACTAATTGGTCTCCAACCGAACATATACATCGAGATGCAAAAAGCAATTATTTTGAACTCGTGTAGGATAGTCCGAAAATTTTTGAACTAAGAAGAATGAAGACTTCAAGAAGTTCTCCATCCTGATGGTGGTTTTCGTGGTTTCCACCGTACAAAGAGCGAATACTGGGATGAGTACAAATCGGCCACGACCGTACATAGCATCCACAGTTCGGTTTGGAAAAATAATGTGGACAATGATATATTAAGTAGTTCTAAGTAGATTTTAATAAGGTAAACACATGGAAATACTTGACATTTGTGTCCGTACAACATGTTTATGCCGGTTTTGACCGAGTTTGTATGTATTGCAACAATAAAATAATAATAATAATAATAATAATAATAATAATAATAATAATAATAATAATAATAATAATAATAATAATAATAATAATAATGTATAATACTACTAATGGCGTGAAATACAAGACAATGGCTGTGGAAGCCGCCAAGAACTGTGCCAAGGAGGGCATAAATACAATACGTATAGTCGTACACAGGTATAGGAAATGGAGTCGCAGCAACCTGTAAAATACTTCAGGACATTGCTTCCATTTAAAAATAATAATATTTTGAATTGAAGAAAATATTGCTTTGGGCCACCATACATAATCCATTTTAGGTACAAAAGTATCTAGCTGATGTCTAATGAGTATCATTGTTTTGTAACTCGAGAAAGAGTTCGTGTGTATAACACAGAGGGCGGCGTGGTTTCGTGTTGCAGGGGGTGGTGTCGGCAACCTCACTTACTCAATACCGCTCGGAGTGAGCGATGACCGCTTCACCGTGGACCTGTTCTCGGGGGTTGTCTCCGTCAGAGCCCTCCTAGACCGGGAGACTCGGGACCACTACCATCTGCCCGTGTACGTGTCTGACGGGACGGCCTTCGACGTGACTACGGTTGTCGTCCGAGTGATGGACGTAAATGACCACCCCCCAGAGTTCAAGCCTGGATCTTGTTACCCCCTGGCAGTGCCCGAGAACAGTGACCTCGCTGTCATCCACACCGTGGTAGCTACCGACCAGGATACCGGAGCCAACGGGGAGGTTACCTACAGCATCACAGGTAGGGATCTATACTGTACTTGCTGTGAGTCTACCTTGTACCACAGTAACGTCATTGATGAGTGTTGTACTGTACTAACACTCTCTAGAGCCAACCTGCAACTTGCACGTACACCATTCTTGCTGGGAGTGTACCTTGTACCACAGTTACGTCATTGATGAGTGAGTCATTGGTCAACCAAGCGTCAGTATTTGAAGAAGATACCCGCTGATTGGCTCCGACTCACTCATCTATGATGTCAGCATTCACAAGGTTGCTGTGGGACCACCTTAGCTTTATGTGTAGCGCCATCCACCACCGCAGACTCCTAGATCTTTGTAATTGTGGGTGTAGTAACCTAACTCATGACAGTATCATCATGATTGATGTTTGTTGATGTTGGCTCTTGTATAGAAATGACGTGAATGTGTCGCCACCGGAGGATAGTGTTAATCTGTAATCTCCCTCCTCAGCGGGCAATGTCGGCAATAAGTTCAGCATCGACCTCCATACCGGCGAGCTAACGGCCCGTCCTCTGGACCGGGAGTCCCACTCCCGCTACCACCTGGTGATCACCGCGCAAGACCGCGGCGTCCCAACCCCCCGCCAGGGTACTTGCAACGTTACTGTCATTGTTGAGGATCAGAACGACAACGATCCTCGTTTCTCACAAACACGATACTCCGCGACGATCCCCGAGAACGTCCCCATTGAGACGAGTGTCCTGACTGTGCAGGCATCCGACGCCGACCTCGCCGTCAATGCTAAGGTGACCTACTCGTTGGCCAATGAGAGTCAGTGGCTGTTTCGCATAGACAACAAGTCGGGGGTGATTACGACAGCTGGGTAAGTCACTTCCTTGCTCACAATGCGACCGACTGGCTTATCAAGATGACAATGCAATGAGTAATGTTGCCGTGACACAATCATCCGTGTTCACTGTTATCAGTGGATTTTATTGAGCTTCTCTGCAAACATAGTAGACATTTTGTAACAACAACGCGCCTTTTGCTCACAATGATTTTTGGTATTTTTTTTAATCAACTTCGGCAATGATAAAATTTATTGCCATTAAGTTTACTTGTCCATTGTCATGTATAACATCGAACACAGATATGTAATTATGTTCTAACAAGTCACTTGCTTACGAGTTAATTAGCCAATAAGAGGTGAGCACATCAGTTTCTCATGGCAACTATTTGTCGTAGGATCTTTGACCACGAACGTCAGACGTCCTACCACTTCCAAGTGGTGGCGACTGACGGGGGCCGCTACGACGCTCGCTCGCAGAAGGTGCCCGTCCACATCACCATAGGAGACGTAAACGACAACAAACCCATCTTCTCTCAGTTCCCCTTCTCGGGTCAAGTGCCCGCGTACACCCAGCCCGGGCATAACCTGGTTCGCGTGGCCGCCACGGACGCCGACGAAGGTACCAACGCCGACGTCGTGTTCAGTTTCCTCAACGAACCTCCCAGTAATAAGTTTCGGCTGAATCCAAACAGTGGCGTAGTGACGGCAGCGTCTAGTCTGGCAATGGAGTCTGGACAGCTATTTCATCTGGAAGTGTTGGCGAGGGACAAAGGCAATCCTCCCCAGTCCGCTACTGGCCTCGTCGAGATAAAAGTCGGTGAGAGTCCAGATGGGGCGCCCTACCTCCGCTTCCAGAACTCGACGTACTCCGTGGAGTTGACGGAGAATGCTCCCACGGGCAAGGAGGTTATCCAGGTAATAACTCTGACTCTAGTAATGCGTGCATATCCCAAGAAGTACACTAACACTAACACTAACGCTGACATGTTTCTTTCCCAGGTATCCGCTGTCAGAACTGACGGTCGCCGTCAACGCATCTCGTACAGTTTCGGCAGTGGCAACGAAGACGGCACGTTTGACCTGGACTCGACTACCGGACTTATCCGAGTCCAGAACCCGAGGTTGCTGGACGCCGAAAGCGCGATGAGTATCCGCCTTATGATGTCCGCGCGCGCCGACTCCGTGGGCGCAGCGGCCCTCTACGGCTACTGTGAGATCCACATCACACTCCTGGACCAGAACGACAACCCCCCTAGGTTTACGCAGCAGCAGTACTCGGCCGCCGTATGGGAGGGGAACAACAAGGGCACCTTCGTCATGCAGGTAACACTCCATTGCATTGTCCACGCAACACGGTACCAATACCTGATTACCTTTCTGGGATATTTCATAGTTTTATGGTTGCTCTGAAAGCTTTGGTCTGCCGCCCTTTAGTACGAGCACGCATGGTTCAATAGCTGCCCTCTCTTTCCAGGTGTCTGCGACGGATCCCGATCAAAGTGCCAACTCGCGCCTTCTCTACCATATCGTCGACGGTAACCACGACAATGCCTTCGTCATCGAACCTCCCTTCTCTGGCCTTGTCAAGACTAACATTGTGTTGGACAGAGAGATACGCGATATGTATCGCCTGACTGTGATAGCCACTGATGAGGGGGTTCCCCAGATGACAGGGACTACCACTCTGCGCGTTAATATCGTCGACGTGAATGACAATCAGCCGACGTTTCCACCGCATAGCATCATCACTGTTCCGGAAGGTAAGGAACCCCATCA